>CM054137.1:9127502-9145002 GCA_028751875.1 Rapana venosa
TATGGAGGAGTAGGACTGTTATGTTGGAATTAAAAATAGTACTTTTGTTCGTTGTGTGGTTACTTTTTCTTTGCGTAATTTTCGTAATTGAACAGTCATACTTGCAAGTTCAATAAAGTAATTAGTGTTTGTCTTTTTGTTTTCGTTCGTCGGTTAGGAGCTCCCAGGTTTCATGCAATGTTGAGTTTTTGCGGTTTGCCACATTTTTGCCCTCCATTGAAGATATGCCGCATTGCGGGAATAGGAATTTATGCTGTGTATATTCGTGTTATATAATCCACCTGTGCGCTGTAATGTATCACAGGATTTTTTTTTTTTTTCCGGAGTGCATATTTGTTTTCTGTATATTGTGATATTCCAAAGGGGGAGATTAAAGGCCACTGGCAGGTTCTGCACTTGGAGTTGCCTGGGAAGGAATTGGGGTTAAAATTACATACCCTTAATCCACCAGACGATGCCGAGATTCGAACCACGACTTCATGGGTACCAGGGATGAAGTTCGTCAACGGTTTTCGACATCTTGGCTATAGTGTCGTACTATTAATTTATTGCATCTCAATGAGTACGTATGTGGGTGTTACCCACTATGGTGCAATTTCATTCGGACATGATGGGTCTGTCTTGTAAATTACAATTATTGCTTTTACCAAACATTGCGTTTGTTTATGTGTTTGTACAGGCAAAAATTAATCACAGCACTAAATAAAAAAGAAAGCATAACAAAACAAAGGAAGAGAGAGTGCGGCTGAGGGGGGGGTGGGGGGGTGGGTCTGGGTGCGGAGGCTGGGGGGGGGGGTGGGGGGGGGGGGGGGTGGGGGGAGTAGGTTATAAAAACATGTTCCAATTTAAACCGTATAGCAGAGTCAAAGTAACTGCAGGAATGAACTTTGCAAATTAGAATGTTCTGATAGGGCAAGAAATCATCTATCAGTCTGACAAAATCCCTCTTGTTAATCGAAAGCAAACACAGCCATATGATATATTATATGCCCTTGTTTTCACCCAGTAATATTTTCTTCAAATCACATATCTCTCTCTCCTCTTCTCTCTCGCTCGTCTCTCTTTCTCTCTTCTCTCTCTCCTCTATCCTCTTCTCTTCTCTCTCTCTCTCTCTCTATACCTCTCTCTCTCTCTCTTATATATATATATATATATATATATTTATATTTACTCAAGAAACAAAAGAAGTGAGAGCGGGAGAAGGAGACGTGAGGGGGGGGGGGGGGGGGGGGGGGGGGAGGGGGGAAGGTAAAACTCCAAAGTTCAATTAAAGCATACATATCAGTGTTCATGTAAACTACTATATGACAGCTTATGCATTTGGAACAAACTATTACCAAATATGACTCAAGCGTACCCAAAGAAGCCTGACATTGTCTCCTCCAAAACTGTACGTGTTTATAGCATCCCTTTCCTCATTATCCATGTCTTTTTCATTATCATACTCTACCATCACACGCATGTTCATCATCCAATCTTAACATACGTTACAATCTAATCGCGGTGCCCCAAACGATGTTTGCTCGTACAATTCCACATTTTACTGTCTTCTTTAAAGTACCATATCTTGCAATAATGTCATGATTACAAAGTCCCATATGACATCTAAGGTTTTCTGGAAGTGTATAGATTTGATGCCAATGCCCTCTACAGAATGAGATGGATGTTACGTTCAGGTTTCTGAAGGACTCGTTTAGGAACCATGTCCGCTCTTTACCTGTTGTTTACTGTGTTACCACAGCCGTTCTGGTTACATCTGACACAGTTCTGTAGGGGAATTATGTGCTTGTTTATTGTTGCTGGGAGCACAAATAAAACAAATATTTGTGTGTGTTGTAGTACACAGATAATGTCGAAAATGCATGCAGGCAGGTGAGAAGAAATCACAAACACGCACGCACACACGCACGCCACGCACATTCACACACCCACACACACCACACCACACACAAAAACAACACACACCACCACACACACACACACACCACAACACTATTTTCCCATTTTTAGCTTCATATTTCATATACTTTTGCTCACTTCACCTCCTCCATCAATATCATACCTCCTCCTTCTCTTTACTCTCTCAGGCCTCTCACCCTCCCTCCCTCCTTTTCCTCCATACCTGTTCATGTCTCTTGTTCATCTTGCTGATCTTCAACCCCAATCCTACCCCCTTACCCCTCATACTCTTCCTCTGTCTAAATGCAACACAACGACACTTACAAAAAGAGCACTCACATACACAAATACAGCTAGGAGCGTGTGTGTGTGCGCACGCACCGCAACGCACGCGCCACGAACGCCACGACACACACAAATGCTAAAGAAAGAAAGTAAAAAACAAACAAGAAACAATACTGAAATACAAAACAGATTGTGAGTGAGAGTTTGAGAGAGAGAGGAGAGAGATGGTTGAGAGTGGATCGAGGTGATGAGAGAGAGAGGCTGAGAGAGTAGAGAAGAGAGAGAGAGATGAGAGAGAGAGAGCGAGAACTCGGATACTCGTATATTGTTTCATGTTATCGGCCAATTCGCCATATACAATACTAAAAAAAGGAGGAAAAGGATTTATACTTTTCTATCACACGACACCCATTATGTTTTAATACATACCCCTAGCTAGTCATCAAACATCAGAGTGTAACTCAGCTCCTTCAATTTACCTCCCCAAAAGCTTTTTTGATTGTGACAATAAATATAATAAAACATGTAGAAGACATCAGTGAGGGACATTAATTTTATAGTAAAGTAGACCATCAGTTGTTGTCAATAGTAGATATTATAAATACATTTCTTCCATTGAATGTATCAAAATACGTGTGCAGACTGTTTACGTTGAACGTCATTTTATTTACACTCATCGCCATTGCAAAGGATAC
Source organism: Rapana venosa (assembly GCA_028751875.1). Lineage (NCBI taxonomy): Eukaryota > Metazoa > Mollusca > Gastropoda > Neogastropoda > Muricidae > Rapana > Rapana venosa. The sequence goes on from CM054137.1 coordinate 9,130,382, forward strand.
CTTTCGTTAACTTCTTAAATTTTATAAAAACCAAAAAATGAGTAGCCATGATACCATGCTGACAAAATGGAGATATCTACACTGATTCTATTCAGAATAAATTGTTAATTGGGTTCAACGACGCGTCAATGTGTAAGATTATATCTCCCTTTTGGGCCAGTGAACTAAACCAGAACAACTCTGACATTTTAAGATATGAAAAAAAGGAAAACAATCGATTGTAGATCATGTTTATTAGCTTTTATCATTGATTTCATCGTATGGGTAAAAAAACAAACAACCAACAACAACCAACAAATAAATAAAATAAAGGCGAAAGAAAAATTGAGCGATCTTTTCATAATTTTACTTATCTTAGGGCGAAACCGGAGAGAGCGAGAGAGTGTGAGAGAGAGAGAGAGAGAGAGAGAGAGAGATTGAGAGAGAGAGAAGAGAGAGATTCGGTTATACAAACAGATATTCAGAGACAGGAGACACACAGAGAGACGGACAGTCAAAGATGCATTATACAAACTGCGTTAGAGGCAAAGACAGAGAAATAGCGTGTGAGAGAGAGAGAGAGAGGAAACGAGAGATGAGGAGATGAGGAGATGATTAGTGAGTCTGATGAGAGAGAGAGGAGAGACAGAGGACAGAGAGACAGACCGACAGACAGACAGGACAGACAGGGACAGGACCAGGAAAGACGGACACAAGACAGAACCTCGAACTCGACTCGGAATTCGATAGATTTATTCACAAAATGCATTGGCCCCATACATGAAGGTGGGGTTGACGAGCTGCTTTGTATTTTAGTGAGAAAAATAAGGAAGCACTACAAACAAAATGTGATTGTATACCACAACCAACCACAATAAAAATCAGTTACAAAAATTATGACTTAAGAAACCAAAGATAAGAGAGAGACAGAGAGATGACAGGACGGAGAGGAGATGACATACAGACAGACTGAGAGACAGAGACAGATCGAGAGAGGTGACACGAGGGCAGGACAGCTACACAAGTCAAAATGAACACATGAAGAAGCAAAAAAGAGCACCTCACTACAGAACGGAAGTGTTCCTTTTTAGATGTAGTTCCACTTCTTCCGGCTTCTTTCGTCAAAAGCCTAAATATTATCATTATACTCTACCCCCCCCACACCCCCCCTCCCCCCCCCCCCCCCCCCCCCCCCCACTCCCCCCCCCCCCCCCCCCCCCACCCTCCCCCAATCAGACCCAAAGAGCCCCCCCCCCCCCCCCCCCCCCCCCCCCCCCCCGCCCCCCCCCCCCCCCCCCCCCCCCCCCCCCCCTCCACCCCCCCCCCCCCCCCCCCCCCCCCCCCACCCCCCCCCCCCCACTCCCATTTCCATTACAGCTCTTTATCACTTCCCTAATCTCCCCTGAGCATGTCTCATCACCCCTGCCTTGTCCATCTACTGGCCGGGGACTAACCTTGGCATCCTGTGCTGCAATTATTATGGTGTATATGTCAGTGGCAATCAGTGGACAATCAAGAGGGGGAAAAGAAAGGAAGTAACAAGGATAGGAGGAGGAGTGAAAGAGGTGAAGAAGAGAAGAGATTGGTGGTGGTTTGGTGGTGGTGGTGGTGGTGGTGTGGTGGTTGGTGTGGTGGTGGTGGTGGTGATGATGATGATGATGATGTTGATGATGATTGATGATGATGAAGAAACACAACAACAACAACACACAACGACGATGATACAACAAAGAAGCTACATCAAACTACGACAGTTAAGGCGAAAAACAAAAATAAAGAATAAAATAGGGAAGATTTTTTTTTTTATAAAATTAAAACACACTCACACACAAACAAATATAAAATGGAGAAAGAGGAAAGATGAGAGGGGGGGGGGGGAGGGGGGCGGGGTTAGTAAAAAAGAAAAACCCAAAGTAAATCAGAAAAGAAAGAAATATTAAAGAAAGGGAAAATATACTTACAAATAAAAGATAGTGATTTCATGTGAAAAAGACACGGAGAGGAGAGAGAGAGGAGAGAGAGAGAGAGAGAGAGAGAGAGAGAGAGAGAGAGAGAGAGAGAGGAGAGAGAGGAGAAAAGAGTGTTAAGTGGTTTTCTTGTCGCTAACTGCTTCTTGTCATTAATTGTCTCTAAATGTTCAGCTATGCGAACCCGGTCCAAAATCAACTGGACAAATAATTTTCGAACTGTCTAGCACATCGCTGTGTAAATCTATATCAAAACCGATAAAAACACAATCAAAATAACAGCAACAATAATAGATCAATCCAATAAACTTTATCTATGAAATCCCTTTATGTGATGAAAGTCTTATTAAATGCCGTCATTTTGGCTTGTGTTTTCATCTGCGTTGATATAGTGGGATATGCTAAGCAGTTTAAAAATTAATTTCCAGTTACTTTTGGACCTAGTAAACGCAGTTGAGCGTCTTGATCCATTTAGGGACAACAAGACCACTTAACGACACCACACACTAGCAGATGAGACATAGAAGAAAGAAAGAAAGAAAAAAGGAAGAAGTGGGGAGCGGGGAAAGACGGGAGGAGAGGAAGAAATAAACACAAAACGGAATCAACAACAACAACCCCAAAATACATCAACACAAGAAACCAACCAACCATGTGTGTGTGTGTGTGTGTTGTGTGTGTGTGTGTGTGTGGTGTGTGTGTGTGTGTGTGTGTGTGGTGTAGAGATGGTAGAGAGAGAGAGAGAGAGAGAGAGGAGAGAGAGAGAGAGAGAGAGAGAGAGGAGAGAGAGAGAGAGAGAGAGAGAGAGAGAGAGAGAGAGAGAGAAGAGAAAGGACGGAAACTGCAGAAATTAAATTTTAAAAAAACGAAAACAAGAAAAGGATGGAGGGAAGAAAGAAAAAAAATAATAAGGAAGGAAGGCGGGAGGAAGGAAAAAGAGAACGAAAAGAAAAGAAGAAAAGGAGGCAAGTATACAGTCAGATAGAAAGAAAGAATAAATGGAAAGACAAACAGTCGGAAAGACAAAAAAGATGGAAAAGTTGGAGGAGGAGAAGATCAAGAACAGCATCAGCAGCAGCAGCAGAGGAAGAGCAACAACAACATCATCACCACTACCACCACAGACAAAACAAGCAAGCAATCAAGAGAGAAGAAGAAGATGAACATGACGATGATGATGCTGTTGGTGATGATGATGACGACGACGACGATAATGAAGATGATGAACAACAGCAACAAAGATGCACAGAACCCACCCACACCAGAGAAGAAGAATAAAAAACACATGAACACACGCACTTCCTACAAATAAACACACACAGTAATATCCTACCCCCCACGCCCACCCCCCACACACCACCACCTACCCTATACTCATCACCCACCATCCCCCCCCCCCCCCCCCTCCCTCCTCTCTCCCACCCCCCCCCCACCCTCCCACCTCCACTCCCTCTCTCTTCTCTCTCTCTCCTTCTCTCTCCTCTCTCTCTCCTTCCTCCTCTCTCTATCTTCTCTCTCTCCTTATTCTCTCTCTCCCCCCTCCCCACCCCCACCCCTCTCTCTCTCCCCCTCTCTACTTCCTCTCTCTCTCTGTCTCTCTCTCTTCTGTCTCTTCTCTTCTCTTCTCTCCTCTCTCTCGTCTCTCTCCTTTCTCTCTCTCTCTCTCTCTCCCTCCTCTCCCTCCTCCTACCACTCCCCTCTCCGTCTCTTCCCCCTCCCTCCCTCCCTCCCTCCCCTGTTTCTCTGGAAGCAGTTGCAGTAGACCTCCAGACAGGGCTGGGTGGTCAAGGTGATGAAAGTTGGTCCAGGTGACGAGGAGGTTCACACACACACACACACACACACACACAGGGGGCCACACACGAAGGCATTGCCATGATGCTGTTAGGGAAATCTGGCCTTACCCCTCGCTCTCTCTCTTTCTGAACTGTACTGCACTGTACTGTATTTACTGTATTGCCCCAAATCTGTATCGCATTTTTCCCTCTGTGGTTGCTTTTTGCTGTTTGTCTGTCTCTCCTTGTCTCTGTCTCTGTCCTCTCACCACCACACACACACACACACCCACACACCCACACCACACCACACACACACACACACACACACCAGTGTTTGTCTATTACCCTCGAAATAAAAATTTTAAAAACCCAACAGAACAAACAACAACAAACAAACAAAGCAATTCTCTCTCTCCGCGACAGATTCGTGAATTAAGAAGGGGTAGATGAGAGAGAGAGACAGAGACACAGAGACAGAGAGGTGTGTGTGGTGTGTGGGGGGGGGGGGGGGGGGGGTACAGAGAAAGAAAGGGAAAAAAGTAAGGAAAAAGAAACAGAAAAGAAAAAGAGAAAGAAAAATGAGAAGAAAGAGAACAGAAAATCAAGAAAGACAGACAAGCGGACAAACAGAAGGAAAGAGAATGAATGACAAAAGCCAAACGAAGATGGAAATAGAGTGTGGATGTGATTTATATCAAATTGTGTCAATGGCTTTCTTTGTGTGTCAGTAAAGCTTGGCTAGGCTGTGTTCATCTGGCTGAATTAGCTTCCTTCATCAAGATATTATAGTGTGTGTGTCCGTGTGTGTGTGCGTCCGTGTGTGTGTGTGTGTGTGTGTGTGTGTGTGTGTGTGCCGTGATCCAGTGCGTGTGTGTGTGTTATTTATTTATATATTAATAATAATGGAAAAAAAAGTGGGGGAGGGGGGGGAGGGGGGAAAGGGGGTTGTCCACTTTCTATTCATGGGGTAAATTTATCTGCGTGAGTACAAAAGGTGTGTTGTTGATGGTGATGATGATGATGGATGTTTATTATTGATTATTATTATTTTATTATTATATTATATTTTTATTATTATTATTATATTATTTGTAGTTATTATTATTATTATTATTATTATTATTATTATTATTTTTATTATTATTATTATTATTGTTGTTGTTGTTGTTGTTGTTCTTCTTCTTCTTCTACTTCTTATAGCCTAACCTTCGATATACTTATTTCAGAGTCTGCTTACAGAGACTGTTTTCATGCTCCCAGGTTGGGCTCCATAGTTAGCTCACGGTGTCTTCTATGGAGACAGAGAGAGACAGAGAGAGAGAGAGAGAGATACAGAGACAGACAAACAGACAGGCACACAGACAGACACAGAGACAGACAGACAGACAGAGAATAGTTTGTTTGCAGTAAGCTGTACGCCCATTCACATCACACACATAGAGAGACAGACAGACAGACAGAGACAAAGACAAAGAAACAGACACAGAGAGGCAGACAGAGACAGAGACAGACAGACAGAATAGTTTATTTGCAATAAGCTGTACGCCCATTCCAAGGAGAGAGAGAAGAGAGAGAGAGAGAGAGAGAGAGAGAGAGAGAGAGAGAGGAGAGAGAGAGAGAGAGAGAGAGAGAGAGGAGACAGACAGACAGACAGACAGACAGACAGACAGACAGACAGACAGATATATTCACTCATTTTAACAGACTTTTATTTTTAAACACATAATTTTTATGGAAAATCTGATAGGACATTGTTTGATGATGGAGAGAGGAAATAAAAGGTAGGTGGTGGTTTAAGAATGTTTGACATAGAGTTTACTTGATTTTGACCCTGTAGAGGGGGTGGGAGGTGGTAGAGTGGAAGAGGACTTGTAAGCAAAGGGAGCACACACACACACACACACATACACACATAAACACACATACACACGCACGCGCGCGCGCACGAAAAAAAGTATGGCCAAAGTCAATACAATTCTTCTAAGATCAATGCAGACTTAAAACAGTCAAGTAAACCATAATGCAAAACTATAACAATCACAGGATCAAAGAATAAACAATTAAATCAACTCTGAATAATTATGTTAACAAGCTCTCTGTGGAATTCTGCCAGAAAAAAGTCCCGGTTTCCTATGTCTTTTTGTATTGTTTTTATCTTTTTTAAATTAAAAATTTTTTTTTTTTTTTTTTTGGGGGGGGATCTGTGTGTGTGTGTGTGTGTGTGTGTGTGTGTGTGTGTGTGTGTGTGTGTGTGTGTGTGTGTGCGCGCGCGTGTGTGGTATGGTCTGATGTAGAAGTATGGCTGTAATCTGGGGAACGAACACTCAACAACAACGACAACAACAGCAATAGCAGCGACATTTCTATGGTTTAATATTTTGTTTAGATTGCTTAGTTGTCCTGTTTGTTTTTGTTTTGCTTTGTTTTGACTTGTTTGGTGTTCTTGTTGATTGGGGGTTATTTGGGGGGGATTTTTTGTTTTTAGTTTTTCTGGTTTTTTGTTGTGTTGTTTTGTTGTTGTTGTTTTTTGTTTTTTGTTTTGTTTGTTTGTGTTGTTGTTGTTGGTGGTGGTGGTTGTTTTTTTTGTTGTTGTTTTTTTTTGGGGGGGGCATCTTTTTGTGTTTGTAAGGGTATTAATTTGTTTATTGGTTGGGTTTGGGGGGGGTGGGGGGGGGGGGGGTTTGGGGGGTAGTTTTTTTTTAAGGGGGTGGGGGGGTGGGGGAGGGGTATTCAAATACATCTATTAGCTTTGTATGTTTATTTTCAATCGAAGTTTCAGGAGATAATTATAATTATGACAGTCACAAACATTGTTTCAGATCATGTGTAGTAAGTAGCCTATTATACCAAATAATCATTAATGAATTTCAAAACCTAAACAGGTATATATACCTAATCAAAACGTTGCAATTTGAGAGAGACAGACAGACAGACAGACAGAGACACAGACAGACACACACACACACAGAGTCAGAGACAGACACACATACACACTCAGAATCAGAGACAGAGAGACAGACATAAATAGGGATGGTTTTATTGTTTTAATCTATTACACACACACACACACACACACACACACACACACACACACACACACACACACAACACACCACAAAGACCTTAGTGAAGTACATCAGTGTTAAGGTCTGATCGGAACTAAGACAGAAAAACCCAACATCTCCATGCTAACAAAAAACAAAAAGAAAAGCACAGAAAAACCCAACATCTCCATGCTAACAAAAACAAAAAGAAAAGCACAGAAAAACCCAACATCTCCATGCTAACAAAAAAAAAAAGAAGAGCACAGAAAAACCCAACATCTCCATGCTAACAAAAAACAAAAAGAAAAGCACAGAAAAACCCAACATCTCCATGCTAACAACAAAAAATAAAAAGAAGAGCACAGGCTGGCTACAACAGTGTCATTCAATCTGTGTCAACTGTCTCCGGACATAATCTGTTCTTTAAATCAAAACCTCCGTTTGTTGAGAGAGAGAGAGAGAGAGAGAGAGAGAGAGAGAGAGAGAGAGAGAGAGAGAGAAGAGAGAGAGAGAGAGAGAGAGAGAGAGAGAAATGATGGTGATGATGATGTTGATGAGAAAGGGGGAGATGTGATGATGTGATGATGGTGATGAATGATGATAAAGAGAGAGAAGGGGGAGGGAGATGATGATGATGATGATGATGATGATGATGATGATGATGTTTCCTTTCAAAGATTACAGAGAAGTATTTGCATACTGTTTTATTACAAAGTTGTTGTTGTTGTTTTTAATCTGGCCTTTGTCCTTAATCTAGACCAGAGTCTACAAGAATACAAACCTAAGCAGATAACCAGAAAGCAACAATTATCTGAATACATGCCGTATATCCACCTGAACATGATTTTGAATTAAGTCTCTAAAATAAATGTGTGAGAGAGAGAGAATATGCCTACGCCTACATACCCCATGATAACCTCAAAGATTTGATAATCATTCCACAGAGAGAGACAGAGAGAGAGACAGACAGACACACACACACACACACACACAAGAGAGAGAGAGAGAGAGAGAGGAGAGAGGAGAGGAGAGAGAGAGAGAGAGAGAAAGCCGAAAACAGAAATAGACACAGAAGCATGAGTAGATAAAGCTCACCCGCTTGAAACAGATTACTTTTCTATCACACTGATAAGGATAGAGAAGAGTGCGTGTTCGATTTCCTCTCAAAATAACATCAGAGCCCCTCAAAAAACTGAGGTAGACCCAAATCTACGCTTAAAAACAGAGCACAAAAAATACCGAACCCGGTTGGGGTTTTTTGTTGTTTGTTTTTTAAGAGATCAGCTCGCCAAACCCAAAGTATCACACTCTCAAAGCTGGATGCATTCTTCAAAGCAAGCCGTACAACCAACCCTCTCTCGCAAACCCATTCATGACCATGTCAATTTAAAACTAACAGCTCCTTCCTACAAACGATCACGCCCCAACCCTTTACGCCGAAGCAACTGACAAGCTTTAGCAACCCGAACCCTCCAGACTGAAATTGACCAGCTGACACTTTCAACTAAGCCCCGCCCACAGTCTTCACGTCACGGAACGCTCTCCACCAATCAGCTGACGAGGGGCCGGCGCGAGCGTGTGAGTGACAGGTCGTGCGCCGAGGAGGCGTCGAAGAAGGTTGCAGGTTCTTTGAAGCGGGCGCGGTTATTTGCTCTCCGGCTGGAGTCAGGCTTGTCGCGAGGCGAAAGAGACAAGGTGTGAAGAAAAGCGAGGGGGGAATTTGAACAGCGTGTGTGCTGGTAGCCAGGCGCAGTTGCTTCTGTGAATCGCCGAGGTTGTTGTCGTTCCTAGTAGTAGCTGCAAGCAACTCTAGATGCTTGTGTTGTGGTGGTGTGTTGTGCCTCTTACTCCTCCGCCTTTGGTGTACATACAAGGAAGAGAAATGAGATCTTGACTTTGGTTTTCCTTGGACTGTTGTTGAATCTTGGTTACCTGCTAACTGCTACTGGACTCTTGAGGTTCGTTTGTCGTAAAATCTTCACTTTTGTGCATGTATTGACGTTGAGAGTGCTGTACAAAGTAGATTAAGAAGGAAAAGAAATTGAAAGAAAAAATCTGTTTTTTTTAAGTGATGTTTTTCTCGCCTTAGAAAACAACTTTTGAGGACACTTAGTTCAGTGTTATATAAATTGGAAGGGAAGACATATAAAAGGAACAAGAACGAAATCGGAAACATCCTTGCAAACTTGTGAGATGTTTTGATAAGCCTAATTCGTTGTGGTTCCAGACTTGTCATCACCTGCTGCCCCCCACCCTCTCTCCCTGTCTCCCCCCTCCTGCCACCATGGTTCACCTGCAGACCTCGGGCAAGGAGAGCAAGGTGCCCAGACATCCCTTCAGCATCAGCAGCATGCTGGGCCACCACGACTACGACGAGGAGGAGGAGGACGCTGACGAAAGCGAAGTGGACATCATGGGCAACGACGACGAAGACGACGTAGATGCCGGCATCCAGGTCCGCTTCCACCCCCACCCCCACCCCCACCACCCTCACCCTCACCCTCACCCCCACGCCCTCCACCGTGACGTCATGGACGAGCGGTATGACGTCACACAGGTACGTCGTCAGAGCGGGGAGGAGAAGGTGTTTGACGCGGAACGCCTCAGCACCGGGTGTGGAACGGTTCCCGGATTTCACCACGACAGTGGTTCCGACTCCTTCAGTTCCAGTGCTCGGTTGTTGAGTCACGGGTTCCGAGAGGGCAGCCACAGTGGCCGCGTGGACGTGAACGCTTTCAAAGAACCCCTGGGGGCGGGGTCGTACGAAGGCAGTGGCGGCAGCCCCGGGAGAGACGTGCAGCACTACAAAGGAGACAGCGGCAGCGACAGTGACCTGCCCTCCTCTCCCGGGGTCGACGATGACCGCGAAGACTTCCTCACCCCTCGCCCTGACCTGCTGGACAGCGCCTACAACAACGCTCTCTCCGATTCCAGCCCTGACAAAGCCGGTGGTGCCCCCCACCAAGACACCCCCTCGCGTCATTTTCTCCCCAGACAGGCTCGGACAAGATGGAAGGCAGCGAGAGTGAAGCCTCGGATGTGATGAAAGCCGAACCTTTCTCTGACACAGAACTGCAGTATGGTGGAGAGGAGGGGAAGGAAGAAGGTATGGAAGAGAGCGGGGAGGAAGCGAAGGAAGACGGTGAGGGGGAGGGGTCTTCATCCGAGAGTAAGACGGAAGGGAAGGAGAAAGAGAAGGGGGAGAAGGACGGGAAGGAGGAGGAGAAGGGTCCGGAGAAGCCTCCTTACAGCTACAACGCCCTGATCATGATGGCCATCCGCAGCAGCCCCGAACAGCGCATGGCCCTCAGTCAGATCTACGAGTTCATCATGAAGAACTTCCCTTACTACAAAGGCAACAAGCAGGGCTGGCAGAACTCCATCCGGCACAACCTCAGCCTCAACAAGTGCTTCATCAAGGTGCCCGCCACTATGACGACCCCGGCAAAGGCAACTACTGGATGCTGGACCCCGCTTGTGATGACGTGGTCATCCGAGGCAACAAGCTCGGCCGCCGGCCCAAGTCTGTGGTCAGGACCAAGTGGTCTCACTTGTGGATGGGCGGCAGTCCCATGCAGTCCATCTACTCCCGCTACGCAGCGCTGGGAGGGGGCATGGGGGCCGGACTTTACCACGGGCACCATCACCCTTTCAGCCGCTTCCATCCCTACTCCCACCTCTCCCACCCAGGCTTCTACCAGGCCTCCAAGCTGTCGGCGGCCTCCCTCAGCGCGGCGGCGATGGCAGCGGGTCTGGCGTCCTGGCCTCACGCAGCCCCTGTGGGGTACCCGGCCATCGTCCCCAGGAGTGCTGCCGCTGCCGCTGCCGCTGCCATGTACCCGGAATACGCTGCGGCTTACGCTGAGCATCTGGCGGCGGCTACAGCCCCGAAACTGTCTCCTAAAGCTTTGAACTTCAGCGTGGAGAAACTGCTTGGGGGCGGGAGTGGTGGTGGTAGCGGAGCGGCTTCGGACGGTGCGGGGACGACCTCGGCGGGTGTCCCTGGGGTTGCCCTCTCTCCAGACCTCCTTTGTCGCCTGCAGCCGGGGCCCGACCTCCTCCTTCCAACCCCTCTCCCTCCGTCACCACTTCCCCCTCCCCTTCCTCCACCTCTCCATCCTCTGCCTCTCCCATCGCCTCCTCCTCCATCACCGCCGCTGCCGCTGCTGCTGCTGCCGCTGTTGCCACCAGTGTGCCGGTAGGTCGGGGCGGGGTGGGGGGCATCAGGGACAGGACTTCTATGGTGCCCCCAGCCTCCCACCCTTCCTCCTCCGCCCTCTTCCTCTCCCCGTCATCCCTATCCTCGGTCAATTCCTCCTGCTCCTCTTCATCCTCCAACTCCTCCTCCTCCACATCCTCAGCCTTGGGCAGCTTGAGTGACTTCCACCTGTACCCCCAGCTCCAAGCTGTCCGGAGCTTCCACCCCCACCCTCTCCCTCCCCACCCTCCCTCCTCCTCCCCACCACCACCATCATCATCATCACCACCTTCCGTCCTCGGTGCCTGTGCCCGCTACGGCAGAACTGGTGCACTCTAGCAGGTAGTCAGTGCTTGTTGGTGGTGATGATGAGAATGGTGATGCCAGAACTCTGTCCTGTATTCTGCTGAAAGTCTGTGGTGTGTGTGTGTGTGTGTATGTGTAGTGTGTTGTGGTGTGTGTGTTAGTGTGTGTGTGTGTGTGTGTGTGTGTGGTGTGTGTGTGTGTGTGTGTGTGTGTGTGTGTGTGCTGTTCTGCTCATGTGCTTGGAACTTTTCGTGTACATGATTTTAAAAATATACATATATAATGATTATGCACTTGATGGACTTTAGACAGGTTGGACATTGTGTTGGACACAACGCTCATCGCTTTGTGTCCTTTGTACAGAAGAGAAAACAATGACAGTGATAGTAGTGGATTTGTGTGGACTTTGAAATGTACTTGTATGTCTGTATGTATGTATGTATAGAACTCTGGACTTCAGAATTTGTATAGACTTCAGTGCCGAAGACTCAATACATACGTTTTTAGTGCGGAGGTTTATCATAATTATGGGCTGAACTTTGGTGGTTTGTTTATTACTATAGTGTGTTACTGGTACTGATGAACTTGGATTGAATGACATGTTCTGTCCGTCTGTCTGTCTGTCTGTCTGTCTGTCTGTCTGTCTTGTCTGTCTGTCTGTCTCTGTCTCTCTCTCTCTCTCTCTCTCTCTCTCTCTCTCTCTCTCTCTCTCTCTCTCTCCTCTCTCTCTCTCTCTAGTGAAAGTGTTTTCTTCAACGTGTTGGTTTGCATGAAGTGTTATTATTTTTGTTACTCTGTCGGGTTTGTGTGTTGGAGGAGGGGGATGGGGGAAGGGGGATCGATTTTTGTTTAAATATCGAAGTTCCCTAGTAAGAAAGAAGAAGAGGGAAAGTGACGATTTTTGCAAAATTAAACTGATTTTCTTTCCCTTCGTTTTTTGGAAGGGAAAGAAAGGGATAAGAATTAGAATATTAATTGTAAAATGAATGATCCGGCAATCGAAAATGATTCAAGCAATCGAATGATTAGTTCATTCAAGGAGTGGAAAATAATTAGCGATCATTGAACTGATAATTGTTTTGTTATTTTGTGTGCAGAATAATGATCATGTTGTTTGTTGCCTTGTTATTGAAATTAATGTTTGCGGCAAAAATCTGGAGGAAAAAATGTAGTAACTTTAATGCTGTTTGCTAATGGCATAGTTGCTGGGTTTTCTTTTTTTTAGTTTTACATTAATTTTTTTTATGAATGGTTTGTTTGGTTGATTTATTGATCGATCAATTTATGGATGGAATTGAAAGACTGGTGAGTTGGTCGACTGACTGATTAATTATCTTTATTTTTCTTCTCTCTGTCTCGCTCGCCGTCTTTCTTTTCAGTTTCATCTTTCAGTTCTTTTTCTTCTTCCTGTCTTTTTTTTTTTAATTTTGCTTTATTCTTTCATTATTCATTGGCTTACTTTCTTTACAGATTAAAAAAAATTAATGTAATATTTCAGACATTTTTGCGGACTATTTTTTTTTATACAGATTTGTGGATTTTTATATTTATAGTAACAATTGTATTATTTATTTTGTATCTTTATCATTATCGTTATTATCTTTATTTTTACATTATCGTTATTTTAATATAACTGCTATCTGTAGATTTAGTTGTTGTTTTTTCTTAATCAAAACATTGTTACCTTTTTGATATCCACACCACAGTCATAATAATAATAATAATAATTATTATTATTATTATTATTATAAAGATCTATTTAATTCTAAGAAATCACATCAACTAATACTGTTGTTAACTGTTACATACAACTGCTGTTATTACAGAAAACAATGAAGATTATGATGGATTTTTTAATGTTTGGGTGTTGTTTTTGACAAAGAAAAAGATCGATTGAGGTTGGGTTTTGTTTGTTTGTTTGTTGTTAATTTTTTTGGGGGGGATGGGGTGGTAAGATATCTATTACTATTATTATTATTTTCAGGGTGTCAATGATGAATAATGTCATTTTTCACGTCACATTAAAAGGCTGTTTATGCCTGCATGATTTAGTTTATGTGCACGTGAGTGATAGGGAAGGGAATGAGTTTAGGAGTTAATGTCATTGGTGTGTGTGTGTGTGTGTGTGTTCTGTCATCTACCTTTCTTTCTTTCTTTTGTCTTCTGTCACACCTCATAGCTTTTTTTCTTTTTCTTTTCTTTTCTTTCTCTTCCTACCTTCACTTTTATCAGTATTTTTTGTTTATTTGTTTTAATGTGGTTTTTTGTGTTGGGGTTTGTATTTATTTTCTTTTTGTTTTGGGTTGTTGTTGTTTTTTATTGGGCGGTGGTGGTGGTAGATTTGTTTCAGTGGGGTTTTTTTGTTGTTTAAATTTTTTTGTCTCTTTTTCATGAGGTTTTTTGGTTAGGTTTTATTTTGGGGTGTTTGGGGTGCTTTTTTTTTCTTCCCTTATTTTTAAAAAAATTGTTGTTTGGTGTTTTGTGTTGTTGTTGTTTTGTTTTTTGTTGTTGTTGGTTTGTTTTTTGTTGGCTGTTTTTTTTTACAGTAATGAAGACAGGTAGTCTAAATGTGCAAGGAAGAATGGACATTATAATTTTTTGGTGCTATAAAACTGACTGTGACTGTGTGCATAGGTTGGCGTAACAGAGAGAGAGAGAGAGAGAGAGAGAGAGAGAGAGAGAGAGAGAGAGAGAGAGAGAGAGAGAGAGAGAAGGCGGTGGGGTGGCAGGTGAACAAAATTAATAGAAATGAAATTAGTTATCGATTTGTTTGGAGTTTCTTGACTTTTTGTTTGTTTATTTATTTATGTATTATTTGTTTACTTTAAAAAAATCTAGATATTTCTATTTATCAATGATATTTTTCTCTTCTTTCAATCAGTTGATCGAATTTCAAAACACTATTGAACTGTGTAACAGAGGTTTGTTCATTTCGGGTTGGGTTTGTTGTTGTTGTTGTTGTTGTTTGTTTTTTGTTTATTATGGGTTTGTTGTTGTTGTTGTTAATTTATGTTAACTGTTGTGCATTTTGAGTATTTCAAAATAGAAACCGCAAGAGAGAGAGAGAGTATGTTTTCTGGAGCTCCTAAACCTATTTTTAACAGTCACATGAATGCTTTCTATAATAAACTGGTATGATGTTTACTCCAGGACTTAGGTTTGGGGTTAAAAAACAAACAAAACAAAACCAAAAGCAACGCAACAACATTATTTGGTGTTCATAATGTTTTGTTACGCTGTCATTTTAGTCTTGATTTTCTGACAAATTAGAAATAAGTAATAATTTACAAGTGGCTAGTTAGGATTTGATTTCCATGGTACAGGTGTTAACCAACTTTATTCTGTCTGT
>CM054137.1:9162502-9192502 GCA_028751875.1 Rapana venosa
GATTACTCAGCTGTTTGCCATGGTGATTTTGCATGCCATACATATTAGTGTTCTGCTGAATGTGGTTTTCAGATATAATTATTGATAACTGCTTATTTGCCTGTGTGAATAGTTAATGGGAATAATCATTGTACAGCGTTGATGATCTTTATCAAAAATGTTGTACAGACCTATGACAGTGTGACTTTTGTTTGAATTCTGTACATAATTATGTCGAGGACTATTGCTGCACAGTTTTGCGTTCTTGTTAAATTGATTAATTAATTATCGATGGGTTTCGTATGCTGACTACCATTCTGTTTTGCAAATTATGTGTTTCTTCATGGGAGAAAAAATGTTTGAAAAGTTTTCAATAAAATGTTCTGCTATATCATTTTATTGGTGTGCTGCGTTGTGTGTGTGTGTGTGTGTGCGTGCGCGTGTGCGCGGTGTGTGTGCGTGCGTGCGTGCGTGTGTTTGTGTGTGTGTGTGTGAGAGAGAGTTTGCGTGTTGTGTGCATTATAGTGTGCACGTGTAGGTATATGCACGGACTCAAATATTCCACTTTATACTAAGGCTATAATTATTATAATGTATGAACAAGAATGTTCATGAAGTCTTCTCTCAAGGACAGATTTTGTTGCCGTGGTATCTTTAACACGCCACACTACACAGAAATCACTTCATCCAAAAGGGCTAGCTCTCAGACACACTCACCACCCAAGCCAAAAGCTTTGCCAGCTATTGATAAAAAAAAAAAAACACCTGTTTAAACAAAGTACCAAGGCCTACTACATGAAAATGATGCCATGCCTTGAAATGTGGTCAGGATTGTCTGGAGCCAAAACGATCTCTTAGCACAATAACCTACTCTCTCCTTCCAAAAGAGAGAAGAAGAAAAACCTCCCGGAAGTCAGGTAATGGCTGCCTATAATTATGTGAGTGCTTGAAAAGAACCAACACACACCACACACACACACCATACACACACACACACACACACACACACACACACACACACACACACACCCACAGTATTTACGGCACACAGCAATCCACAAGGTCGTGATCAGCAGTGCTGTTTGATCCTACGTACCAACGCCAATCCCAGAAGACATTCCGGCGTATCCCCCTAGGTTAGCCTGGGGACAGCTCATAGCACTTTCACCCCTGTTGAAGTCTGGGATTACCAATGTTTGCCCACCATTGAGGCAGCCGCATCCCGACTTCGGGGATGAGGTCTAAACACGACGCCAGTGTGCATGCCGTTTGGTTTTTGTTGTTGCATTTTTGGTCATCTCTTCCTAGGGAGATTTCCCCCTGGGGTTAACATACATGTAAATACTGACTCCACTGCCTTGAAAGTCCTTCAGATGAGAAGAAAAACTAGGATCCCGTGTGCCTATGCATGCAGAACGTCTTGTACTCACTTCAAAACGCCATCCACGTTTAGCAGTAGCAGAGTAGGCCAGCTATGGCCGGTGGGATGGATGTCACAGATCAGACATACCCAGCATGCATCTTGCTATCCTGAGAGGAATGAGCTCCGCCAGGTTTGACTTGTCACAACTGCCTGAACAACTCAATGCAAGTCTCAACGACTGCTAAAAGTGTTAAAGGAGGAAAAGATGATTTACAATAATCATTACTCAAAACCTTCTGCATTTTCAGAGCTTGGAAAAAATGGTACAAGACACAAGTAAAAACTAAAAGCAAAGAAGGAACTCAAGTGTCAGTAAATGAAAGTTCTCGACATTTTCGAAAACAAATTTGGAATAGTAGTGACATCTTTTCGATGGATAAAACACATTGTCATTTTTGTATGTGGAATTTAAGACAGACCCCCCCCCCCCCCCCCCCACCCCCCCCACCCCCACCCCACCCCCCAAAAAAAATTATTCAATTAAGGACCTGAAGCAGAAATAGAATAAAGTAAAGTTAAATGAAATAAAAGAACAAACTGATTTAAGATGAAATGAAAAAAGATAATAAATGGGATAAAATAAAATATATCTTCTCTGCGTTAAGTCAAGATCTGTCATCATAAAATAAATTTTTTATAAATCCAAAATCACAAAAGAAAAGCAACATCATCCATTATGAAATAAAATGACCACCCACAAAAGCCAGGGAACACTTCTGGCCTAATCTATCTTCTCTGGCCATGGCAAAACGGCCACTTGTCTGTCACTGACAGTCAAGGACCAGGCGTCTCTGTTCAAGAAGAGAGCATAGTCAAGTAGCCTGTCTGTCAGCTACTGGAAAGAAGAGGACCTGAGTTCTAAAAGCAATACAGCACTGATAAATGTTCCCTTGGCATCTAGTTAAAAAGGTAAAGGAGTCCCATAACCTATAAGGTCGTAGGGGAGCGAGGCGTCAGAGACCTCACTTCTCTAGGGCCAGCATATTGAGGGCGGCGCCCATCTCCTCTCCCTCGCTGCTTTACCTTCCCTGACCCTAAAGAGGGCAAGGTACCCATTTACAGCTGGGTGAACTGGGGGAACTGTACTGAAGCCAAGGCGCGCAAACGGTCACCCATCCAACTGGTAACCACGCTCGACGCTGCTTAACTTGGCTGGGGGAAAGCGAGTGCTCCGACCACTGAACTATCCCGCCCCTAAAAATCAGGGCTCGTCCGGGATTTGAACCCGGGACCTCTAGCACCCTAAGCGAGAATCATACCCCTAGACCAACGAGCCAGGTGGCATCTAGTTGATGACGCACAAAAGTAAATTTCATTATTCCATCCACAAAGTCGGAATGCGGCTACCTTCATGGTGGGGCAAAAGGTGGCATACGCAAAATCTCACCATTGAGTAAACCTTGGAGCTGAAGCCAGGGAAGGAAAAATAAAAACCCAGATCCAAATCATTTTTCCAAACAGCAGGTGTCTCCATGGTATAGGGATGAGGCTTCTTGGCTTTGAACTGGCCCATACCTGAGTGTTTAGGATCTTCTTTTCTTCTCTGTGTTCCCTGTATATTATTGTGTGGGATGTGCAGTGCCTTGTTATCTCCTGTGCTTGTGACTCTGCAGGAGGCTTACCTGCCAACACCACACTCCCACTACAGAGCAGCCGATGTTCGGAGCACGCTGCATGATGGATGTGTGCACGTTTCTGTCACCCGCTGGACACTGCCATGAGTGACGGGGTCTACCTCCTGCATAGTTGATCTTCTGCATGTGCACATTACACGAAGGGAATTAAGGCACTGGCAGGTCTGAACCTAGTTGACCCTGGGCGATCATAAAAGTCCTCGTCCTTGATTTACTAGATGCCGCTGCTGAGACTTGAACCCATGACTTCACGGAACTATGGCATTGAAGACAAACGAGATTAGCCACTCGGCCATAGTGTTCGTGAGGGTTTGGGTTCGAATCTGGACCTGGACAGGGCAGGGGAAGAAAAGTAAAGGCGTTAGCAGAAGGTCAATCGTTAGTCATGGTCTGGGATTGTTGCCCCCCCCCCCCCCCCCCCTCCCCTCCTCCCACTTCTTGCAGTATAAAAAGTTAGGGACCAATACACTCGCTAGACAGAAGGGGACCTGTTTTCTGAATAAATATACCCTTATTTCAACACAAAACTTACAACCAAAAAACAAAACAAAACACAAAAAACCCTTCCAAAATAACATCACACAACATAATCATAATACACACCCCAGCAGCTTGTTGAACAATTCAAAGCTGCTACATGCTGTGCTAACTTCAGGATCTGAAGTCAACAGAGAAAAAGATGACAGTAATTGTATTCAGCGGATTTAGAAAGTAGACACTTGATGTGTTGATGTCATACTTTGTCTAATGCCAACCTAGTACTGTCTGAACTTCCTGGTAGAGATTGTTTGTCAAGAGGTAATGTTAACCTTGCTTATCATAAACCAACAGTGCTGAATATAGACCTGATTTGTGATTTGTTTCTGGGTCTTTTATGTTTTTATTTTCCTTTCTTTATTTATTTAAGGGGGGGGGGGGGGATTGGGGGGTGTAGTTGTATGGTTTGTTTGTATGAGTTGTTGTTTTTTGTAATTGTGTACAAGCTTTTTTCTGAAAAAGTCAAATTAATTGAAGACACAAAAATTGTGGTACCTACTCTTGTCTCTTTTCTTCTCTATTTCACACACACACACTCGAACACACACACACACACACACGCACACACTAAAACACACACACACACACACAACACACACACTACAGCAACAATGTGTACACATACACACTCGCTTCCCCCCACTTTTGACCCCCCCCCCCCCCCCCTCAAACACACACATACACACACAAAATGCATATGCTATACTCCTTGCTCCCACTTTCTCTCTCTCTCTCTCTCTCTCTCTCTCTCTCTCCTCTCTCTCTCATCTCTCCCCTCTCTCTCTCATCTCTTCTCTCTCTCTCTCTCACACACACACACCACACACACACACACTTACACACACACACTTACACACACACACACACACTTACACACACACACACACACACACACACACACACACACACACACACACACACACACATACATACATACAAGAGTCTGAGTAACTTATTCGGGGAAGAAGAAACTGGCAACATGTTGCCGCTGCGCTGTCAATAGCGGAGCCCCTACAGCGAGCCAAGGCCTGACAGTCTTGTCAGTTTCATAGCGCACGTGCGGGCCTGCAACTGACACAGCACAGCCTGCTTTATGCAGCACGCACTTTTCCCCTCGCCAATTTCACCCTCCCCTCCCAACCTTTGACAGTGATGGCTCCTTTGCGACTGTGATGAAATTGACAAATAACTTAACAACAACGATTTTTTTTTGTTTTGGTTGTGGTTGTTGTTCTTTTTTGTTGTTTGGTTTTTGATGGTTCAAAAAAGAAAAGGAGGGGGTGTGTGATGTGTGTGTGTAGTGTGTGTGTGTGTGCGCTGTGTTGGGGTGTGTGTGTGTGTGTGTGTGTGGGTGTGTGTGGTGTGGTGGTGTGTTGTGTGTGTGTGTTGTGTGTGTGTGCGCGCGCGCGCGCGCGCGGCGTGAGTGTTGGGGAGGGAGGTGGGGTGATGTTTGAGATTGGGATTGTTATTTTGTTGTTATTGTTCTGGTGGTTGGTTTGTTTGTTTGTTTGTTTGTTGCTCGTTTGATTCTGTCTCTGTTCTGTCTGTCTGTCTGTCTGTCCCGTCTGTCTGTCTGTCGTCTGTCTGTCTGTCTGTCTCTCTCTCTCTCTCTCTCTCTCTCTCTCTCTCTCTCTCTCTCTCCGATAACCGATCAGTTGTTGTTGTTTGTTGTTGTGTTATTGTTGTAGTACAGAGAGAGAGGGGAGGGGAAGGGGAACTTATACACAGCCCCTTCCTCTCTCCCCTCCCATCCTGCTGACTCTCTTATCTCCCCCCCCCCCACACCCCCCCCCCCCTCACCCCCCCCCCCAACTCACTCACTCACTCACTAACACATACATTCTCTCTCTTTCCTTATATATATATATATATATATATATATATATATAAATATATATATATATATATATATATATAATCTAATTCTCACACACAAACACACACACTCCTCACTCCCCACACATCTCTCTCTCTCTCTCTCCTCTCTCTCACTCTCATCTCTCTCTCTCTCCCTTTCTCTCTGTCTCTCTCTCTCGCTGTCTCTCCTCCTCCCACCCCACCCCCCACACAACCACACAAAACCACACACACAGCGCAACACACACAACCCTGCGCCACACACGCACACGACACACACCACCGAGCCCCACCCATCCAAGCGTCTACCCTTGGCTGGTCCATAACGTCTACATCGATCTAAATCGTGACGCCCCGCGGCTGGGGGGCCCCAGAATAGCCCGCCCTCCTCCTACCCCCTACCCCCCCCCCCCCACCCCTTCCCCCTCCCTCCCCTCTCCCCCTCCCCCCCCCCCCCCCCCCCCCCCCCCTTCCTGTACTGTTAGTGGTCCTTCGCAACAGCCTTGCCTGACTCTGCTGTAAAAACCGGAATGAGCGAAAAAGAGACAGACAGAAAGAGAAAGAGAGAGATAGAGACAGACAGACAAATGACAAATGACACATTCTTTTATTTCGAGGATAATGAATAAGCACTCATGTGCTTTTTTACATCCAGTCCCTGCCCGTAGGGATACATCTTAATAATAACCCAACACTTATACAGTCTCACAGTAGAAACATGGGGAAATAACCCTTTTCAAAACACCCCCCCCCCCTCCCCCGAAAGCAAACTAATAAAAGAAAACCCTAAAAACACCCCCCCCCCCCCCCCCTACCCACCCCAGAGAGAAAGAGAGAGAGAGAGTGAGAGAGACAGAAAGAGAGAGAGAGTGAGAGAGAGACAGAGAGAAAGAGAGAGAGAGACAGAGAGAGAAAGAGAGAGTGAGAGAGAGACAGAGAGAAAGAGAGGGGAGACAGAGACAGACAGAGAGAAAGAGAGAGTGAGAGAGAGAAAAGAGAGAGAGAGAGTGAGAGAGAGACAGAGAGAAAGAGAGAGAGTGAGAGAGAGAAGACAAAGAGAAAGAGACAGAGACAGAGAGAGAGACAGACATACAGAAAGAGAGAGTGAGAGACAGACAGACAGATAGACAGACAGACAGAGAGAAAGAGAGATAGAGAGACAGACAGACAGACAGAGAGAAAGACAGTCAGACAGACAGACAGACAGAGAGAAGGAAGGAAAGAAGGAAGGAAGGAAGGAATGTTATTTGACAAAAGCTACAAAAGCCCATCAGTCAAAGAGGGAGGGAGGGAGGGAAGAAAGAAAGAGTGAGAGAGAGAGAATGAACGAATGAAGAATTTTATTTGACTAAAGCTACAAGCCCATCAAAGAGGTGGTGGGGAAGAGAGGGAGAGAGAGGGAGAGAGAGAGAGAGAGAGAGAGAGAGAGAGAGAGAGAGAGAGAGAGAGAGAGAGAGAGGGATACATACGGCTCTGAGAGAGAAAATGAATGAATGAATGAATGAATGAATGATCTTTATTTTCCAAGGGTTACAGAATAAGCATTCACATAATTTTTTTCATCCGGCTCTGAGAGAGAGAATGAATGAGTGAATGAATGAATGAATTATCTTTATTTTCCAAGGGATATAGAATAAGCATTCATATAATTTTTTTGTCATCACGCTCTTGTAGAGAGGGAGATTTTTTTTTCATATTAATTTATTCTTTTATATCGAGGATAATTAAATAAACACTCATGTGCTTTTTTTTTTTACATCCAGTCCCCGTGTATGCAGTTTTGTCAATTTTGTCATCCGTTCCCACCGGCACACAATGGCCTACTCTTCCGAAAAGCGGAACGGGTTTTAACGTGTGCGCAAGATGTTCTGCGCGCGTTCGCACACGGGACCTCGGTTTATAGTCTCATTCGGAGGACTTTAAGGAAGAGTGGAGAGGGCACTGATGTTAACTCCAGAGGAAAAAATCCTCTTGAACGCGATTCGAACCCGGGTCAGCAGATCACGAGCGCAATGTGCATCACTATCCCGTCCGAGAGAGAGAGAGAGAGAGAGAGAGAGAGAGAGAGAGACAGAAGAGACAGAGAAGAGACAGAGAGAGACAGAGAGAGAGAGAGAGAGAAGAGAGAGAGAGAGAGAGAGAAGAAGAGAGAGAAGGAGAGAGAGAAGAAGAAGAAGAAGAAAAGAAGAAGAAGACCATATAGCCCTCCCAACAGGCTGACCCTGCTTTAAAAACTAAATGAGAGAGAGAGAGAAGGAGGAAGGGGGAAAAGAAAAAACAACACTATGAGCTCCCACCCTCCATTCTATCCTTAACACACAAAAAAAGAAAAAAAGAATGAATGAACTGAACAAAACAAAGACAGAAAGGAATTAAACCTCTATTGGCTGGCAACCTCTATCTTCTTTCCTCCAGAATAAGGAGACAAAGAAAGAAAGAAAGAAAGAAAGACAGAAAGACAGAAAGAAAGAAAGACAGGCAGACAGACAGAGAGAAAGAAATAAAGACGACAAGACAGACAGACAGAAAAAAAGAAAGAAAGACATGACAGAAAGAAGAAAGAAAGACAGAAAGAAAGAAAGACAGACAGACAGACAGACAGAAAGAAAGAAAGACAGAAAGAAAGACAGACAGATAAACAGACAGACAGAAAGAAAGAAAGAAAGAAAAGACAGACAGAAAGACAGAAAGAAAAAAGAAAAAGACAGACAGACAGAAAGAAAAAAAGACAAGACAGACAGACAGAAAGAAAGAAAGAAAGAAAGAAAGACAGACAGAAAGAAAGAGAGACAGACAGACAGACAGAAAGAAAGACAAACAGACAGAAAGACAGAAAGACAGACAGACAGAAAGACAGACAGACAGAAAGAAAGAAAGAAATTGACACAATTGACACAATTTTATTGCTATTTAGCAATCAAGCCATATAGCGCTGGGGCACGGTAACAACGATATCGAACGCGACGCGATTACAATGACATGGAAACCATGGCAGTAGTGGTATGTACATCAAGATTCATACATTATTGTCTGTGTCTCAAGTGTCTCAATTTTCAAACCAGCCTTTCCTTTTCCAGTCTACAGCCAGCGAAGTCAGCCCATGTAAGACTGGATCAGGTCCCCAAGATGATGTAACTCCTGCTCAGCACTGGCCACCAAGGTGGGTTGTGTGTTAGTACACTGCTTCCCTTTACGAAGTCTGGCAAGCCTGACACGTTCTTCTGGCAACATGTTTTTCTCTTCTTGCTTGATGTACCAGAACACACACTTAGATTCCTCGCCAGGATCTCCATTCCAAGAGTATTCCAGGGTGATGTCATCTGATTCACACATCACAATGTTTTGATCAACCGAACTATGTACCACCACCTTTCGAAACCGTGTGTTTCTTTTGCTGTCCCTTAATCCTGCACACCTTTGTCAGTTAGAGTAGACACATACTGTTTTACAATACCAGTATCAGAGTCATCCACTGTGCAGCCAACTGTCAGCTCTTCCTGCACATCAGACGCCTCAGAAGACACACAGATCTTGCTGTCTGTTGCTGGATCACACAGTAGATCAAGTGAATCTGGTGTGGCCGAGGCATTCAATTCACTGCTGACACACAGTTCTGTGTACACACTGGTTTGTTTTTCTTCTGTTTCCACATCGAGCAGGGAGTCAATGTTACACAAGACCGGCTCTTCCAAGACACTGTCATTGTCACATTCGCGACTTGCCTGTCTTTCTTGGTGTTGTCTGCTTCTTTGAACATCGCGACGGATTTGACATGGGGGCTTTTTGCGATAGTACTGAACACAGGAGTTATGGTTCAGCACCGGGTCCGCCATTTCTGTTGACACTGACTTGTCAGCTGGGTTCATTCGCAAGACGAACACAACGCTGCCGCGACTTTCCAACTCGATACGACGTTGTCGATCAGCAGGGCGTTTAAAGTTGTTATTACAGTTGCTGGAAGGCCAGTAACTGACATTTTGAAGCTAAAATGCAAAAATTTGCAGCAGCTTACTAACAGCACACCCGTTCAGTTCTCCAAGAAAGAAAGAAAGAAAGACAGAAAGAAAAAAACAAAGAAAGACAGACAGAAAGAAAGAAAGAAAACGAAGATAGAAAGACAGACAGAAAGAAAGAAAACAAAGAAAGAAAGACAGGCAGAAAGAAAGAAAGAAAGAAGGACGAAAAACAAACTATTAGCTCCCACCCACCATCCTCTTCACTCCACACACGGGGGAGAGATAGAGAGAGAGAGAGAGAGAGAGAGAGAGAGAGAGAGAGAGAGAGAGAGAGAGAGAGAGAGAGAGACAGACAGACAGACAGACAGACAGACAGAGACAGAAACAGAGAGAGACAGACAGAGAGAGACACACACACAGAGCACCAATCTCCTGCTCTCTTTTCCTTTCTCTCACCAAAAAAACAAACTCTAACCTCCTTTCCCCTCATCTCAACCCTCACCCCTTCCCACCCCCCCCTCTCTCCCCCCCCCCCCCCCCCGCCCCCCCGCCCCCCCCCCCCCCCCCCCCCCCCCCTTTCCTTACCTGACCCTTCCTTTTCTCCCAACTGTGGTGTCGCTAAGTGGTTGTCCTGTCCTTAACTGGCACAAGACGTTCAACTGTGTGAACCTGGCCCATAATAAGGGACCAGTGGTTAGCTTTATACTGCTTGTTTATCATTTTATTTTATCTTATTTTATTTTATTTATTCTTTTATATCGAGGATAATGAAATAAGCATTCATGTGCTTTTTTACATCTAGTCCCCGTGTGTATGCGGTTTTGCAAATTTTGTCATCTGTTTCCACAGGCACACAATGGCCTACTCTTCCGCTTAGCTGAGTGCAGAATAATAATAATAATAATAATAAAAATAATAACAACAACAATAATAATAACAATGTATGGAATTTATATAGCGCTGAATCTTGTAAAGCAACAAATCAAAGCGCTCAGATTACCTTTTTTTATATCGAGGATAATGGAATAAGCACTTATGTGCTTTTTTACATCCAGTCCCCGTGTGTATGCGGTTTTGTAAATGTTGTCATCTGTTCCCACCGGCACATGATAGCCTACTTTTTCGAAAAGCAGAACAGGATTTAACGTGTGCGCAAGATGTTCTGCATGCGTTGGCGCACGGGGCCTCGGTTTATAGTCTCATCCGAAGGACCCAGAAGTTAGATCGATGCGCTCGTGATCAAACGCGCGCTGAATTTCTTGCGCATACTTTAAAACCTGTTCTGCCTTTCGGAAGAGTAGGCCATTGCATGCCGATAAGAATGGATGACCACCACCACCAAAAAAAAAATGCATACGCACTGCTGTCGTGTTTAGACGTAGTCCCGGAAATCGGAATGTGGCTGTCTTAATGGTCAGCAAAAATGGCCGAATATGCAAAAAAAAATCTCACCATTATGAACCTGAGAGCTCTAGCCCAAGAACGAGAACGACGAGAAGACGAGAAGAGATTCTTCGTTCTAGTCCAGAGAAAGAAGTGTGCTTCTGCTTTTACTTGTAACCTATTATATATATTTTTCTTTTCACT
The DNA here is from genome assembly GCA_028751875.1 of Rapana venosa. Lineage (NCBI taxonomy): Eukaryota > Metazoa > Mollusca > Gastropoda > Neogastropoda > Muricidae > Rapana > Rapana venosa. The sequence continues at coordinate 9,173,476 of CM054137.1, forward strand.
GTCTCTGTCTGTCTGTCTGTTTGTCTGTCTGTCTGTCTGTCTGTCTGTCTCTCTCTCTCTCTCTCTCTCCTCTCTCTCTCTCTCTCTCTCTCTCTCTCTCTCTTTAAGCTTGTTTTGTCTTTCATTGTCTGTCTCTGTCTCCTCTGACGACCCGGGTTCAATTCCCGTTCAAAGGGATATTTTCCCCTGGAGTTAACATCAGTGCAGACTCCACTCTTCCCCAAAAGTCCTTCGGATGAGACTATAAACCGAGGCCCTGTGTGCGAACGCACGCAAAACATCTTGCGTACACGTTAAATCTTGTTCCGCTTTTTGTAAGAGAGGGCCATTGTGTGCCGGTGGGAACAGATGACAACATTTACAAAACTGCATACACACGGGGACTGAATGTAAAAAAGCACAGAAATGCTTATTCCAGTATCCTCGATATCAAAGAATTAAATAAATAAATTAATTAAAATATCTGCCTCCATCCCAGTCTATTTTCTGTTTGTGTGTCTGCCTGTTTCTAACTGTCTCTGTCTGTCTGTCTGTCTGTCTGTCCCCCACCCTTCCCCCCATACTGCTGTGTAGATAGCAAAACCCAGACCTTGTTGTGCAACATGCTGTTTAGGGCAAGAAGGCAAGAAGTGGCTTTTGGGGTGCACGTGCCAACAACAATCGATTGTGCAGATCAATGGATTTTTCCCCCTGTAGTTTATTCTTAAATCTTTAAGGAGATTTTGTGCTGCAGTATGTGTTGATTTATCTGCAGTGTGTGTGTGTGTGTGTGTGTGTGTGTGTGTGTGTGTGTGTGTGTGTGTGTGTGTGTGTGTGTGTGTGTGTGTGTGTGTGTGGAGAGAGAGAGAGAGAGAGAGAGAGAGAGAGAGGGAGAGAGAGAGAAAGATTCAGTTCAAAAGCAACTCAGTTTTAGGGGGAAATGCTACTGCGTGTGCATGTGCGCACACGTGTGCGCACGAGCGCACGCATGCACGCACGCCCATGTGCGCGCATGCATGTATGTGTGTTTTCATTTTCAAATTAGGTTTTGCTTGCTTTTCCAAAATGACCAACAGAGAGCTAAACATCTCATAATTTGTGCAAGTCTGCATCAAGCTATGAGGGCTAGTGCTTTTTCCACCAGCCCCCACACTGCTATGCAAACCTTGATGCACGCTGCTTGTGTTCCTGCCTTCCACTGGCTGACCAAACAAGCCTGTTCTTCACCAAAATCTGCTCTTAATGGTTCGGGTTTTGTTGTTGTGGACATCATTATGGTGTTCTGTGAACATTCAAAAATGTGATTTTGGTTTATAGTCTCTTCCGTAAGACTGATAGAGGAATGAAATTCAAAACAATTACTAACCCTGAAGAAGAAGCCCAACAAGCCTATCACAACAGGTAACTCAGCTGCAATTTAGGCTTGAACCCACCACACCTTTCAGACTACAAATCTTGTGTTCTAACTGCTAAGTCAGGAAGATGGGGGATAAAGTATGTAAACAATGATGCAGAAAGTGAAAGGTTGTAGGTTTCATTCCCATCTGAAGCTGAACGTCTTCCCCAGCAGCTAGACCATGAGATAATCAGCTGAAATCTTGGGTACAAGGCACATTGCAAAACACCCATAGCAACTCCTTCATGGTGGACAAGAAGACAGGCACATACCCACATCTCACCATTGGGGAACCTCAGAGCTCTCAGGGAGGAACTGAAACCAAAACAATCACAGAAATCTGTCATGACTATAAACTGAATATGATATTTAAAAAAAAACCCACCAAGTTCTAACTGCAGTCACTATTACAGTGTATGCTACTGCAAGTTCTGGAAGTGTCAGTCACTGCACAGCCACCTACATGCCTGCCAGCCCAGCCTTCAGTGTGTGTGTGTGTGTGGTGGAAACACTCCAGCTGTCTCCTCCCTGCAGCACACACCTCTCCCTCCTCCCTCCCTGCCTCCTTCCCTCCCTGCCTAGAGGTACGTGGCTGAGTTAAGACGTTGTCAGCCTGACACACACCACTGCAGAACACATCACAGCAGAACAATGCTGGCACTTTGATGGCGGCCTCAGCCAACCTACCAGCCGCCTCTTTCAAGGATGGCCCAACACACTGTTCCCTGCACAGCGCAAAAAGGAAAGGAGACAGGCGGGACATAGATCAGGGGCAGGGCAGACACATTTGTTGGTCATCATTCTGTCCTGTCCTTTTTCTGCCGCTGACTAATGCCTGGTGTGTGTCCTTTGCAGCTGTCTGTACTTTCCTGGTGGCTTTATTCGGCTTAACCTGTCTGCCATTTGCATTGGGCTCCTAAAGTATGCATTTTATTTCCAAGATCACAATGATTGGAGAGTTATGCATTTACCAGACAAATCAGTTTGTATCTAGACCTGTGTGATGTTAGAATATCACAGATTACCGACATGTTCTTTAAACGTTCACTGATTTTTTAACAGCCTGTGACCAGGTCTTGCCAGATCACTTGTCTTGTGGTGTTGTAGCACTGGGTAAATACAAATGGGAAGCCATTGGTGTCATGTAATTTGGTGTCCCACCATTCATTCAGTCACATTGATCTTTTTGCCATGTAATTTGGTCTTCAGCAATTCATTCAGTTACATTCAAGAGGATTTTCCTCTGGAATCAATATTAGTGCCGAGACTCTACTCCCACCCCCTACCCCCACCCTCCAAAAGTCCTTGGATGAGACTTTAAACCTGAGGTCCTGTGTGCCAGTTCATGCAGAACATCTTGTGCACACATTAAAACCCATCCTGCTTTTCAAAAGAGTAGGCCATTGATTGCCAGTGGAAATGGATGACAAAATTTACAAAACCATATACACACAGGGACTGGATGTAAAAGCACATGAATGCTTATTCCATTATCCTTGAAATAAATAAAAAATAAAAAATAAAAAACATAAATAAATAACATAAAAACACCAACCTTTTTACCATGTACTTTGGTGTTCACCCATTCAATCAGTCACATTACTCTCTGTCTCATGCCATTGTTCCCACATAATAATTATGATATAGCTTATGATTATGCTGGAAGGCCTGCACCCAGTGACACTTGTAGAAGGCTGAAAATGAAAAGATTGTTTTTTTCGATTTCGATATTTCTTGTGCTTTCTTTGTGTCAGTAGAAGGTGCCTGGAAAGGTGTGAAGACAGCCACAGTGACCAAACACCTTACTTATATATTCATGGCCTCTACATCTCAGTCAACCTGACAGTTCAACCAAAGTGCAGGCACAGATTGCAAGACAAGGCTCGACTTTAACAGCGCCAGGCTTGTAATGTACCACACCTTAACAGACACATGCAGGGCTACACACTAATCTGCAGGGACACCCATCTCCTGAGCATTGCTTGAGGCCTTGAAAACAAGTAAACTGCATGTAGGTCCCATTTTTATGCACAGGTGCAAATGTCAGTAAGACCAACCAGGTTTAATTCCTGAAGAACCTCTTTCATCTTCTTCTTTGTCAAATGCACAGACAGCAAGTACTGTTGAGTGTTAAATGAGCAAAACTGTGCTACACTGCCATTAAGCACCTGACAAGTCAACCTCAATGCATCGGACTTTGGCAAGGGAGAGAATAGTTACATTTTAAGTCTTTTTGGAAAAATGGCAGGAGAATGGACCAAGAAGGCAGAAAATGGACAAGAAGGAGATGACAGGATGAAAAGGAGCGAATCAGAAATAACGCGACAGATAGAAAAGAGGAAATTTCTAGATCATAATTTCCAGAAGGTGGGGATACTATTTCCACTGAAAGCCTCCAGCATCTCCATGGGGAAAAGAACTTCTCTGATCAAAAAGAATTTGCACCAAACATAATTTTAAAAAACTAAGATCATCATCCACAAACTTTACTCAATTCAACTTGCAACGCAGAAGTCTTCTTTTCTCTACTTTTGAGAATAAAAGCATGTTTGCCAGCCTTTAAAAGAGGCGGCTGGTAGGCTGGCTGAGGCGACCCTCAAAGTGCCAGCATTGTTCTGCTGTGATGTGTCCTGCAGTGGTGTGTGTCAGGCTGACAACCTCTTAACTCAGCCACCTACCTCTAGGGATGGAGGGAAGGATGGAGGGAGGGAGAGGTGTGTGCTGCAGGGAGGAGACAGCTGGAGTGAAACCACCACACACACTGAAGGCTGGCTGTCAGTCACAAGGACATCATGGGGACACAGGCTGCTGTGCACTGATAGACAAGAAGTCATGTGGATGATTTTCATAGGCCCATCAGCTTGTCACAGCATACCCTCATGTCACTTCTGTATGTGTGTCTGTGTGTGTGGGGGGGGGGGGAGGGGGGGTCTGTCTGTCTGTATCTCTCTCTCTCTCTCTCTCTCTCTTTTCTCTCTCTCTCTCTCTCTTCTTGTTCGTTGTGTGTGTGTGTGTGTGTGTGTGTGTGTGTGTGTGGTGTGGGGTGTTTTCTGTGTGTCTGTGTCTGTGTCTGTATCTGTGTGTGTGGGGATCTGTCTGTCTGTATGTCTCTCTCTCCCTGACTCTCTCTAAATGCAAATACAGATAAAACCATCTTTGTCTATCCACCCCTCACCCACACCCACCCTCACAGATGCACACCACCATCACCACTGTTGCTGTTGCCTCTGTCTGTGATCTCATAGAAAGAGAAAGTCATCGGTAAGACCCATGGGCAGGGAACACCTAACACAAGGAAAGGATCTCAAAGGGGGACCACCCAATTACCAGACACCAACAACTTCAGGGGATGGATCCCATCATGGTCAACTTGCCCACAACACCCTGCCTGACTTCACAGTCAGTGCCCCAACAACAACAACAACAACAACAATAATAATAATAATAATTAAAAAAATAAAATAAAAAAGTATGTTCTTTCGAGCCAGAAGGCCCCTAGAGCCGGAGCTTATCCCGGTTTCTGTAGCTTAAGCGAACTGATGGTTTTTCACCACCCCTGTGACAGGACGCTAGTCTGTCGCCAGATACTTCCCCAGCAGAGCTGGTACCCACTTGTACACCTGGGTGGAGTGAGGAAAATAGGAGTAAAGTGTCTTTCCCAAGGACACAACACCGAGCCGAGCGGGGATCGAACCGCGACCTCTGGATCACGAGTTGACCGCCTAAACCACTCGACCACGGTGCCTCCTTAATAATAATAATAATAAGAAAGAAGAAGAAGAAGAAGAAGAAGAAGAAGAAGAAGAAATGGAATTTATATGCGCTGTATCTTTCACAGCAAATCAAAGCACTTGCACTCAACCCCATTTTTACACGGTCATGCAACCAATAGCAAGTAAAAAAACAAGTACAAACGCCCCACACACACACACAACACATACACACACACACAACACACACACACACACACACACACACAGGTTATACACTTTGGCAGGGTGATGGAGTTTTGGGCTGTTGAAAAGCAGGGATAGCTATGAAATGAAACAGGAGAGGAAAATCTTAGGTTTGAAACAAATAATTATATCTTGAGGCCGGATTTGAAAGTGTCACAACAAGGACATAGAAGATGAAGTCAACAATAATGATCTACAGAGCCCTACTTACTGATTCTTTGCAACATTTTGCGAAGTTTTTGGCAAAGAAATCTGTAACAATGGTTTGCCTTCAGATGATACCCCTCTCCTGTTGTGTTATTTTTCTTTTCATTATTTTATTTTGAGGATAATTGAATAAGCACTCATGTACTTTTTACATCTAGTCCCCGTGTGCATGTGGCTTTGTACATTTTGTCATCCGTTCCCACCTGCACACAAAGGCCTACTCTTTCAAAAAGAAGGAGAGGTTTTAACATGTTAGTGTTACCCACGTGGCACCACATGGAGGTAGGATTAGATCTTTGAGTCTACAATGCCAGTGTCTGCCCCCATTCACCAGCATCCTACATTGCCAGCATCACTGAGGTCAGTAGTCTGGAAGGGCTACAGGAGATCGTAGAACACAGCAGAGATAGAGAAAGATGGTGAACCCTGGTGGCATTGCGTGGAGCTCCTACCATCAACAGGTTAGGTTGAACATTGCACTCACAATCTGACCATCCGGGTTCGAATCCTGTTCAAAGGGATTTTTCCCCTGGAGTTAACATCAGTGCAGACTTCACTCTCCCCAAAAGTCCTTTGGATGAGACTAAAAACCGAGGCCCCGTGTGCGAACACATACAAAACACCTTGCACACATATTAAATCCTGTCCCACTTTTTTGAAAGAATAGGCCATTGTGTGCCAGTGGAACATATGACAAATTTACAAAACCGTGTATACATGGGGTAAAGGTAAAGGTAAAGGAGTCCCATAACCTATAAGGTCGTAGGGGAGCGAGGCGTCAGAGACCTCACTTCTCTAGGGCCAGCATATTGAGGGCGGCGCCCATCTCCTCTCCCTCGCTGCTTTACCTTCCCTGACCCTAAAGAGGGCAGGTACCCATTTACAGCTGGGTGAACTGGGGGGAACTGTACTGAAGCCAAGGCGCGCAAACGGTCACCCATCCAACTGGTAACCACGCTCGACGCTGCTTAACTTGGCTGGGGGAAAGCGAGTGCTCCGACCACTGAGCTATTTGAGTGCTTATTCCATTATCTCGATATGTATGTTTGTCCGTCGTGTCCGACGATGACCTCCAAAACAGCAGAGGAGGCAGCTGCTGTTTTGGAAACTGGGCAGAAATTTGATTATAGTGGAGATGCCTTGCCCACAGCACATCCCCACTCTCTCGGCCAAGTGGGCATAAGGACAGTCAGCGTTGGAGATGCTCTCCAAAGGCCAACCAGCCCCCAGGGCTGCAGCACATAAGGACTGTGCGAGTCAAGCCTCCTAGTCAGAGAGTCATAGTCGATCACTAAAGACTAAGCTGTAAAATGTAATTCCATGAGTTGGAAAGCCACTGGTCATACAGCCTCTCACCTTGCTGTTGCCCCCAGCGTCAATGGTTTAATCAAGAACTGTGATAAAGCCCAGGCGCTGACGTTGGGACCAGAAAAGAATAGATAAACAAACAAATAAATAAATAAACAGAGGCAATGGAGACAGATGAACAGGTAAATTGAGTTATTCAAGACCATTTAACCAAGCAATACCAGATGACATAGTGTAACAGAACCCGCTGAATTTTAAAGAAACAAGCTGGTAGTCTGTGATGCCCTAATAAATATACACATAAAAACATATTCATTTTTTATTGCACAATAGTACTCTGCTGTCCTTGGGATATTGAAAAAGCTATCTATGAATAGTGACTTGACTTGATTTCTGCCTAAACTTCTTAAGGCATCAATAAAGCACTGTTCAAAAATGTTCAGGCAGAGTGTAAAGTGCTGGGAGCCAAATACAAACAGCAGACAGCTTCAGCCGAATAAAGCCATGGTTAAGTATCAGGCCCCTCCCTGCAAAGGACACACACCAGGCATTAGTCAGCGGCAGAAAAAGGACAGGACAGAATGATGACCAACAAATGTGTCTGCCCTGCCCCTGATCTATGTCCCGCCTGTCTCCTTTCCTTTCTGCACTGTGCAGGGAACAGTGTGTTGGGCCATCCTTGAAAGAGGCGGCTGGTAGGTTGGCTGAGGCCGCCATCAAAGTGCCAGCATTGTTCTGCTGTGATGTGTTCTGCAGCGGTGTGTGTCAGGCTGACAACGTCTTAACTCAGCCACGTACCTCTGGGCAGGCAGGGAGGGAGGCAGGGAGAGGTGTGTGCTGCAGGGAGGAGACAGCTGGAGTGTTTCCACCACAACACACACACACACACTGAAGGCTGGCTGGCAGGCATGTAGGTGGCTGTGCAGCCACAGCTGGTTTTGGTGGAGTGGGTAAGTACGTCAGTACTTTGGTAAGGCAAAGAGAAATGTCATGGACCACCCATAAACTTTTTTCTTTGCTCTTGTGGTGACAGGTTCTCCCTGGAAATTTCCCACAGAGAAATCTGCCATGACTTTAAGTGGTCTACAGTACAATACAAAGTCAATGCTTATTGATTTGTGGGATTTTGTTTATGCACTCTCACACACATAAACACACACACACACACACAATGGCCACACCACAACTACCACCATCACCATTACCAACCTTTAGCTTTTAATCAGGTAACAGGGAAAAGCTGTAAATTATCGTTGTGCAGACCATCACTCATGGTCCAGAGCATGGGGGAATGCCCGGGCTCCCTCTTCTCCAAAGGGTTTGGTTACCTCTGGAACAGTTGGCTTGGGGCCATCAAACCCCAATAATATAAAGCATTTTGGGTTTTGTCATCTTTGTTATTGATCCCCGTTATTTTTTTTTTGCTTTCACTGTTTTTTTCTCTTATTTTGCTGTTAAAGTTTGTGTTCTTCTTGTTTCTGTTGTTATATTGTTGTTGCGATTCTTTTTTCTTTTTCCCCCAGTGCCAACTGAAAGACCCCCGATTTTTCCACACAGGAAAACCCAAAATTTACCCCATAAACTATGAGAACCCAGGGCAAAAAGGGTACTTTTAAGCAAAAATAATATGTGACACTGCTTAGCATACACGCAACCATTTACCCAAAACAACCCTTTGGGTTAAAAAGGTTTGAAACGTTTTTTAAACAAAAAAAGTAGTATTTCAAGGCACAGAAAAACAAAAAAAGGAAGAAACAAAGAAGTCAAGCTGCTGTTGCACGGGCCAGACATATTAAAAATAAGAAGAAACAAGTTTGCGAGGAACAATTTTCGTTCTGCATGCAGGGATCAAAAAAATGTCTGCAGTAAATTATGGTAGGGTCCAACTAGGTCAAAGATCATTTGCGGGGAGAATGTAAAACAACTTACCAGACCATCTAAACACTTTTTTTTACTCGCTTTGAAAAGCATTTTTCTCAGATAAATTTTAAATGATCTAAAAATCCTTTTCTGAGATAGCGTATTTTTGATGAAGAAATTATCTGTAAGCCTTAAAGGCAAAAAAATTTTAACAAATCCCCCGGGACCAGAGGGTATTGTGGAAAACCCCGAAATTCTGCCTACGGCTTGCCCGGGGCCTTCAACACCTGTTCCCGCCTACTGGATTTGTCAGATTCCTGTTATTTTGGGAAAAATTCCAATGTAATACCCCTTCCAAAAACCCAATCCTTCTCGGCCTAACGATTTTAGACCCGTGCTCTCCATCTTTGTGATAAAACGCTGGAAAAGATTGTAAAAATCTTCATTCTTTCTGCAAGAGAAAGACCTGACCCACGCAATTTGCATACAGGCTCGAAGGGGTGTCGAAAATGCCAAACTATTTATTTTGAACAAGTTGTATAGCCATGGAACACCCGACCTATGCCGAATATTTTTCGCTGACTTTAGTTCAGCTTTCAATACAACAGCCTCACGTTTGGTTTAAAAAAATAAATTTTAAAATTTGCGTAACAATCAACTTTTTCGTTGGCTGATTGAATTTTTAACCAACAACCACGCGTGTTTTGACCAACAAAAAAATCTTCTTTGGGTTTGATTACCTGCACGGTTCTCCCGGGTTGCGTCCTCTCACCACTTCGTACATTCTAACACAATGATTGCAGAAGCAACTATGGAAATTCCCTTTTTGGAAAGTCGCGACGTAGTGCTCTGTTTTCCCCTTTTTCCGGATAGTCTTAGACCCTGGTCCAGCCCCATTTTTTTTTATATTTATTTATTTATACCACTTTAAGTCACGAGATTTTTCGCGTGAAATTTGGGCTGCTCTCCCCGGGGGGACACGTCGCCACAAGAGCAGCCCACCCTTTTTTTTTTTTTTTTTTTTGGTCTGCAACGGGTTTGTACACTGGGTGCAGGCCTATCGGACTAAATGTTTCTAAACTAAAGACCCCGCCATCGACTTTAGAAATCAGGGTACTCCTAAGAAATTATTATCCATAATCAAGATGTTGAAAAAGTTTTGAACTATAATATCTGGGAACTGTTTTTGACCCCAATTAAACGGGGCTTAACAGACGCTATTGCAAAAAGGGGGCAACAACGTCCCCGTATTTTCTGAGGAAATGAATCATTTTTGTAGACAAAAGTCCTTTTTTTGTTTTACAAATCTTTTCATAGAGGTTCAAGTTTTTTCTTTTATTTGTTGGGACAATAACCTTAGTGTTAAAAAAAAAGAAAGGGCCCGCAGAGAATTTTAAAATCTGCTCAAAAAAATTGGAAAAGAACAAAAGATCCATGTGTTTGCAATCAGCAGCTTGTACGCAAAGCCACAGCCATTTTGGCGATCCTTTTCATGCTTTGTTTCAGAATTTCAAATGTTGCCTTCGGGAACGCCGTTTTCAGTGTCCCATCAGCAAAACCAACAGAAAAAAAAATTTTTTGTGCTTTAAAATTCGATTCTGAATTCACAAAGAGTTTACTACCTAGTTTTTTACATTTCTCTGAAAATCTGCCTATTGTCATTGTTACGAGTGTAGTCAAACAAAAATTTTGTTGTGTGTGTTGGGTTTTTTGGGTGGGTGCTGGGTGTGTGAAATAAGTCTTGTTCTAGTCAACGTCTTTAAAAAATTGAATTCATATATTGGTGTTGGTGGGGGTGTGCGTGGGCGTATTCGCACACACACGTCGTGCGTGTGTACGTGCTGGTATATGGGCTAAAAAAAGCTTTTAAGTCTTCAGTCAATGGGTTTTTAAAAATTTTGTTCACAAATTTATGTTTGGCGCAGCGCCGTGTGTGTGGTGTGTGTTGTGTTTGGTGACTTTATTGAAAACCAAAATGAAATATAGTTTTTTTCTTTGATAATTTGATGAGTATCAAACTGCCTGTCGTATTTTAATTTCCCTTCATGGGATGATTAAAGTGTTTTTGACTTGACTTGACTTGACTTGACTAAAGCGTATTTTACACAGAGGACAGGTCCCTAAAAATGCCTTTACTCCACACAGTGAACTCAGCCTCTTTATTAACTCCTTGAGCAGTCATTCGGGAACTGTGCTGAGTTTTTCGGGCAGTGTGTTGCGAGAAAAATGAACTGGTGGAGTCTATCTCTCCATATAGCAAGATGCATGCTGGGTATGTTGGTGTGATCCATCTCATCAGCCATAGCTGGCCTACTTTTCTATGAAAAATAGATGGGTCTTTTAACGTGCATGTAACAACACTACGGAAATCAGAACCACCAGGAGTGGAGGAAGCTGGGTGCAAAATCTTCAGTGGTGCACCAACAGTTGACCAGACTACTACTAAGGGATAAGTGAAGATGAAGTGAAACACGTTGTGCATGCATTTGCACACAGGACCTCGGTCTGTGGGCTGGTCTGAATGAATGTTGAGGGAGAGGAGTCAATTCCAGTGTTAACTTCAGGGGGAAATCCCATTAAAACACCTCTGAGGACATTAGAATGGCGACCTCACTTGCCGCCAGATCGCGAGTGCAATGCTGAAACCACTAGCTAGACTATCTGCCCTCCCCCCCCCCCCCCCCCCCCCCCCCCCCTCCACACACACACTCACACCCACGCCACAGATTCACTGCAGTCAAAGGAGGCGTTATTGCCAGTGTGATATGTTCCACATAGGCTTCACAGTACAGCCAAGAAATGCTCACAGTAGACACTTCATCAATTGCAAACTCTTTTCACCTGTTAAAACTTAGGGGGTGTGTTGGATACTATTAAATTTTGTATTTGTATTTGCATGGCAGATTCCTCTGCGTAAAATTCGGGCTTCTCTCCCCTGGAAGAGTGTGTCGCCACAAGAGCAGTGCCACCCATTAATTTAGTTTATTTTCCTGTCTACATGTGTATTTGTTTCCCTGTCAGAGTCGCTTTTTTTTCTACAGATTTTTGTTAGGGACAACTCTCTTGTTGCCGTGGGTTCTTTTATGTAAATGCATGTTGCACACGGGGTTTTGGTTTATCATCTCATTTGAAATCTAGCACCCTGACCACCACTCACGGTCCTGTGGATGGTGGAAAGTTTCGGGCACAAAGGGGGATAGAACCTGCAGTTTTCGCATTGTAGGTAGGTGCATTCCCTCTCGACCACCGATCCTCTATCCCCTTTCCCAACTCACAAACACTAGCATAATATCACAGAATCTTTACCTTGTATATTTAGCCTTCTGCATATGCATAAGACAGGAACAAAAGAATAAAGATCTTCTTTTAAAAATAATCCCTTTGTAAGAGAACAGAAAGGTAAACTGGGAGGGAAAAGGCCCCACAATATACACGCCATTAGCTTCTTCCTTTGTGTATAGGCAGCCCTTGCAACACGGGGAGAGACACAGCCAGACAAAAGTGATCGCAGGTTAGGGAGATAGGACCGAGCCTTAAGGCGCCAGATTGGTAATCTACGACACTGTAACAGACACACAGACAGATACACGCTAATTTGCATCACCCATGCATCTTCCCGCCGTCCTTGAAACCCCGGAAATGACATGCACGCATGCGCTGTGTTGGGCCCAAGATGCAAATGGCGGCCAGGTCAGGCTAGGCCAGGCCAGGCCAGGCACGAAGAAGAAGCTCAATAAAGTTTCAAGGGAGAGACTTATGTAGGAGAAAAGAACGAAAAAAAGTCGTGATGATTACCTACAAAGCGTGTTACCAGCTAAAGTTTATGTTGGTCCTATCGCCCAGTCCTTCTTGCACTCACAGGGAAACATTTGGGGGGCAAACCTTGAAAGACACTAGTGATATGTTGACTTAAACGATCGTCAAAGTGCCAGCCTTCTTCTGCCCTGAGTTAGGCCGTGTTGTGTGTCAAGTTCACAACGTCTTAACTTAGCCACGTGTCTTTGAAAAGGGAGATGTGTGCCCTGTCAAAGTCTACTTCAAGTGGTTTTGGGACACGTACTAAAAGTGGGGCTGTCACTGATGTAGTAGGCTGATGTAGTGTAGTGTAGTGTAGTGTGTTGTTGTTGTCTCCTGGCTGCGTTGTGTGGCGTTGCATGGGGGTTGGGTTGTGCTGTGTTGCGCTGTGTTGCATTGCCGTTGTGTTGCGTTGTGTTGTATTGGAATGTATTGTGCTGTATTGCATTGTGGTGTATTGCATTGTAAAACCCATCGGTAACCCATAAAAACATGGCAAGGATTGGAATAGTAGTTGTCTGGTGATAATTATTATAAGTCACAGCAGAGAGTTCCAATTTAGTGCATGCTGGGTATGATGTGTTTCTGCAACTCGCTAAACGCTGACGCGAATAACATCATCCATAACGTGCATTTCCATCTTCTGCATGTACATAGACATGAAGGGAATGAGGACACTGGCAGGTCTGCACTTTAGGTTGACCTGGGAGATCATAAAAGTCCCTTCACTTGATTCACCATACGCCGCTATTGAGATTTGAACTCAAGATGTTATGGACTGACAGGATTGAAGTCAGTCTTATCCACTCGGCCCTAGCGTCTGTCATTCATGGGAACTTAAAACTGGTGGCTGTTTTTTTCACCATTCAGCAACTGCTTCAAGATATAGAGACAATTCTCATCAAATACCACAACCAATTACTTGAGGGAAGAGAAGTCTGGTGGTTTGAACGTTGTATTCATGACCTGATGTATCCAGGGGTAAAGGTTTGAATCCCCATACGAGTGTCCGTTCCAGGAATTTTTCTTTCCTGTGGAGTTAACATTTGTTCCATTTCGGTTTCCCTGTAAGTCCTGCAGATGAGGCAGTAAACCAAGGTCACTTGAGCCAATGTATACATAACATTTTCCATACATGTAAAAGAAAACCATATCAACATTTTGTAAAAGGGTAGAGCAGCTTTGACCGGCGGCATAGGGGACAAGAACATAGCCAGCATGCATTCTTCAGCATGGATAGGGATGGGCTACGCCATGTTCACCTCACCTATAATAAACAGAAACATCGAGAGCACTGTGCTAACAACTCCTACCTCAAAATGTGAGAGGAGATGTCAGTCAGTCAGCTACTGCTAACATTAAAAAGGCTTTCTACAAACTCAGCCTTACCTGATAAACCATTCTTTAATATTTTGCTACTCAGAAAAAAAAATTCTGTCAAAATTCAACAAGGTGACAGCTGAGATATGACCTCTGCGGGGCTATAAACAAGGGGATTGGATTGGCTGGTAGGCTTGTTCAATGAATCCTCTCTCTCTCTCTCTCTCTCTCTCTCTCTCTCTCTCTGTGAATTTGTCTCTCTGACATTAATGTTCAGCTCAATATTATTGGGGATTATGTGTTTGTTGAACACACATTTATACCTTTTCTTAAAACCATACGTTGAATTTTTGTTGTCGTTGTTGGGTTTTTTGTGGGGGGGGTTTTTGTGTGTATTTCGTTGATAGTTCCCAATCAGGGCAAGGGCTGGATAAAGACAAAAGTATATGAATACTTACTCTGTTACCCTTTGAAAATAAAGATCATTCCTTCATTCCTTCATTCTCTCTCTCTCTCTCTCTCTCTCTCTCTCTCTCTCTCTCTCTCTCTCTCTCTCTTTCTCTCTCAGGTATGTAGTGCACAAGCAGCGTGGTGCAATCATTGCCTGATCCGAAAGGAAATGCCGTTCGTTTCTTTCACACTCCACGCATGCTGTATCACACACATCAGCATTTTCATCATTGAAACGTCTTTAGTTGTTTTTGTGTATGAGCTTTTTTTTTTTTTTTTGAGAGAGAGAGAGAGAGAGAGAGAGAGAGAGAGAGAGAGCTGACAATAGGTTGCAGGCAAGTCTGTTACAAAGTGCTTGTGCCTATCGTTCTGATGTCTTTTCCAGTTTGTAATCAACTTGTTAGCTTGTTGATGGAGAGTAGATTTACAGAGAGAGAGAGAGAGAGAGAGAGAGGGGAGAGAGAGAGAGAGAGAGAGAGAGAGAGAGAGAGAGAGAGAGAGGAGAGAGACAGACAGACAGACAGAGACAGAGAAGACAGACAGACAGACAGACAGAAAAAGAAACTGACTGAACAGAAAGACAGTTAGACAATCACAGAGAGAGAGAGAGTGAGAGGGGGGGGAGGGGAGGAGGAGAGACACACACACACACACAGACAGACAGAAAAAGAAACTGACTGAACAGGAAAGACAGATAGACAATCACAGAGAAGAGAGAGAGAGAGAGAGGGGGGGGGGGGGGGGGGGGGGGAGGGGGGAGGAAGGAGGGAGAGACAAAGTCAGAAAAAACAAAGAGGCAGAGACAGACCAACAAAAACAGAGAGGCAGAAGAGAAAAACGATAGTCAGCCAAAAAGCTAGATAAAGAGAGAAGCGACAGCTTTTTCAATAGTCATAAGACAAAGAACCCTCAATGCTTTAAAAAAAAAAAAAAGGATAAGGAAGAAAAAGTTACAAAGAAAAAATTTTAAAGGTAAAAAAAAAAAATAAGAAAAGAAAGAAAAGAAAAAGAAAAACTGAAAAAAGAAAGAGAAACAAACAGAACAAAACACACTAAAGTAAGGAAAGAAAGAAGAAAAAAAAATAAAACAGGAAGGAAAAAACACAGAAAGAAAAGAAAAAAGGACAAATGAAGAAAAACACCCAAAGAATCGAAGAAAACAAGAAAACAAAAAAAAAAAACAACAGCAACAGAAACAAAAAACTCGAAAAAAAACAACCCACGCCCCCCCCCCCCCCCCCCCCCCCCAAAAAAAAAAACAACCCAAAAAACCCCAAACAGCCAACAACAACAAACAACAACAAACAAACACACAAAACAAACCAAAACAAACCCACCCAAAAACAAAACACACCCCAAAACAAAACAGAGTTTTCATTCTGTGGAAAACAAGCATTTCATGTTGGCAGCCAGAATCTATCGCAGCTCTTCTCTCTCTCTCCTTGCAGTGTTGTGTGTTGGGAGAGGGCTGGTGTTGGAGACCCCAAAACAACACCCGCCACTTACATACACAAACACCCACACGCGCGCGCTTTTACCCACGCGGGGTAACTCGAGTCAACAGAATTTTGCTTCCGAGAGTTTCTTCCGTTTCCGCCTGATGAGTTCAACTTGTGGAGAAGATTACACTCACTGGAGAGTGCTGCTTGGTTTTTTTGTTTGGTTGGTTGGTTGGTTGGCACAAGTATAAAAAGTATAGATCTATTTGTGAAAGACTAGCTCCTGACTAAAAACTCTAGATTAACCACACACTCATTGATAATGATAACTCTGGTGAAATTTATGCAAGTTGCAGTTTGATATAATGGAACTGTCTTAAATCTGAAATATTCTGCGGGCTAACAATAATCCTTACAGTATAATCCTATATATAACTTTGTGCTTATTTCATCAATATTCAAATATTACTATCTTTGTTTTTCGTTTGAATGCAAACTTTCAGGCTCAGGTTTTGAAACTGGACTTTCAGAAATGGACAACTTTCAACGCATCACTGAAATAATATGATGGCCATTCAAGTGGACAGAGACAGAGACACATACAGAGAGAGAGAGAGAGAGAGAGAGAGAGAGAGAGAGAGACAGACAGACAGACAGACAGACAGACAGACAGACAGACAGATAGACAGACAGTCTGACAAGAAACCTAATTAAAGAACATTTCAACACCATCCTTTGCCCCAAACTAGGAACCCTGAATTCTGTTTCCCCTCAACCCTCCTGAACTCCTCAGCATCAGTTAAGTGGCGAGTAAGGCTTGTGGTAATCTCGCTCCCTGTACGAAAACACGGGGATCGGCTTTGGGCAAACATAGCCGAAAGCGTGGCCAATTTGCAGAATTGTTTTATTTATCTCGAATATCCTGTCGACAAACCTTCCACCTCTCTCTACACCCCATTGCCAGGGTTTCCCCAACATTCCGTTTAGAAGGAGAGAGAGGCAGAGACTGATCCCCTGACTGTTTGGTTTTCCAGGCTGGTTAAAGGTCTGGCTTGATGCTGTTGAAAGTTGAACCTGAAAAGTTTTCTTTTCCCTCTTCCAGGGGTGTGTAACTGTGCAGTGCTCCTTTCTCTACTTTTAGGGCTGTAATGCATAGTTAGCAATGTGTGGTGGAAAGGTCTGTGTGTCTGTGCTTTTGCCTGTAACGTTTCCTTTTCGTTCTTTCTCACCATTATCTGCCTCGAATTGATTTCCTTAGCAGCTGCAGCAGCAGCTACAGCAATTACAACTATAAAGCAGACATTAATTTTCTTCACGAGCTACAGATTTTTGTAGCACTTTTATGTAGTAGATGCAGCAGCAGCAGCAACAACAACAACGACAACAGCGACAACAATTACAACTTTAAAGCAGACATTAATTTTCTTCATGAGATATATATTTTTTGTACCACTTCTGTGTAGTAGATACTACTTCCTTTTAATGCAACTTTGGTTTGCAGCCTTTGTTAACCGCCAGTTTCCTTACTTAGTTTGTTATGTAGATAAAGTGATGGAGGCTAAAGACGGGTTACTTCTCTTGCTTCTGTTTATCCCAGTTATCTAACGTGTTTGCCATCAAGAGAAACCGTTGGCTGAGTTAACTGGTTAAATGATTGGCTAAATGGCCAGTTTGTTCCCAAACTGAAGACCATTTCCTTGTTTCTGGTTATTTTACCTGTTTGTCTAATGCGTCATGTTATGGTGTTTGACAAAGATGTGTTGTGTTGTGCTGTGTTTAGTTGCGTTGTGTTGTGTTGTGTTTCTTTGTTTTGTCTTAGCACATTATAGAGTCCGTTCCATTGTGTTGTATTGTATTGTACTGTATTGTAATATACTGTATTGTGTTGCATTGTAATGTATTGCTTGTCCTTGTGGCTATGTGCAATTAATAAACTGATTGTAAATCTCCATAGTGCATTGTTTTAATGCATTGCTATAGCTATGTATGCCAGGAGTGCATTTCAATACATTTTACTCATTTCGTTGTGTTGTGTTTTTGTGTTACACAGTCACGTTCAGAACAAATCCTCGTGATGAGACAGATTACCCAGAGGTGTGGAGACCGCTAAGGACTGCCTGCTTGCCATTGGTTTTGTGGACTTCATAAAAGCATTTGATACAACAGAAAGGTCAATTCTTCGTATAATCCTGAGATCATATCCTACACAATCAAAGTATCACAAATTATACCAATTCTCGAGCAGAAACACAACCTAAAAGGTAATACTAGAACTAGATTTCCTTCAGATATTAGTTTTGAGCTTGTCACAGGCATCCCACAAGGGGGCAGCCTCTTCCCTCTCCTTTTTTGTATTTGTTGCTGACTGGGTATTGAAAGAAGAAAAACGGCAAGAAGAAATGAGGTGAAAATAGAAATGTATACAGCAAAAAAGAATGTTACTGGTCGTACAGCAGATAGGATTATCAGCCTTCTTGGGATACCACCAGCAGTTAAGCTGATGACCTCGACCTAGTGATCAGTACACAGACCGACTAAACGCACACAAGAAAAACCAAACAAGCAAAACCTTGCATATTACCTGTAAATTAAAATATATATATAGATAACTTCATAAACCAGGAAACATAGAAGAAACAGCAGCAGCAGCATCAAGAACAAGAACAAGAACAACCATTGTTATTTAGTTGTGGTCCATCCACCTAGAATTAACCCCTTCTATCCCTTGGCCAAAATCCTACATTTGATATTTTCTAATCCAGCCTCATAATCCATGTCTTTATGATAATAATAATAATGTATGGAATTTATATAGCACTGAATCTTGTAAAGCAACGAATTAAAGCTAAGATTTGCCCCCTCATAAACTTGGTATCCACACTCTTCAACAGCCACTCCACCCTCTCCATCACCCTGTCTAAAGCGTGCGTGAACGTGTGCGCACACGTGTGCGTGTGTGTGAATTTAATATCTATTCATCTTATTCATGGACGATTGCATGTGTGTAAATGATTTGATAACAGCAACAACAACAACAACAACAACAACAATAATAATAATAATAATAATAATAATAATAATAATAATAATAATAATAATAATAATAATAATAATAATAATAATAATAATGATAATAATAAATTGAATTATATAGCGCGATATCTTGCAAAAAACAAATCAAATCAATGATTTGAATGTAAGTGCTTCGATTTGTTTCTTACACGATTCAGCGCTATATTATAGATTCTGTACATTAAAAAAATTACTTTTATCATTATTATCATTATTTTATTTTTTTTTTATTATTATTCTTAACA
>CM054137.1:9197502-9205002 GCA_028751875.1 Rapana venosa
TTTGGGATTTTCACCCCCTTTTTTTTCATAATTTTGCCTAATAACTGTTAAAAACAAAACCCAGTTTTTTTATCTCATCCAGAAAGACTAGCATCCCTTTAAAACCCCCATTTTAAGGGCTAGTGGATGAGAAAAAAGTTAGGCTCAAAAGAGGGTTTTCTTTAGTGGGTTAGGAAAGAGTTTATCTTCCTAACACAAAACGGGTTTTACGAAAATAACACCAAATTAAGTTGGGTAAAGAAAGTTTTCTTTTTCCCCCTCCCCCCCCCCCTCCCCCCTTTCTCTCCCCCCCCCCCCCCCCCCCCCCCCCCCCCCCCCGGATGGGAGTCTTGTCAGTGGTGTCAAAATAAAACCCCCCTGCGTAAGGATGGGTTGTTGCTGGGTTTGGTTTGGGGGTAGTGTTTGTTGTTGTGTTTACCCCCAGCAAATTTCCTACTTAGGGACTGTCCGGAAAAGGGCACATCCCCCGTTAGCTTCCGGGGTCAAGTAAGTCTTTGTAAGTGCTTTATAACAAAAATTTTGCTCATTTTAAAAGATTTTTGGGTTAAATATGAAAAATGCAGTGTAAATTTTTGGGGATTTTTAGGGGGGTGTGTTGGGTTGGGGGGGGGGGGGGGGGGGGGAACCCCAAAAAGCAAAAACCAGGGAGTGAAAGAGAAAAATTGGACATGATATCAAACGAGGAATTTTCATGTTTTTTTTTTTTTCCCCCCGTGTTGGCCCCCCGTACGGCATGCATGTTGGGTGAGGCAGCTAGCAGAAAGAAAAAAGGATGGGGGGGAAAAAAAAAAAAGTTTTTTTTTACAATGTTTTTCTGGAAAAAAAGGCTTTGGGTGCCCAAACCCACCAAATCTGTGCAAAAACAAAAGGGGGTTTGGGGAATCAGGAGCTGCCCTTTACCACACAAAAGCACAAAAAAAAAAACTTTTTATTTCGAGGGAAAAGTAATGGTAAGTGCGTAGAAAACCCAAAAAAAAAAAAAACCCGAAAAAAAAAGGGCCAAAAACTTAAAAAATGGATTTCGGCCTAACAAACCGGGCGGGGCTTTAAAACCTCCCGCTTGTCTAAAAAACCCAACCTAGCCCCCAAATAAACCCTGGACGGACAAGGTCGGCAACTGCGTGCATGTTGTAATGAAGCAGGGGAGGCAACTGGACACTAAATGGAGTCTGTGGCGGAAGTGAGGGAGCGGCAGAGAGAATGATGGGACGGCGGAAACACGTCATGACAGATTGCTGTTTGGAGAGACAAAGAAAAAGGAGTGTCAGTCTGTTCTGCCCTGTCTGTCAGTCAGTCTGTCTGTTGCCTTTTCTCTGTCCCTCTCTTTGTCTGTCTGTCTGTCCGTCTGTCTGTCTCTCTGTGTTTGATGGTCTGTCTGTCTGTCTGTCTCTACTTCTCTCTTTCTTTTTTTTCTTTCTTTTATTCTTTTATATCGAGGATAATGGAATAAGCACTCATGTGCTTTTTTCATGCAGTCCCAGTGTGTATGTAGTTTTGTCAATTTTGTCATCCGTCTCTGTATGTCAGTATGTTCCTCTGTCCATGTGTCTCTTTCTGTCTGTCTTTTTCCCGTTTCTGTTTGTTCTCTGGCTTTTTGTTCATCCGTCTGATTGTCCCACTTCTGACTGAATCACCTTATAGAAGGATTGATTGATTGGTTGGTTGGTTGGTTGGTTGGTTGGTTGGTTGATTGATTGATCTTTATTTTCAAGGGTAATAGATCAGGTTTAACATACTTTTTTTCATCCGGGCCTTACCCTGAAATGTGTGAGAGAGAGAGGGAGGGAGGGAGGGAGACAGACAGACAGATAGACATACAGACAGACTGACAGAAACAGAGACGAGAGAGAGAGAGAGAGAGGAGAGAGAGGAGAGACAGCCAGACAGACATACAGACAGAGAGACAGAGAGAGATAGAGACAGACAGAGACACAGAGAGAGAGACATAGAGAAAGACAAAGAGACACGGAGACAGAGACAAACAAAAGGTGCAGAGACAGAGAGTATCATGTCTCCAAATCCCCCACATCTTTAAACTGGAAAATGGGGTGTTTAGAGAAAGGACATCTAATTTTCACAGCCCAGCTGACCCATGTTTGGAAGGCTTTTAAATCATCTGCTTCACTTATCAGCGACAACATTCCATTTTCTGTTACATGTCATTCAACGGTTTTCCAAAAAAGAAAAAACCAAAAAACCCAAAACTAACTGAGGATAATTACAAATGAGATCTCCTTTCGAAGTCAGTTGTTGTTCCATTAACTTTCGATGGGAGAGATTGTGTTGTTTGTTGTTGTTGTTGTTGTTGTCTTTTTTTATATGCTATTTATTGCAGCGTTGTTTCAAGACGAATTTTTCTTTCAATAAACAACCAGAGAGGAAATTGTAATGATTTGAATACGTGTGAAGAAGTTGCCAAGATTTCTGTCAATACATTGTGCTCATTGTTCTATCGCTAAAGGATCGAAACAGTATTGTACAGAAGATATGAAATGGAAATGGTCGTCTGATTCTGTAAAAAAAATTTAAAATGTTACCAGAAAAAACCATCTCTGTAAATCAGAACACATGAATGAATCTTTCATCTAACAGGGTTTTTTACAACTAGGATTGCAGACCACACACACACACGCACGCACGCCACACACGCACACACGCACACACACACACACACACACACACACACATACACACACACGCGCGCACGCGCGTTTAATAAGTTTTTTGAAGAAAAACACAACTGTAGTAAACGCTGAACAGCAGAAGATCTTCAGAGAGAAAAAGAAAACTCTTTACTTCTAGCTATACAAGTGTTTAACTTCTTATAGTCTCAGACAGAGAGAGAAAGGGAAAGAATGGGGTGGGGGGGTAGATGAGGCAGTGGAGGGGGGGGGGGGGGTGGTAGGAAGATGTGGAGAGGAGAGGGGGGGAAGAGGGGGCGGGGGAGTGGGGAGAGATCGTACCCAGATCATGACTTCTTTCTAGTGTGGTGTAGCTGATGGAAAAGACAGTTGGCAAGAACAACCATTATGGCTGTTTTTACCCTTCGCGACGTCTACACATAATACCCATGCCTGCACTTTCTATCTATGAGCTGTGCTTCTCTTCCTGCTGATCCACTCACTACATGTCTATTGTCATTCTTCTTCTTGTCATTATTGGTTTGGTTTGGTTTTTCATTCTTCAGCTTGAACTCCGAGGGTCCCCAGCGATGAGAGCTTTGCGTTTGCGACTGTTTTGGTCCACCATTAAGGTAGCCGCATTCCAACTTCAGTGACCCTTATGGTTGGCCAGGACGCCTGAACTTTTTTCCGTAAATTTCTGTTTAAACCAAAAATAATATCCTTGATATCTAGAGAAAAAGTTGCCCTGTAGCACTTTTGGTTGAGGCATCTCACAGAGCAATATACACAAGACACTTGAAAGTGAGGTTTATCCGGATGTTTCAGTCTGAGTACAGACAGCTAGCGCAGGTTTCATCTGAGCTTTGACAGTGGATGAGGTGACTGGCCTGACAGAATTAGAAGCAGTCATTATTTATTGCCATAAAAGTCACATGGACTTATTTGACACAACAAAATAAGATCTTCATAATTCATTCATACAACATATTATTCATTGGTCAGCATGACTGACATAATGTGCATTCTATCTTATTTTAATTAGCTCTTTTTTCAAAAGAGGTATAAACATAGTAAAGTATTTCAGCTTGATGATTATCAGTTACAATTATTTTGCTTAGTTTGTCTATATCATTCATATATTCTTTGATTCCAGCATTTAGAGTTATCAATGGGTTTTTTCTTTGGTCGGTATATAAAATGTACTCATCCAGTAAATGAAACTCGTCTTCTATTTTGTTGCAGTATTGACAAGTTCTATTCTCTCTTGGTCTATTCTTCTGTCTTCCTTCCTCTATCATCTAGTCATGGCAACTTGTACGAACCTGACATGCCTTCTGTGGTCAGCGGGGCTGCTAAAAAACAGGATAGGAATGGAGGGAGTGGAGACAGCCATTGTAGTTCTCTCTTCGTGGTAATCTTTACAGAAGACGGTCATTGGCGCAAAACTGCCATCTGCTTGTCGGCTTTTGGGTATATCAGGTTCTGGGCAGGCCATGACCTCCTGATTCATCATATGTACACGAAATTCTGCACAGGCCACACAGAACAGTGCCCTTGCAAGACTGGCAGCCAGACAACAGTGCTG
This sequence comes from Rapana venosa, assembly GCA_028751875.1. Lineage (NCBI taxonomy): Eukaryota > Metazoa > Mollusca > Gastropoda > Neogastropoda > Muricidae > Rapana > Rapana venosa. The sequence continues at coordinate 9,201,712 of CM054137.1, forward strand.
CCCGCCACGAGACATTTCGAAAAAGGATCTGGCCTACAGCCAGAAAGCTGCCTGGCAAACAGGAGGACCTGCAGCGTACTGCTGCCTTCATTGCAAAGACGATAGCTTTCATAAGGGCAAAAGCCATTATTCACAAGGTGTTCGTTAGTTGTCTATCTGACGAACCAAGCAAACTGTGTGGTCTATTTCAGCCATTTCAAGGTCTGTTAGGTCTTCTTCTCTTTGTTTTATTTCTGTTCACTAAGAGGTGATTTGGTCACTCAGTTTCACACTGATTTCAATGAATAAGGGTAATCCTCTTCCTCGTCATTATAATAATAATAATAATAATAATAATAATAATAATAATGTATGGAATTTATATAGCGCTGAATCTTGTAAAGCAACAAATCAAAGCGCTCAGATTTTATTTCATACCACTTTAAGTCATGGCAGATTTCTCTCCGTGAAATTCGGGCTGCTCTCCCCGGGGAGAGCGGGAGAACGCGTCGCCACTTAGCGCTGCGCCACCTTTTCACCCTTTTTTTTTTTTCTGCAGCTGTATTTGTTTCCCTATCAGAGTGGCTTTTTTCTAAGAATTTTGCCAGGGACAACTCTCTTGTTGCCGTGGGTTTTTTTACGTGCGCTAAATAATTACGTGTAACACACGGGACCTCGGTTTATCGTCTCATCCGAAAGACTAGCGCCCAGACCACCACTCATGGTCTAATGGATGGGGGAAAAATTTCCGGTCCAAACGGGGTACGAACCGCCGCACACTTCAGACCCGGACTGTTCGCTTTCTAGACAGGCGCGTTACCTCTAGACCACCGATCCACCATTCTACTGCTACAACTGCTGTTATTACTACTGCCGCTACTGCTCCTACCATAACTACTACTACTACTACTACTACTGCTACTACTACTACTACTACTACTACTACTACTACTACTGCTGCTGCTGCTGCTGCTGCTGCTACTACTACTACTACTTCGAGGATGACGACAACAACTACAACAACTAATGATGATGATAACGATGACAACGACGCCGACGACGATGATGATGAGATGATGATGACAACGACGACGATGACGTGAAGAAGGATATGACAAAAATCCTTTTTATTTAATCTTAAAATTAAAAAACAACTTTGTCCATGTTACAAAAGAATAATCGCAATACTAATCACAACAGTTTTCCTCCCATGAAGTTAAAGATAATAATGATCAGCCACTGATATTTATAACAGCAAATGACCTAGAATCATAAGTATGTACACCACATATTATTATAACACATTTATTTCAGCTATTCGATTTCAAATCAATCTTGTAGAGGTGATTTTCTTCAGATGGATTGATTGTGGTTGACTCTCTCTCTCTCTCTCTCTCTCTCTCTCTCCCCTCTCCTATCTCTCTCTCTCTCTCTCTCTCTCTCTCTCTCTGGTTTTCAACACAGTTTATCAATATTCATGCAACACAAGCAGACATCCATACAGCAGCAGGGGAAAGGCATCAAGCCACAGCTTTACTTTAAGCCCCACCCCACGAGGGGTTAACATCTGATGCTTTAAGCAACGAACTAGACCTACCAGGTTCATGGTGAGATTTTTGCGTGTGCGATAGTTTGGACACGATTAAGGTAGCGCGGTCTGCCCTGGGTGATGATCCAGCTTCTCTAGCTGGCTGGACAAGGCTGTATGTAGTTAGACGGCTGTTGATACAAGCGTACAAGCCATTAGACACAAGGTTTTCCTCTGCTTTGGCGGCTGTTCTTTCCGTTCACAAGGTAAAAGATTATATCCCCCCCCCCCCCCCCCACCCCCCCCACCAACACACCATGTTTTTTTCTTTTGTGGTTTATCTTGCTTTGGTTTTTGGATTTGGGTTGTGTGTGTGTATTCGTGTGTGTGTGTGTGTGTGTGTGTGTGTGGTGAGTGTGTGTGTGTGTGTGTGTGTTGTGTGTGTGTGGTTGTGTATGTTTGTGTGTGTGGTGTATGTGTGTGTATGTGTGTGTGATGTGTGTTTGTGTATGTGTGTGTGTGGAGGAGGGGGGGGCAGGGGAGGGGGAGTGTGGGTTTTTTTCCGGAGGGAGTGTTGCTTTTTTTTCTCTCTTTTTTTTCGTGGGGGGGGTATCTGTTTGCTTTTGTTTGTCAGTTTTTGGTGTGTTTTATTGCTTTTCTTTTTGTCCATTAAAAAAAAGTTTGTTCTATACTTTTGTGAAGGATTTTCTTTAATGTCTTAAAAAGAGCGCCATTGCTGGAAGTTAAGGAAGACAGACACATCTTTGCTGGGGTTTATTCCCCCGCTAAGTCACAAAAGTAGGCTTTGATATTAAACCCCAAATGAGACACAAAGAATGGGAAAACAACAAAAATAATAGAGATATGGAGATTTTGAAGAAAGAAAGAGAGAGCAGGCGAGCGAGAGAAGAGAGAGAGAGAGAGAGGAGAGAAGAGAGAGAGAGAGAGAGAGAGAGAGAGAGAGACTGATAAACAAAAACAGCCAGGTAGACATTTCGACAGACAGAGACAGATAGATAAAACAACAGACTTTTTTTTTTAAACACAAAGATACACCAATTTCATACATCTCTCTAAAAATCTTTATTTTCCCTTAACTATTCTTTTGCACTATTTTTTTCTTAAAACATCCACAAGAAAACACAAGCAAACAAATATTTTCTTTAAAAAAAATTTTTAAAACAAACCTCAAACCCCCCAAAACCCTGCATCCCTTTTTAATAGCCAACCTGTTGAAGACACCACGACACGACAAGACAAGACAAGACTCGACAAGACAAGCCAAGACAAGCCGAGAAGAGGAGAGAAGAGAAGAGGAGAGGAGAGAAGAGGAGAGAAGAGAAGAGGAGAGGAGAGGAGAGGAGAGGCAGCCTTGAGGCACACCATCATCGCGTGCGAATAGATGAGTGTAAATAATCGGGTGGATGAGACCTCATTGTTTCAGCTAACGACGTGGAAATATTTTAGCCCCAGCAATAACAACGGTCAGTGATCGGACCCTGGCCCCTGTCTTGTCAATTTCAGGTGAAGCGATTTTAAAAGGGCTCCCATGTCGAATTTTGCGCCTGGTGAAAAATTTGTGAAGGTATTTATCATTTTTTTGGTTTTGTTTTTGTCTAGGTTTTTGTTTTTGGTTTGTTTGTTTTTTGTTTTGTTTTGTTGCTTTTTGTAATTATTGGCGTGGGGAGTATTTTTGGCTTTTTGTATGTTTGCTTGCTTACTGTGTTTTCTTACTTTTTGGGGGGTCTAGTTTTGATTTATATTATTTTGCTACACATTTTTTT
>CM054137.1:9207502-9215002 GCA_028751875.1 Rapana venosa
ATAATCCCCTATCAAGGCAAGGGCCGGATGAAAATAAGTATGTCAATGCTTATCTGTAACCCTTGAAAAGTAAAGATCATTCTCTCTCTCTGTCTCTCTCTCTCTCTCTCTCTGTCTCTCTCTCTGTCTCTCTCTCTCTCTCTGTCTCTCTCTCTGTCTCTCTCTCTGTCTCTCTCTCTCTCTCTGTCTCTCTCTCTGTTCTCTCTCTGTCTCTCTCTCTCTCTCTCTCTCTCTCTCTCTCTCTCTCTTCTCTCTCTCTCTCTCTCTCTCTCTCTCTCTCTCTCTCTCTCTCTCTCTCGCTCTCCCTGCTTCTGTAAATCTTGCCCCCTTGCACAAGAAGAGCTCTTATCAAGTTGGTTTTTATCATCATAACTTATTGCTCGGCGCTTTGCTTTTAATTTCTCTTCATTTTCTTCGCTCCAGGGGTAGAATTGTTTGTCAAAGGTCAACACGCTCGCATTTTTGTGGGGGTGGGGCGTGGGGGTGGGGGTGGGGGGGGGCTTTTTGGGTCGTGTTTTTTTTGGGGGGAGGGGGATACTTTTTCTCCGGCCTTCTCTTTGCCCCGCCCACTATCGCCCCTTATTCTGCTTCCACACAATATGATTATAAAGTTATGATGAAAAGTTGTGGCCAGCCCCCCCCCCCCCCCCCCAAAGTGACTATTAGTGCAAGCGTTCATGCTTTGTGTGTGTGTGTGTGTGTGTGTGTGTGTCTGTGTGTGTGTGTGAATTAAGAAATAGTAAGCCTAAGTTTACTTTGTAAATGCTTGACCAACAGATAAACTATGGGTCAGCAAAAACAAATACTGACTGACCAACCTACCAACCAACCACTCAACCAACCTACCAACCAACCACTCAACCAACCTACCAACCAACCACTCAACCAACCTACCAACCAACCACTCAACCAACCTACCAAGCAACCTAAGAGCCAACAGACCAAGCAAACAACAGATAAAAGAAAGAAAAAAACAAAAAACCAAGCAACCCTCCCCCCCCCCTTCCCCCCCCCCCCCCATGTAAACAAAAACAAAGGCAAAACACACATGAAGGAGAAACTGAAAACAAAATCGAAGAAAACAAGCGCCCAACTCCCCTACCCCCCCCCCCCCCCCTTCCCCCCTCCACTCTCCCGTACGCAAAAGACAAAACCAAAAAATAACCCCCAAAACAACAACAACAACCCAAACAAAAAACAACAAACATTTCCAGCAACAGCAACACAAAAACCAACACATAATAAAAGCAAATTAAAGCTAAAATAACTCCTACCCAGTCCCCCTCATCAATACTGAAGGGAACGACGTTTTAAACAACCACCACACAACAGCAAAAACAGCGGGCCTGGACTTAACGGTCACCACCAGTGCAGTCTACAGATCCCTCCCTACAAGCTAGCTCACCTAGTCGAGAACTTGTCTGACTACTCCACCCTCTCCTTTACTCCAAGACTTGCAGAAACCGTGGAAGAAAAACAAGCTGTTAATGCCGGCCTAACATGCTGTTGGCATTACCCAGACCGCCATGTCTGGTACCGCTTCTGCTGCTGCTGCTTCTGCTGCTGTTTCTGCCGCTGCTGTTACTGCTGCTGCTGCTGCCTGGCCGCGCAATATGTCAGATTTTAATGAAGGGAAATTAGTCACCGGCCCTCGTGTAGTAGTCGCCCCTAGGGGCCGCGCGATGATCCGTTGTTAATCACCTCCCTTGTCTCTGTCACTTCTGCCGGTGTCGGGGACAGGAAAGTGACTCCCACTTCAGTTGGGTTGACATCCAGGGTGATTTGTTGTTGTTGTTTTTGTTGTTGTTGTTGTTGTTTTATTGTTGTTTGGTTGGGTGTTGTTGTAGTTTTTAATCGAAGTAGAGATAAGACTTTAAATATAACAAAAATATCAGACAAAACTTTCGATGATATTTTACACTATACTAACAACAGAAGCAGTCGTTGTCTCAGACTTGAAGATTTAATCATTACATTAGGGGTCTACACTTCCGTTATCATCATCATCATCATCATCATCATCATCATTATTATTATTATTATTATTATTATTATTATTATTATTATTGATGGTGGTAGTAGAGCTCTGTTCATTTGTTTTCATAATTATATTTCCTTTTCTCAAAATAATCAGGAGGTGCGGAATTTAATTTGGAATAAAGGAACACATATCAGAAAAGGACAGTGAAATATCCTGCCACAAAATCAAGATCAAATCCTTTTAGGAGGGAATATGATTGATAGAATGCTGGTATGGTATTTTAAACACACAAATAGGATTGTTATTTAAACATAAATGTTTCATGTTGAATGAGTTGGGCACAACACTCACACTTAATCTATTACCCTCAATAAAGATCATTTTGACTTGACTTTACACACACAAAACGACTAACGTGTAAGTATAATGTAACCTACATTTATCACACACACACACACACACACACACACCCCTACTCACCAGACACTCACAGACTCGCAGACACATAAAGAGAGACAGAAATAGACAAAAACAACCCAAAAAAAAGAGGTGTAGAGAGGGGATGAAGTTTTACGGGTGACACCGGTTGCAGTGGAAGAGAAGTGAGCCCCCCCTGATGTGAGACAATACAGGCAGAGACTGGCATTGGCTAACTGCTGATGGGATGGATGCCAATGAGGCCTGCCTGCCTGCCTGCCTGCTGCCTTAAATTTGGAGAGGGGGGGGGAGGGGGGGGGGGAAGGGATGGGAGGATGGGCGGGAGGAATGGAGAGGGTGGTGGTGAAGGAATATGATGCCTTTTCTGTCTCTGTCTGTCTTGTATTGTCTCTGTGTTTCTACCTCTGTCTTGTTTTCACTTTTTCAATGTCTCTGTCTCTCCCTCAGTCTCTGTCTCCCTTTTCCTTTGTCTCTGTCTCATTCTCTCTCTCTCTCTGTTTATGCTATGACTCTTTATCTTTTCTTTCAGTTTCTATCTGTCTCTGTCTCTTTGCTGCTGTCCGTGTAGGTCTCATCATTAGTTTTTCTGGTGTCTTTCATTCTAATTTCTCTAAACTAGGGCGTAAGTGAGTCTCTCTCTCTCTCTCCTCTCCTCTCTCTCTCTCTATCTCTCTCTCTCTCTCTCTCCTCTCTCTCTCTCTCTCTCTCTCTCTCTCTCTCTCTCTCTCTCTCTCTTTCTCTCTCTGGTCTCTCTCTCTCTCTCTCTCTCTCTCTCTCTCTCGCTCTCTCCCCCCCTCTCTCTCTCTTTCTCTCTCTCGTTTCGTCTCCTAATGTCTCCACACCTACTCAAATAAACAGACGCCTGTCACCCAAATTGTATGACAACAGCTAAGGAGAGGGGGAGTAGTGTAGTAGGGGGAAAATGGGGTGGTAAGGCATACTGCATGGGGTGGCAGGAGGTGGGGAGGGAGAAACAGGGGATGGGTGGGGTTGAGGGGGAGGAAGGGAAGGGAGAAAGGGGGAGAAGGGGAGAGAGAGGTGAGTCCTATAGTAGTATAGCCATCTTAAAGAGAGGGATGGACGGAGAGATGGAGTAGAGACAGCTCAGTGGTTGCAGCACTCGCTTTCCCCCAGCCATCCAAGTTAAGCAGTTGGATAGGTGACCGGTTTGCGCGCCTTGGCTTCAGTACAGTTCCCCCAGTTCACCCAGCTGTAAATGGGTACCTGCCCTCTTTAGGGTCAGGGAAGGTAAAGCAGCGATGGAGAGGAGATTGGCGCCGCCCTCAATATGCTGGCATCTAGAGAAGTGAGGTCTCTGATGCCTCGCTCCCCTGCGACCTTAAAGGTTATGGGACACCTTTAATAACAAGAACGATTATTGTGCAGTTAGTCCCATTCCCCCATGAAATTTAGCTTTCTTCTTGTCTTTTTTTGAGATTATGATACGTATCAATGTGCCTGTCGGTATTGTCATTGCCCTTCATGGGATGATTAAAGTGTTTTTGACTTGACTTGACTTGACCCTCTTCGACTTACAGATAAGCTTCATTCTCGTTTCTGATTTTTTTTCTGATTTTTTTTTTTAATCGCCTTGCTACTCATTCTCTTCCCCCTTCTGTTTTTTTTCTTTTTACATTGGTAAAATTTGAGTGATTTGATTCTAAATTTGTGTATGTTTTTTTTTCCGTGTGTGTGTGTAGTTACTTTGTGATTTTTTGGGTTGGTTTTCTTTCTTTATTTCTTAAACTCTTTTTTGAGGAGATGCTATTTTTATGGCATTTTTTGTGCTTTTTTTTTACTAACAGGGTTGTTGGTTTCTAGGGGATTTTTCGGCGGGAGAGGGGGCATTGTTTAGTATTTGTGTTGTTGTTGTTGTTGTTGTTGTTGTTGTTGTTGTTGTTGTTGTTGTTGTTGTTGTTTGGTTTGTATAGTGGTCAAGAAGGGCGTTCTGGCTCCTACAGGCAGAGGTTGGATAGCGGGGGGAAGGGGAGGGGGGGGGGGGGGAAGAGGTCGAGAAAGGTAGGGTGGGGAACAAAGGAGGTATTGCATTGACCTGCTTTGCATTGCGTTGTGTTGATTTGCGCAACATTGTGTTGTGTTGTTTTGCATTGTGTTGTGTTATGTTGTATTGCATTGTGTTGTGTTGCGTTGTGTTGTATTGTGTTGCATTGTGTTATGCTGTTTCACATTACATTGTATTGTATTGGATTGGATTGCATTGCATGTGTTGCATTACATTGTTTTGTATTGCATTGCATTGTGTTGCATTGTATTGCATGGTATCGCATTGCATTGTATGGTATTGCATTGCATGGTATCGCATTGCATTGTATGGTATTGTATTGCTTGGTATTGCATTGCATTGTATGGTATTGCATTGTGTCGTATTGCATTGCATTGTATTGTATGCCGTTGTATTGTATTGCATTGTATTGTTATATTCACTGTGTTGTGATGCGTTGTGGTGCATTGCACGGTGTTGACTGTATTCTACTGCGTTGCGTTGTTTCGCATTGTATCGTATTGTTATATCCACTATGATTATTGTGACACATTGTAATGCATTGTATTGTTTCGCACTGTATTGCTTGCTATATTCACTGTATTGTGATGCAGTATGAGGCATTGTGAAGCACTACATTGGGATATTTGTTGCGTGACACTGTATTGTATTGTATTGTATTGTATTGTATCGTTACATCAATTGCGTCGTAATGCATTGTATCGTATTGTACCACATTTATTTGAATTCTTGGCAATGCGCTGTAAAGCATTTTTTATTTTCCTGTGCAAGGCTGGAGTGGAAAAAAAGAGAGGGAGAAGGAAAGAGGGAGGAAAAGGAAGATAGCAGGGAGGGGAGGGGGTAGGGGGAGAAGAGAGAGGGATGAAGGAGATCGAGGGAGTGGGAAGAGAGAAGGAGGGAGAAGGGGATGGGGGTAGGGAGGGGGGAAAAGAGGGGGGAGGAAAGGAGAGGAATGGAGGAGAGAATGTCAGGGAAGAGGGGGGGGGGGGGAGGGGAGGAGGGAGGGAGGGGGAGGATGGAGGGGGAGGGAGGGAGGGAGGGGGAGGGAGGGAGGCTGGCTGTCAGTTGACATGTGGGTGTCAATTTCAGTCTGCTCGTCGTCACTGGCACGACACTACCTGATTTGTTCAGCTCTCTGTCTGTCTGTCTCTCTGTCTGTCTCTGTCTGTCTGTCTGTCTCCTCTCTCTCTCTCTCTCTCTCTCTCTCTCTCCTCTCTCTCTCTCTCTCTCTCTCTCTCTCTCTCTCTCTCCTCTCTCTCTTCCCCCTATCTCTCTCTGTCTGTCTGTCTGTCTCTCTCTGTCTGTCTGTCTGTCTGTCTATCTGTCTCTCTCTCTCTGTCTCTCTCTCTGTGTCTCTGTCTCTCTCTCGCTCTCTCTCTCTCTTCGCTCTCTGTCTCTCTCTCTCTCTGTCTCTCTCTCTGTGTCTCTGTCTCTCTCTCTCGCTCGCTCTCTCTCTGTCTCTCTCTCTGTCTCTCTCTAGGTTACTCCACTATAGATCATATGTTTACTCTGCTTGCGTTTGTACAGAAACAGTTTGCTCATAACCGTAAGCTCTATGTAGCATTTATTGACTTTGAAAAAGCATTTGATTCTGTTAACAGGAACTTGTTGTGGCCTATTCTCCTGAAAAATGGTGTGAAGGGTAAACTATTACGATGTTTGAGAGCCATGTATCAGAATGTCAGAAGCAGAATAAGATGTGGAACTAAAGTGACTGACATAATATACTGTACCACTGGTGTTAAACAGGGTGATGTATGTAGCCCCTTATTGTTTTCTGTTTTTGTCAATGAGTTAGCCAGAGACATCATCAATAATGGTAAACATGGTGCCACTTTCCCCCAAGATTTCTCAGAGTTGTTTATTCTTCTGCTTGCTGATGATGTTATCCTGCTATCTGAAACAGTTGTAGGCTTACAAAAGCAGTTAAACAGCTTAAACAGTGCTGCAACATCACTGGATCTTAAGGTTAATCTGAGTAAGAGTAATATCGTTGTATTCAGAAAAGGTGGATATTTAGCTGCTCATGAAAAATGGTTGTACAATGGAAATATCATGCCTGTGATTAATGTATATAAATATTTAGGAATCTGTTTTTCTACTAAGCTTAGTTTCACAACTGCATGTAAAGATCTGGCAAGTCGAGGTAAACGAAGCTTGTTATTTGTGTTGAAAAAACTACGAATATTGAATAATAACTCTTTTGACTTGTTCATTAAGATATTTGATGCACAAATACAACCCACTGTGTTATATGGTTCAGAAATTTGGGGCTTGGATGCAGCTGTAACTCATTGTGAATCAGTGCACCTCTTTGCTTTAAAGCAGTTTTTAGGCTTAGATAGACGTACACCTAATGATCTTGTTTATAGTGAAACTAATAGATACCCTCTCTCTGTTAATGCTGCTGTAAGATGCATTAGATATTGGATTAAGATTCTGCATATGAATGAGAGCAGGCTACCTTTTAAATCCTACAAGATGCTTTATGATCTAGATGTCAAAGGGAAAAACAACTGGGCAACACAAATACGTACCTGTTTGTGTGAACTGGGGTTTGGATTTGTTTGGCTCAATCAAGGAGTCGGAAATTGTAGAGAGTTTATTAACGCTTTCAGGCAAAGATTGATTGACTGCCGATGGCAGCAATGGAGTGATCATATACAAAACAGTGAAAGATTTCAAATGTACAGACAATTTATAAGTTCGCATGATGTCAAACCTTATCTAAAACTTGATATGGATATACATTTGAAAAGAATTATGTCTAAGTTTAGACTTGGTGTATCAGATATAAATGTTCATAAATTCAGATACAGAGAACATGATTTTTGACGACCTCAGGCTGCTATGCCCATTATGTAAGCAAGCACCAGAGGATGAAGTACATTTTGTGTTGTGCTGTCCAGTTTTTGAGGATGTTAGGCAGAACTACATCCCTGTTAAATATAGTAGACAGCCTAATTTATTTAGACTCTGTTTACTCCTGGCATCAAGTCATCCTGAGGTTGTGCGCAGCCTCACTTTATATTTGTGTAGAGCTTTCAGAATAAGAGAG
>CM054137.1:9220002-9255002 GCA_028751875.1 Rapana venosa
TTGTGTGTGTGTGTGTGTGTGTGTGTGTGTGTGTGTGTGTGTATGTGTAGGAGGGGGATGAGCGTGTGTGTGAATGTGTGTGTGTGTATGTGTGTGTATGTGTGTGTGTATGTGTGTGAATGTGTGTGTGTGAATGTGTGTGTGTGTGTGTGTGTGTGTGAATGTGTGTGTGTGTGTGTGTGTGTGTGTGTGTGTTTCTGTTGTTACCCATGCTGTTTTCGTTCTTTTTAAACTCTGGTGTTTTTTTCTTCTTCTTTAATGTGTGTGCGTGTATGTGGGGGGGGGGGGGGGGTGGGGGGGGGAGTGGAGTGTGTTCATTTTTATTTATTTATTTTATTCTATTCTTTTATATCGAGGATAATGGAATAAGCACTTATGTGCTTTTTTACATCCAGTCCCCGTGTGTATGCGGTTTTGTAAATGTCATCTGTTCCCACCGGCACACAATGGCCTACTCTTACGAAAAGCGGAACAGGATTTAACGTGTGCGCAAGATGTTCTGCGTGCGTCCGCACACGGGGCCTCGGTTTATAGTCTCATCCGAAGGACTTTTGGGGAGAGTGGAGTCGGCAATGATGTTAACTCCAGGGGAAAATATCCCCTTGATAGGGGATGAACGTGTGTGTGTATGTGTGTGTGTGGGGGGGGGGGGGGGGGGGGAGGGGGGGAGCGTGTGTGTATATGGTGTTGTGTGTAGGAGAGAGAGGGAGAGAGAGAGAGAGAGAGAGAGAGAGAGAGAGAGAGAGAGAGAGTGTGTGTGTGTGTGTGTGAGAGAGAGATGTCATGCGTGTGTGTGTATGCCTGTGTCTGTATGTGTCTGTGTGTGTGTGTTTGTGTCTGTGTGTGCGCATGTGTGTGTGTTCAGGAAAGAGAGAATTGGGCATACACAAGTAAATCAGTGAGTGCCAACACATTCTGTCCTTTCAGACAGACAGACACAGACAGACAGACAGACAGACAGACAGGCGGGCAGACAGACAGACAGATAGACAGAAAGACAGACAAAGAGACAGAGACAGATACTGAGGGGGGGGGGGGTGAGACAGAAAGAGATAGACAGTGACAGAAAAGAGAGGAAAATCAAAGACAGACAGAAAAGAGAGGGAGACAGAGATAGGAAAAGAAACGGACACACAGACACAGATACAGAGACAGACTAGACAGCCCTGAGACAGACACACAGAGAGCTGAGCCAAATACCACATGTGTTTGTGACATCTTCTTATAAACAGTCCCTGAAAAAAAAAATCAACCTCTTTCGTTTTCTTATAACCAACACGCTTCTTGTAGTGACATTCTAGTTGGTTGTTTTTGTTAAGTTAGAGTTATACATAGTTTTAATTCTTGTTTTGTTTGGGTTTTTTCCCACTTTTCTGACATAGTTTTCCTTTTAATGTAGGATTTTCCGTATGCTTTTCTTAAAAAAATCAATTTGGAATATAATATATAGATTTGAAGAAAGCTACAGAGTGGTTAAAACCGTTTGATTCCAATCCCTGGGATCCATTCAGTTATGGGTTCGAATCTCGGAGGTGTCGTCTGGCGAATTAAAGGCGTGTAGTTTTACGATCGCCCAGGTCAACTTCAAGTGCATACCTGCCAGTGCCTTAATTACCTTCGTGTTACATACAAATGCAGAAGATCAAATATGCACATATTAATAACAACAGTTACAAAACTGCATACAAACTGCATGTAAAAAAAAAAAAAAAGCACACGAGTGCTTATTCCATTATCCTCGAAAGAAAAAAAGAAGAAAAAAAGAAAGATCATGTAATTGAACTCAGCCTTCAGTGCGGTGGGATGGGGTACCGAAACACTAACATGCCCAGAATGCATCATGTACAAACAAATGAGCTGCTCTGAAGTAGGAACGTGACGGCTGAGGCCAGCGGGCAGACCTGCTGCCGAGTTGTAAGCACAGAAGAAGACCAAGCAGTACACACCCACCCGATAAGGGAACACAGAGAAGGTAAAGGTAAAGGTGTCCCATAACCTATAAGGTCGTAGGGGAGCGAGGCGTCAGAGACCTCACTTCTCTAGGGCCAGCATATTGAGGGCGGCGCCCATCTCCTCTCCCTCGCTGCTTTACCTTCCCTGACCCTAAAGAGGGCAGGTACCCATTTACAGCTGGGTGAACTGGGGGAACTGTACTGAAGCCAAGGCGCGCAAACGGTCACCCATCCAACTGGTAACCACGCTCGACGCTGCTTAACCTGGCTGGGGGAAAGCGAGTACTCCGACCACTGAGCTATCCCGTCCCCAACAGAGAAGAGAGGGGAGAATAAGCATAGATTTGTTGATACAGTGATGTGACAGATAACGAAAGAATTAGTCCATACATACTTTTCCGCGAAAAGAAAATAATTATGGATTCACACAGAAACAGATCGACCTACTTTCACCAATGTTTGTCTCTCTTTCTTATCCTTGTCCGTATCCCTATCTCCTTTACTCTTTCTTTCTCTCTGTCCGCTGTCTATCAGTGTGTTTGTGTGTGTGTGTGTGTGTGTGTGTGTGTGTGTGTGTGTGTGTGTGTGTGTGTGTGTGTGTGTGTGTGTGTGTGTGTGTGTGTTGGCACGTGAACACACGCGCAGGCCGAGCGGGCGTGCATGCATGTGTCTACGTGTGTGCTTGTCTGTCTGTCTGTCTGTATCTCTTACTCAATCTCACTCTCTCTCTCCCCTTCTGTCTGTCTGTCTCTCTCCTTCTCTCTCTTCTGTCTCTCTCCTTTTCTCTCCTCTGTCTGTCTGTCTGTCTATCTCTGTCTGCCTGTCTGCCTCTCTCCCTCTTTCTCCCCCTCTCTCTCTCCCCCTCTCTCTCCTCTGTCTGTCTATCTCTGTCTGTCTGCCTCTCTCCCTCTTCCTCTCCCTCTCTCTCCCCTCTCTCTCTCCTCTGTCTGTCTGTCTGTCTCTGTCTGTCTGTCTGCCTCTCTCCCTCTTTCTCTCCCCCTCTCTCTCTCCCCCTCTCTCTCCTCTGTCTGTCTGTCTATCTCTGTCTGTCTGCCTCTCTCCCTCCTCTCCCCCTCTCTCTCTCCCCCTCTCTCTCCTCTGTCTGTCTGTCTATCTCTGTCTGTCTGCCTCTCTCCCTCTTCCTCTCCCTCTCTCTCCCCCCTCTCTCTCCTCTGTCTATCTCTGTCTGTCTCTCTGCCTCTCTCCCTCTTTCTCTCCCTCTCTCTCTTCCCCCCTCCTCTCTCTCTCTCTCCTCTGTCTGTCTGTCTGTCTGTCTCTGTCTGTCTGCCTCTCTCCCTCTTTCGCTCCCTCTCTCTCCCTCTCTCTCTCCCCCTCTCTCTCTCCTCTGTCTGTCTCTGTCTGCCTGTCTGCCCCCTCTCTCTCTCGCTTTCTTTTGTCCTTCTGTCTATCAGTCTGTCTGTCTGTCTGTCTGTCTGTATCTGTCTGTCTATCTGTTTGTCTGCCTCTCTCTCTCTCTCTCTGTCTCTGTCTCTCTGTCTCTGTCTCTCTCAGTTCTGTGTCTGTAAATTGCAGGCAGCCCAGTCAATGCTTTCTGTCTTAAATATTGATAAAGGACGGAGACCCCAGATTGAACACGCATGGATAGAGCAACAAATCGAAGTCTGTAGCAGAGAGAAAGACAGAGACAAAAGAGAGAGACAGACAGACAGAGAGACAGACAGACAGAGACAGACAGACAGACAGAGACAGACAGACAGAGAGAGACAGACAGAGACATACAGACAGAGACAGACAGACAGACAGAAACAGACAGACAGATAGACAGACAGAGACAGACAGACAGACAGACAGACAGACAGACAGAGACAGACAGAGAGACAGACAGAGACAGACAGACAGAGACAGAAGGGGGAGGGAGGGGGAGGGAGGTTAGGTGAGGTGAGATGCCAATTACCAACTGTTATATTCATTATCAATAAATCGATCGATCGCCAAATCTGCCACTCAACCAATTAATCAATTAGCCGATAAATAAATCGATCGCTCAGTCAATCAATCAGTCGACCTACCCACCAATGAACTAGTCAACCATTGACTCACTTACTCACTCACTCACTCACTCACTCAATTAACCAACTAATTAACCAACCAGTCAACCGAATAGCCAGTCAGTCCGTCAGTTAGTCACTCACTCACTCAGTCACTCTCTCTCTCTCTCAATCAGTCAATTAATCAATCAATCAATCAATAAGTTAACCAAAAAGCAATTCAACCAATCAACCAATCAACCAAGCAGTCACTCACTCTCTCTCTCTCTCTCTCTCTCTCTCTCTCTCTCTCTCTCTCTCTCTCTCTCTCTCTCTCTCTCTCTCTCTCTCTTCCCTCAATCAATCAATCAACAGTCAATCACTCATGCTATAAAAGATTATTTATCTTTTACTGTGAGAAACAGAAAGTTTAAATCATGCGTTGTTTTTGTAGTCGTCGTCGTCGTCGTCGTCGTCGTCGTCGTCGTAGTAGTAGTAGTAGTAGTAGTAGTAGTAGTAGTAGTAGTAGTAGTAGTTGTTGTTGTTGTTGTTGTTGTCATTGTTTTTTTGTTGTTGTTTTTGTTGTTATTGTTGTTGTTTGGCCAGTCTTCTTATTTTCCTGTAGATGATGCAAATGAAAATTCTTCTTTCTTAAACTAGGAAACCAGGCATCATATTAATTTCTGAAGCCTAGGGAACAACTTCAGCGCCCCGAAATGCATGAGAAAAAGCCTTGCCTGTGTGTGTGTGTGTGTGTGTGTGTGTGTGTGTGTGTGTGTGTGTGTGTGTGTGTGTGTGTGTGTGTGTGTGTGTGTATGTGTGTGTGTGTATGTGTGTGTGTGTGTGTGTGTGTGTGTGTATGTGTGTGTGTGTGTGTGTGTGTGTGTGTGTCTGTGTCTGTGTCTGTGTGTGTGTGTGTCTGTGTGTAAGGAGCTTTCTGTCCATTGCCTGCTGAAGGTTCGGAAAAGGGACCGGAAGCTAAACCTGGAGAACACTGCAAGTGTCTGCATCTCTCGGGCCTGATTTACATCTGGGGATACTACGTTAAAAACTTAAGCATAGAATATAAAAGTTCTAGCCCTGTCAGCATGCTTTCTTAAAACGGCATCCCGAAAATGAAAAATAAATGAATAGCTCGGCTAGAGCTCTGAGATTCAGTGATGGTGAGAATTTGCGTATGCGACCGTTTTTCCACCATTAAGGTAGCCGCATTCCGACTTCGGTGATGGCGTCTAAACTCGACACCTGTGGGTATGCGTTTTTTAAAATTTAAATTGTCGTCCTTTCGTACTGGCACACAATGGCCTATTTTTCCAAAAGGCGTAAGGAATCCAAAGTGTGCGCAAACTAGGGACGGGGTAGCTCAGTGGTCAGAGCACTCGCTTTTCC
The DNA here is from genome assembly GCA_028751875.1 of Rapana venosa. NCBI lineage: Eukaryota > Metazoa > Mollusca > Gastropoda > Neogastropoda > Muricidae > Rapana > Rapana venosa. The sequence continues at coordinate 9,225,332 of CM054137.1, forward strand.
CAAGCCATGGTTAAGCAGCATTGAGCGTGGTTACCAAATGGATAGGTGACCTTTTGCGCGCCTTGGCTTCGGTACAGACCCCCAGTTCACCCAGCTGTAAATGGGTACCTGCTCTCTTTAGGGTCAGGGAAGGTAAAGCAGCGCGGGAGAGGAGATGGGCGCCGCCCTCAATATGCTGGCCCCTGGAGATGCTGAGGTCTCCGACATCTCTCTCCACATCGACCGCATAGGTTATGGGATCACCACCTCTACCTTTCTTTTAAGATGTTCTGCGTGCATTTGCACACAGGGCCTCAGTTTATAGTCTCATCCGGAGGACTTTTAGGGGAGTCACTGATGTTAATAACAATAATACTAATAATAATGTATGGAATTTATATAGCGCTGAATCTTGTAAAGCAACAAATCAAAGCGCTCAGATTTCATTTCATACCACTTTAAGTCACGGCAGAGATTTCTCTCCGTGAAATTCGGGCTGCTCTCCCCGGGGAGAGCGGGAGAGCGCGTCGCCACAAGCGCAGCGCCACCCCATTTTTTTTTCTTTTTCATATCTGCAACTGTATTTGTTTCCCTATCAAGTTGGCTTTTTTCTAAGAATTTTGCCAGGGACAACTCTCTTGTTGCCGTGGGTTCTTTTACGTGCGCTAAATAATTACGTGTAACACACGGGACCTCGGTTTATCGTCTCATCCGAAAGACTAGCGCCCAGACCACCACTCATGGTCTAATGGATGGGGGAAAAGTTTCCGGTCCAAACGGGGTACGAACCGCCGCACACTTCAGACCCGGACTTTTCGCTTTCTAGACAGGCGCGTTACCTCTAGACCACCGATCCACATACAAACTCCAGGGGAAATATCCCCTAAAAGGAGCGCCTCTGTGGTGGCTAGATTCCAGGCCGTCAGATGACGAGCGAAACACTCCAGCCACTAGGCAATCCTGACCCCAGAGAAACAGACTGTTACAGCCAGTCTTGCACCTGTACTGTAGGCCACTGTCCGGTCACGAGTTTAACCCAGTAATCAATCGCCAGGCATTCTCATGAAGTTTTAAACATGCACTCTATCAATAATCCAGGATGCCTGATTCCTGTGGAAATGACACACACTGACTGACGTGTTTGAGCAACCAAGGCAGTTAGCCCACAGGGCAAAGTGACACAGGGCAAAAAAGAGCAACCAAAAAACCCCAAACAAAAAACAATCAAACAAAAAGCAGGATGGAGCGACCGACTTAGGAGAAGGGTGAATGGGGATGACATCGCACTCTGTGTCTGTCTCCTGACATCGCCCTGCCCCTCCCTCCCCTCTTCCCCCATCTACCTGCCATTACCATCACCCCCACTACTTCCCCTATCTCCAAGGAGGACAACAAGAAGAAGAAGAAGAAGAAGAAGAAGAAGGAGGAGGAGGAGGATGAGGAGGAGGAGGAAGAAGAGGAGGAGGAAAAAAACAAACCTTGAAATTCTAAAGTGCAGCAAGAAACCAAAAAACCCCCCAACCAACAAAACCACAAAAAACCCCAAAACCAAACCCCTTTTTCCCCTATCTCTCTTGCACGGCTTAATTTTCCTTTCATCAGTCAGCAGCCCTTCTGGCCTGTGACCGGGGCCCTATAAAAGGGCCATTCCACTATTGACTGTCACGTCTCTGCCGGACGCTGCGACAAGGGTCTGACTGCTACGCGTCTGCTTGGGGGCAAAACCAGTACAGGTTCCGCCCCGAGACAAAGAGCTGGAGGTTTACGATGTGCCAAGTGGTGGTAAACAAACTGAATGCCCTTTGCATGATTTACACAGCTAAGTAGCTTCCCTGTCACTTTCGGCCACCTCACAGACCCAACTGTGCACTTAGGTGGCGCCGATCATGGCGACAGGTCGCTTTGTCCGTGAGCTGGCCCAACGAGAGGGTTTTCTTTCCCCAGGGAGGTGGAAGGGGGAGAGACATGATAGTGATTGGTTTGCTGCAAGGCTTTCTTCTGTCTGGGAGTGAGCGGATCTGAGTTTTGTTCAATGGGCAATGATGGTGATGGGCTTAGTTCGCTGTACCAAGTTTTCCCTGATTCCCCAGTCCCACAGAGCCCAATGCTAGATAAGCAACAAAATCCGATGCATTAGGAACATGCATAATCCAATGCCGTAGAAGCTACAGAATCAGTACAGAATCCCATGCATTAGAAACATCAGAATCAGTACAGAAGCCACCCAATGCATCAGGAGCAATGGATTCAGTTCAGAATCAGATACATTAGGGGCAACAGAATCAATACAGAATCCAATACATTAGGAGCAACCGTCATCCAAATACATTAGAAACACACAGAATCAGCTGAGTATCCTGTGCATTAGGAGCATACAGAATTCAGTGCATTAGGAGCATACAGAATTCGGTGCATTAGGAGCATACAGAATTCAGTGCATTAGGAGCATACAGAATTCAGCGCATTAGGGGCATACAGAATTTAGTGCATTAGGAGCATACAGATTTCAGTCCATTAGGAGCATACAGAATTCAGTGCATTAGGGGCATACAGAATTCAGTGCATTAGGAGCATACAGAATTTAGTGCATTAGGAGCATATAGAATCCAGTGCATCAGGAGCATACAGAATTCATTGCATTAGGAGCATACAGAATTTAATCCACTAGGAGCATGCAGAATTTAAAGCATCAGGAGCATACAAAATGTGATGCATTAGGAGCATACAGAATTCAATGCATTAGAAAGATGGAGAATAAGTATAGAATCCGATGCAGTTGTAACTAGCAACGTGTACTGTTTTGTTGTTCGTGAACAGTTTGTTACTAATCATTTGAATAATAAATATATCTAGAAGGTTTCATGTGTGATGAGGTTTGTCCCATTGTAGATTATCTGCACACACTATGAAGAGCACGCCAGACTGATTTGTAACCTGATCCTGAAGGAAGGCAATGCTTTAACGTTAACTGCAGTAGTTATTCTTTCTCTTCTCCCTTAACTCCCTAGGAAGTTGTTGGGCCAATGCCTAAATCTGTTGATGCTGTATCTCTTGGGCACATTGAAAATGTGGAGCCCATGTCTCTCCTCGTACAAAGTGCATTCTAAGTATGTTTAGGTCTCCAAAACCCACCAAAACGCTGAAATGAATTACACAATCATTAACGTGCATATCTCTAACCTTGTGTGTGCGTATGAACACGAAGGACAATAAGAAATAGGTGGGCCAGAGCTTTATGTTGATCCGGAGATTGTAAAAACCCCTACCCTTTATTCATGAGACAATTTTGCTGAGATTTAAACCACAACTTCATGGATCTTCTGGATGGCAGTTTAACACTCTAATCCACTCGGCTATAGATGGCACCTGTCAATCATAATTAAGACAGAAATGACATGTTATTATAAGGGTATGGCTGGGGTGAGGGTGAGCAATGTATGAACAGCAGGTCAGGAACGTCACAGAAGGGAAAAAAGCATTTCTATCTAAACTGTCTGTGATTTTAGCTTCAGCTTCTTCAGCTTGCCAAAGGAGTCCTAACAGAAGAACAAACTGGCTTCAGATCTGGAAGGAGCACAACTGAACATATTTTTTACTGCAGGCTTATCATTGAGAAACATTTCCAACGCTATAATCTGTTTCACAACTTCGTTAACTTCAGAAAAGCGTTTGACAGAATGCGCCATGATGGACTATGGCAAACCCTCAGAACATTGAGGAAGGATTGGTACAAATCAATCAAGGACAGCAGTGCAGTCCTCATGAATAGCCAGGTCGGAGATTGCATACGAACAGCAGTAGGAGTCAGACAGGGTTGCACACTGTCACATACTTTGTTCAACGTCTTTCTTGAGAAGATCATGCAAAAGATGCTCATTGAATGCCACACTACTGTATCTGTTGGTGGCAGATCCAATTGCAGTCTACAGTTTGCTGATAGCATTGATCTCCTTGGATGCAGTAACAACAAACTCCAAGAACTTACAAGCCAGCTAGAAGAACGAGTCAGTGCTTATAGTAGGGAGATCAGTGCAGAGAAGAGCAAGGTCATGGTAAACAGCCTCAATGAAGTCACAATTAGCATCGTCATGAATGGTTAATAACTAGAAACAAAACAGACACCTTCAAATGTATTGGCTTCACACTGACCAAAGGTAACCACTCTTCATTGAAGAAAAGATCAGACTGGGCCTTGCAACCTCAGCCATGGCAAAGTTGAGAAGAATTCGGAAAAGCAAAGAGATCAGATCCCAAAACATTTCAAGTTCTTTAGATCACTCATCCCTGCAATACCGCTATACGGGTGTGAAAGCTGGACTTTGACTGCAGAATTGGAATGGAAAAAGCAAGCCTTTGAAATCAAATCATTCAGAAGTCTGCTGCTCATCTCCTGGCAGGAAAACAGAACTAGAGTGAGTGTGTGGAGAAATTGGGATAAAATCTGGGATAGGGAACCCCTCCTGGCTGTTGTAAAAAGGAGGCAGCAGGCATGGTTCATCACATCACGCACCACAAGTCTCTAATACAGAGCATCCTGCAGTGGACACTTGAGGGTGGAAGACACAGGTGGCAGACAGATGAAGAACTGGATGATGCAGAACATCACAGACTGGACCAGCCTTGGCAGGGCTGTTTCTGCAAAAGTCGGAAGACAGAAAAATCTGGAGAAAAATGTTGACCAACTAGTCCCTCCTGTCCCCCAACGACCATCTTTTTTGCTGAATTGATAATGATGATCAATTTCTTTAATTTCTTTACATTCTTAGAGTTCTGTTGTATAAGAAGCAGTGGAGAGGGTCGGGTTCTGCCAGGTTCAGTATGCCTCTGACGCTGTTTGCCTGAAAACTGTAGAGTACTGACCCAAGGGGAAAAGTCATCTCCAGGCATGTATAAATAATCCATGATATGTAACACTCTCTCTCTGTATAAGTAATCCATGATATGTAACTCTCTCTCTCCCTGTCTCTCTCTCTCTCTCTCTCTCTCTCTCTCTCTCTTCTCTCTCTCTCCTCGTTTACATAGCCACTCCAAAAGAAAACAACAACACTACCATGTCATTACCGGCAACAATACCCCGGGCAGGACAACCCTAGTCACACACACACCCCAAACACGGCCCCTATCCCGGTCTATCTCTTCCACTCAAACAGACAATAACATCAACACGGGAGGAGAATTCCATATCTCCACACAAAACACCGACACTTTTACCTCCGCGCATGATCACACTCAAGGGGACAGACAGCAGCACTCCTCTCCTGACGACACAGATCCCTCCGCGCCCTACACAGATGCCCGGATGCCAAGGGGCCCGTGACCGTGGATAAGCAAAGCGCTTTTGTGCCTGGTGTTGTTGTAGGGAGCGCTTCCCGCTGGCCCCTGTGTCAGTCAACAATCAGACAGCCCCTAGATGACATCAGTTAATTTGTTTGTGATACTTATTGTGCTGGGGGGACACTTATGGGAGAGAATGTCACTACATAGTACTAGCTAGACTACTCTACACTAAAGAAGACTGGGACAAAATTTGACTAGACCCGACTTAGACAGCAGTATAGTACACTACACCTCACTAACAGTACAGTTTAGTTCAGAACAGTACAGAAAAATATCGTACAGGACACTACACTACACTACTGGAGTTGACGTCAGTGCCGACTCCACTCCCCCCCCCCCCCCCCCCTCCCCCACCCAAATCCCTCGGATGAGGCTATAAACCGAAGTCCCGTGCAGCGCAGATTATCTTGCGCATACTTTAAAACCCGTTCTGCTTTTCGGAAGAGTAGGCCATTGTGTGCCGGTGGGAACGATTATTAATTTACACAACTGCATACACAAGGGCATTGGATGTATAAAAAAAAACCCACACGAGTGCCTATTCGATTATCCTTGAAATAAAAGACTAATAATAATCATAATCATAATAAGAAGAAGAAGAAAAAGAAGAAGAAACAACAATAATAACACACTACAATGCCTCTCCACTGCGCGCCACTCCATTACACTACAGAACAACTCTCTCTAGCTTTCTTCATCTATGGCGATCGTGTGCCAAAGCCCGGGTCTCAGCAAAGCTCTTTTGAGTCCATTCAGTGATGTTGTCCTCCCATTTCTTTCTCTGTCTGCCTCTTTTTCTAAAACCAACAACAAAACTAGCTCTATGTCACAAACACACACACACACATTCACACATACACACACACTCTCACACACACACACACACACACACACACACAACACATACACACACACACACACACACGCACGCACCACTCTCTACTCTCTCTCTCTCTCTCTCCTCTCTCTCTCTCTCACACACACACACACACACACACACACACACACACAGGGATGGGCCAGCAACAAGAGAAGAGAAGAAGATGAAGGAAGACCAGTGCTTGTCTCACCAAGGTAATCAGATAAGTCAGTCGGACACACGTATGTGCTTTGCTTAGCTAAGCTTAATGTGTGAGTCACGCTACAGAGCGTACACACACACACACACACACACACACACACAGAGGAACGCACGTACACACAGACACATACAGACGAGAGAGAGAGAGAGAGAGAGAGAGAGAGAGAGAGAGAGAAAGAGAGGCAGAGACAGAGACAGAGACAGAGGCAAACAGAAAGAGACAGAGAGAGAGACAGAGAGAGACAGAAAGACACAGAGAGATACAGGGAGAGAGACAGAGACAGAGAGAGAGGAGCAAAGAAACACAGAGGTATGGTGACTGGGACAGGGGAGACAGAGACAGACAAAACAGACAGAGAAACAGAGACACAAGCAGAGAAGACATAACAAACATAAACATGTCACTCACAGACAAGACAGAGACAAGACAAACATAGACATGTCACATACAGACAAGACAGAGACAAGACAAACATAGACATGTCACAGACAAGACAGAGACAAACAAACATAGACATGTCACAGACAAGACAGTGACAAGACAAACATAGACATGTCACAAACAAGTCAGAGACAAGACAAACATAGACATGTCACAGACAGACAAGGCAGAGACAAGACAAACATAGACATGTCACAGACAGACAAGGCAGAGACAAGATAAACACAGACATGTCACAGACAGACAAGGCAGAGACAATACAAACATAGACATGTCACAGACAGACAGAAAGTCAGACAGAGACAAAACACACACACACACACACACGTCACGGAAAGACAAACAAACAGAGAAAAGAACAACACACACACCACACACAACACACACACACACACACACACAACAGAGAATGAGTAGATAGAGAAGAAATTGGCAGCCAAGTAAAGTGAAAAGACAGATAGAACACACACACAAACACACACACACACACACACTAACACCGACCCGGGTTCGATTCCCGTTCAAGGGGATATTTTTCCCCGGGAGTTAACATCAGTGCAGACTCCACTCTCCCCAAAGTCCTTCGGATGAGACTATAAACCGAGGCCCCGTGTGCGAACGCTCGCAGAACAGCTTGCGCACACGTTAAATCCTGTTCCGCTTTTCATAAGAGTAGGCCATTGTGTGCCGGTGGGAACAGATGACAGAAATTACAAAACTGCGTACACACGGGGACTGCATTAAAAAAAGCACATAAGTGCTTATTCCATTATCCTCGATATAAAAGAAAAAAATGAATAACACACACTGACACACACTAACACACACACTAACACACACCCCAACATACACACCCTAACACACACACTAACACACACCCAAACACACACCCTAACATACACACACAGACACACACACCCTAACATACACACGCACACACACACAGACACACACACACACATACACACGCACACACACCTAACACACCACACACACACACACATACACACGCACACACACTGATGGTGTGGCCTCTGTCTGACCTAGAAGTCATTGGAGAGGAATAGACAGACTACGTAGGTACCCGGGGTGACGTACACTGTGTCTGCATTATTCCCTTCAACGACAAGCGACTAGCGTCAGATTCCTCCTTCTTCTTTCCTTCCCCCCCCCCCACCCCCCCCCTACCCCCCCCCCCCCTCTCTCTCTCATTTCCTTCACTAGACCATGAGTGATAGTCAGGGTGCTAGTCTTTCACACACCAAAGCACACACCAAAACAAAAACAAGGGAAAGCAAGCATTAAAAAAAAATAAATAAAATAATCAACTAATTAAACAACCAGCCAGCCAGCCAGCCAGCCAGCCAACCAACTAACCAACCAAACAACAAACCAACCAACCCACCAACCAACCAAAGTACCGTACCCTAGTCTATAAGCAACGCTGAAAAAGGACAAGTCTCTGCGAAAATAGAATAAACCTGTATGGGTTTTAAAAAATATATATATACTTTTTGTTGGTTTGCTTGTCGTTAGTTCTTGTTGTTGTTGGTTTGGTTGGTTTGTTGTTGTTGTTGGTTTGTTTGTTTGTTTTTTTGTTTTGGGGGGGTTGCTGTTGTTGTTGTTTTTTTGGGGGAAGGGGGTTAGGGGATGCGTTATTTATTGCTGTTGTTGCTGTTATTGTTTTCGAAGTAACGGCTTTTAACGTGTGCGCAAGGTGTTCTGCGTCCATTCGCTGGTGGGGCCTCGGTTTATAGTCTGATCTGAAGGACTTTTGGGGAGAGTGGAGTCGGTACTGGTGTGAACTCCAGGGGAAAATCACCTACAACAGGCGCCTCCGTGGTGGCTCGACCCGGGCCGTCAGATCAGAGCACAAGGCTCTAACCACTACGTTATCCTCCTCCTCCTCCCCCCCTCCCCCTTTTTATCATATAAAGTTGATGCATTAATGTGTGGTACACCCCCCACCCACTCCCTCCCTCTCTCTCTCACTCTCTCTCTCTCTCTCAGCTATCCCCCCACACCTTCATCATAAAGTTGATGCGCAAGTGTATGGCTCTCTCTCTCTCTCTCTCTCTCTCTCTCTCTCTCCCCCTCCCGCCCCACCCATCCACCACCCTCACACCACTTTTTTCTTGCTATTTTGCTCCTGTCATGTGAAGTTGATGCATTAGTGTGAAGGGAGCCAGTGAAGCAACAAACGTGATCAAACTTTGCCAATAGGGAAGGAGGGGAGCAAGTTATTGACGACAGCAACAACAGGCTACAACCTCCCCCTTTCTGAAAAAGAAAATAACTGACGTGACTCAAGGAGTTGCTCTCCCGCTGCGAATGAGAATGACTTCCCCTGGTTCGTGTTGGTGGTCTCCCCTTGTTGAACGTGTCGCCATTTTGTTGAGAGGGGGGAGAGATGGAGGTGTTGAATGGGTTTGGAAAGTTGGCAAGGTTTTTGAGCATAAAAAAATCAATGTTATAAAAAAAAAACCGTATGTCCAGTGCCCTTCTAAATGTCACCCTTCACCTTCCTTTCATTCATTCATTTATTCTATCAGTCTGTCTGTCTGTCTGTCTTTCTTTCTTTCATATGTCAAGCACCTTTATAAATGCCATCTATCATCTTCATTTCATTCATTCATTTATTCGGTAATCTTTCTGTCTGTCTGTCTGTCGTATCTGCCTGTTTCTCATTCTTTGGGGTGTTATTTTTGTTTAACTTTCCTTTATTTATGTATTTATGTCTGTCTTGTCAGCTTGTCTGTCTTTCTGTCTGTCTTTCTAAGTGCTTTAGTCCTGTCTTTCTTTTGCCTGTTTGCAACATTGAACTTGGGCTTGTACTCTCATCTGTCCAGGGTTGGAATATTTTCCTCGATTTTATTTTTTAATTTTATATCGAGTATAATGGAATAAGCACGTGTGTGCTTTTTTAATCAGTCCCCGTGTGTAGGCGGTTTTGTCAATTTTGTCATCTGTTCCCACCGGCACACAATGGCCTACTCTTACGAAAAGCGGAACAGGATTTAACGTGTGTGCAAGCTGTTCGTGTGTTCGCACACGGGCCTCGGTTTATAGTCTCATTCGAAGGACTTTTGGGGAGAGTGGAGTCTGCACTGATGCTAAGTGTAGGGGAAAATATCCCCTTTAACAGGAATCGAACCCGGGCCGTCAGATTGTGAGCGCAATGTTCTAACCACTAGGATAGTCCAAATTTCTACTGTTATTTAGTGTGATAAGCTAATTTTTCCACCAAATAAAAGAATTATAAGATTTCATGCTTCCTGTCATGTTGTTTCGCTTTGTGTGCTTGATGTTGTTGTTGTTGTTGTTGTGTATTTCTTCTTTTTTCCCAGTACTTTGCAAAAGGAGGGGTAAGGGAGCAAAGGGGAGCGATAAAGAAAGAAGAGAGACAGAGACACAGAGAGAGAGAGACAGACAGACAATCAGACAGGACATTCAGACAGGCATTCAGACAGACAGAGAAGGAACAAAACTAACACAGTCATAAGAACCTGTATGCACTGATTCTTATCTCTGGACCTAAACAATCACAATGGGTGCTAACCATCCCTCCACCTTGACAAAGCAAACTCTCCTTATAACCAACAGACACGCTGACAACAAGACAAACGAGCTCGGAGACTGGAACACAAAGACCAGGCAGCCCCACACAGTGCTATCGGCTGACAGCGTGTTTGCCTCCACACTAATGGAATCGCTCACCATTTTACACGCCTGCAACAGGCCTCACACAGGGGGGCCCCCTTCACCGGCACCTCTTCAAGACTTTGACAGACGTAATAACTAATGACCCCTGTCCGACCCCCTGCAGGGCCTCAAGAGTGACAAAAACGACCCCCCTTCTCCAGGTTGAAGCCCAATCCACAACCTCTGCAGCTGAAGGTGTGATAATAACAACGGCTCCTGAAGAGGCCCTGACAAGGGTGGTGACAGGCCGGGGACCCCGTGTGGCAAAACAACTTACTGTTGTTGTTGAAAGCCAGAGGGTTAATTTGCCTTCGCTTTCGCCCTCTCAGGAGGGACGTGGGGTGAAAGTGAAAGAAAGAGCAAATGAGGATTTCTCTCCAGAGAGGAGTCTCTATAATGGGTGTTCGGGGACCATCTATTATCTGTGGCAGGCGCGGAGCTGTCTATGGAGGTTGATGAGCTGGTGAGAAGTGAGCTGTGGGGACAACAGGCACAGGTGAGGACATCGGTTCCTCTTAACACCTCCTGAGCAAGGTTTGGGGTACGTGTGTGTGTGTGTGTGTGTGTGTGTCAGCTTTTGAATGAAGGTTGTGGAGTTCTCTCATCAGTTGGATATAACGTGTTTAGCTTTTTCACTTAAGTTGTTAATAATTTGTTTAATCTTTAATGGAAAGTGTGAAGCTTTACGTAGACTTTGTGAATAAAGTAGTAATTCTTTGCTTTTGAATGAAGGTTGTGAAGTTTTCTCATCAGCTGGATATAACGTGTTCAGCTTTTTCATTGAAGTTTGTTCATAAATTGTTTGTGTGCTATGGAAAGTGTGAAGCTTTTACGTAAACTTTGTGACTAAAGTAGCAATTTTATTTTTAAAAAATTTGATAGTCAACATTTGGACATTACTAATCTTTTGATGGTCAAGTTTGGGGAACATTTTCGTTGATTAATAATTTCGCTCATCATCAATGAAAAGTGTTTTAAGTTTTATATAAAATCGTTAACTACATCGTAATCTTGGGTGACTGAAGTTTATAAAGGGATGTGGTGGTTGGTGACTACTTCGCTTATCTTCAACGTTAGCAAAGTTTGGGGTGAAATGATCTTGTTTGCCGGTCAAGTTTCTTGGACAGTTTCTTCTGACACCCCTGAGACAACAGTCATGATGCAGACGAGGAGCGTCCCCACGTGGCCCGAGCAAGAGAGAATTTGACTCTGTTTCAACTACATCAGAATTATCATCATGTTTATGATTATCTGACAATAATATTGGTCAACAGTCGATATGAGCAGAAAACTATCCACATCCATCTATCCACTATAATAAGTACGAGAAGACAACTAATCATCCAAAGTATGATTCAGCTATCCATGTATCCACTATAATTATGAGTGAAGACAACTAACCATCCAAAGTATGATTCAGCTATTCATGTATCCACTATAACTATTAGAAGACAACTAACCATCCAATGTATGATTCAGCTATCCATGTATCCACTATGATATGAGAAGACAACTAATCATCAAATGCATGATTCTTCACCTATCCATCTCCCCATTAACCCAGCCAACCAAACATGAAGAAATTCACCCATCCACCTAACCAAACTTCTTCTTCCTCGTCGAACGCTCTGACAGCAACTATTATTGTCTGTTATATGAGCGAAAATGCGTCACGGCCTGGCAAGTCAGGATCCGGCCGACTTCGGCATGAGAGAGAATTGTCATCTTTAAAGTCTCTCTAGATAAAGACAGGAGAATGGACCAAGAATGCAGAAAATAGACAAGAAAGAGGTGACGGGAGGAAAAGGCAAAAATGCAGAAACAAAGAAAGTGATAGAAAAGAGGAAATTTGTAGCACAGAATTTCCGGAATGTGGGGATGCTATTTGTACTGTCAGGCTCCTGGCACCCCACGGGGGATACCTACCCAAACCAACAAACAGCTTTCCTAGGCAAAATAAACCAGCAAACAAATCAACAACAAGAACAACAAAGCCACTTGAGTAAAACAAAATAAAGGCCAGAAATACACAATAATAATAATGATTATAAATGGAAATTATATAGTACTGTATCTTGCACAGACAAATCAAAAGGCTTGCACTCAACTCGTTCTTACACAGTCATGCAACCAATAGCAAGTAATAGTTCTAACAAGTCCAAATGCACACACATACACACACACACACACACACGCACGCGCGCGCGCGCGCGCACGCACACACACAGGTTATACACTTTGGCAGGGTGATGGAATTTTTGGCTGTTGAAAAGCAGGGATAGCTACGAAATGAAACAGGAGAGGGAAATCTTAGGTTTGAAACAACACGCGAAAGATATTTTAATGATAAAGGAAAAGAGAAGAAGAAAGACAGAGGAGGCGGCAAACAAACGAAATGAAAGAAGAGCAGGATAAAACAAAGAAACATGTCAACAAAGACACAAACAAACAGAAGTGCAATGATAAACTAAAAAAACCCAAAATTTAACCAGAAACAAAAAAGGAAGAGAGCTTGAAAGGAAGAATATAGAAAGGGGGAAAGAAACGGATGAAAGAAAATAACAATATGCAAACAGAGACAGAAAACAAAACGAGATCTCAAATAACGGGGAAGAAAGGAAGAAAGAAAGGAAATGAAAGAAACGAAAGAAAGGAAGGAGGAACAAAAGAAAGAAGATGAAAGAAAAGCAAAAAAGAAACAGAAGTAAGGAAAAAGATAGACAGACAGACAGAGAGAAAAAAAAGAGAATTAAAGAAGAAGACAAGAGCAGAACAGAAAATTAGGGAGGGGTGCGGGGGGTGGGGGATATAAAAACAGAAGGGACATAAAAAAATGAAGAAGGAAGAAGGAGAACAATTAAGAAGAAAGAAAGACGGCGGAAAATGAAAGAAAGAACAACCACACACAAAAAAGGAAAAAACAAGAGAAAGAAACAAAAACACATACGTAAGCAAGCAAAAGATCATACAGACAAACAAAACACACACACACACAAACAAAAAACAGAAAGCAAATACAAGCCAACAAACTAACGAACAACAACAAAAACAATGTCAACAAGGACAACGACAACAACAATGAAGCCAGCTGGGGAAAAAAGAAAAAAAAAAGAAAGGGAGGGGGACATTACAAATCAATTCAATTCATTTCAATTCAATTCTTTTATTGTCCTCTGTTTAAAGGAAATTTGTTTGGCAGTGATTAAAACATATCTAAGAAGTAATAGAATACAGACATATATAGAAATGAATGCACGTGATAAAACACTTCTTAAACACACACTTACATTCACACTCACAGACACACGCGCGCGCGCACACACACACACACACACACACACACACTCATTCACACACAACTCTATTAAAAGAAATATGTTTTACAGTGATGAAAACATTATTTAAACAACTAATAGTATATTAACAAATATAAATTTGAACACACGTGATAAAAAGTAACATTTGTTAAACACACACACACACAATATTTATAAATAAACAGGAATTAAGAATTAAACAAGGACCTTTACAATCCCTCACATCAACTTAAAATGAAACCCTGCCAGTGCCTTTGTTTCTTTTCACTACATACACTTTCAGATCAAATACGCACGTTCTCAAGATCCTGCTAGTCATATCAACAACATCCATTGGGTTAAGGAAACATCAACTTACCCCGCATGCATACATACATTCTGCACCTAAACTGAGCTGCTCTGAAGTGGGAACGTGATGGCTGAGGCCAGCAGTGGGCAGACAGACCTCCTGCAGAGTGCTGTTACAAGCACAGGAGAAGACCTGGCACTACACTTCCCACCCCATAGAGAATGCAGAGCAGAAGAGAAACAACAACAAAAAATGAATATCGTCAACCACAACAACGACAACAGCAACAACAACAGCAACAATGACTTCGCTTTACTTCTCCCCCCCCCCCCCCCCCCCCAACCCCCTCCACGTCGACCCTAACCCCCAAAACAAACCACCCCAATAGAGAATGCAAAGCAGAAGAGAAACAACAACAACAAAATTAATATTGTCAACCACAACAACAACAGCAACAACAACAACAGCAACAATGATTTCGCTTTACCGCTCCCTCCCCTCCCACTACCTCCACCGTCGACCCTAACCCCCAAAACAAACCACCCCAAAACAAAAAACAAACAAATAAAGACCACACAAGATCGATTGTTATGGATTGTTCAAACCCCTGACTGACATCCGGTATTGATCAGCTTGTGTTGGATTTCTAGTTGAATGTCCACAATGTGACACCTTTGTTTGCTTGTTTCCTTGTTTGTTTGTTTCTTTCTTTGTACTCTTATGGTTTTGTTTGTAGCACAAAGAACGAAAGAATGAAAGAAAGGAAGGAAGAAAGCAAGGAAGGAAGGAAGAAAGGAAGGAAGGAAGAAAGAAAGAAAGGAAGAAAGGAAACAGACACATGAAGATATTAAAAAGAAAAAAAAAACAAATGAAAAACAAATTAAGGGGAAAAAAGAAAAAGAAAGAAGCATGAGCAGAGATTTTTTTTAAAAACAGGAAGAAAGTGAAGAAAGAAGAAGAAGAAGAAGAAGAAGAAGAAGAAGAAGAAGAAGAAGAAGAAGAAGAAAAGAAAAGAAGAAAGAAGAAGAAGAAGAAGAAGAGAGAAAGAAGAAGAAAGAAGAGAAGAAAGAAGAAGAAGAGAAGAAGAAGAACGGGAAGGGGGGGGGGGGGGAGAGGGAGAGAAGGGAGGGGGGGGGGGGGGGGAATATGAACAAAGAAAAACAAAGAAGAAAGGATCAAACAAAGAAAAAATAATCAACGAGCCAACTAAACAATCAACCAACCAACCAGCCAACCAGCCAACCAGCCAGCCAACCAGCCAACCAATGAACCAATCAGTCAAAGAAGGAAAACAAAAAACAAACAAACACATAAAGTCAGAAAGGAACAAGAGGGGGGGGGGGGGGGGGAGGTGGCAACAAAGAAACAAAACAAAGATAGGAAAGAAGGGACCACAGGAGAGAAAGAAAAAAACAACACATGAGAGACAGGATGGGGGGAGTGGGGGGGAGGTAGGGAAGCAAAGAAGGCAGGAAAGAAGCAAGCAAACAAACAAATGAAACAACACAAACAAGTAAAAACAAAACAAAAAACAAAGGACCACTGTCAACCAACATGGACTTTTTTTCAGCTCTGAGTGACATCACCTATTGATTAAAGGATAAAATAAAAGGTAAAGGAGTACCATAACCTATAAGGTCGTAGGGGAGCGAGGCGTCAGAGACCTCACTTCTCTAGGGCCAGCATATTGAGAACAGGCCTATCTCCTCTCCCTGGCTGCTTTACCTTCCCTGACCCTAAAGAGGGCAGGTACCCATTTACAGCTGGGTGAACTGGGGGACTATACTGAAGCCAAGGCGCGCAAACGGTCATCTTTCCACTTGGTAACCACGCTCAATGCTGCTTAATTCACATTGGCTTGAGGAAAGCTTGTGCTCTGACTACTGAGCTATTACATCCCCTTATTGATTGGTGAGTCAGATTTCTTTTTCTTGCTTCAACACACAGACAGACAGGACTACTGCCCTTATGCACCTGACAAGTCAGGCCCAGCGCATCCCACTTCGGCATGGGTGAGAATTGCTATTTGATGAGTCATTCTGGGGAAAAAAAGGCAGGAGAATGGACCAAGAAGGCAGAAAACAGACAAGAAGGTGACAAGAAGAAAAGGAACAAGGCAGAAACAAAGAGAAGGGATAGAAAAGAGGGAATTGGTGGCACTTATTTTCAAAAAGGTGGAGATACTATTTATACTGACAGCCCCCGCAATTCCCATGGGGGTGAATAAGTCAGATTTCTTGTTGAATGTTCCACATTTTTCTTCTCTTTTTTTGTGTCTTTTTATCTATCTTTGTTTGTCTATTCCTCTGCTTGTTGGTAATGTTTGTACCGCAAAGACAGAACGGATGAAAGAAAGAATGAAAAATACAGGAGAGGAAGAATAAGGACCAACCAAACAATGAATCAAAGACAATGAAAGAAAGAAAAAAAAGAAAAACGGAAGAATGGACAAAACAAATAAAACCAAGTAAGCAAGAGGTCTTCTGACCACCAAAGAAACAGAGAAGGAACACAAGAGAAAATGAGAAAAACAAAGCAATTAAACACAAAAAACAAAGAAGGAAAGAACCTACCTACCAACCAGCCACCAAACCAACCCAGAAAGAAAGAGAGAGAGAGAGAAAATGAAAGATGTCAAGATTTAAAACAACCAACCAAACAAAACCAAAGAGATAATGAATGAATGAATGAATCAATCAATCAATCAATCAACCAACCAGCCAACTAACCACCAAACAGACCTATAAAGAAAGAAAGAAAGAATGAATGAATGAATGAATGAATGAATGAATGAATGAATGAATGAAGATAGAAACCACCAACCAACTAACCACCAAACCTAGAAGAAAGAAAGAAAGAAAGAAAGAAAGAAAGAGTGAATGAATGAATGAATGAATGAAGAAAGAATGAATGAATGAATGAATGAAGAAATAGAAACCACCAACCAACCAACCACAAACCTGAAAGAATGAAAGAATGAATGAATGAAAGAAGACGGAGCCAAACAACCAACTAGCCACCAAACAACCCCAGATAAAAAATAAATAAAAACAAAAACAAAGGAAAGGAAAGAAAAGAAAAGAAAAGAAGCAAACAAAACAAACAAGAAATTCAACAAACAAAACGTCAAAAACAAAAAAACAAATACACAAACACTAAACAAAGTAATAACTAGCCAACCAAAGAAACGTGATTATAGACAAACAAACATCTCAGCAAACAAAGAAGCAAACAAGCAAACCAAAGACCCACCACCTCCCCCTACCCCATTATAGATTGTTTGAGGCAGTGAGTGACACTGCCTATTGATCAGTTTGAGTCCCACTTCCAGTTGAATGTCGACAGATCAACAGCTTTGCTTTGCTTTGCTTTGTTTGTTTGTTTGTTTATTTGCTTGTCTGTAATGATTTCGTGTCCTTGTGTGGTATCAAAAGAAGCAAAGAGGAATGATAGAGGAAGAAGAAGGAGGAGAAGAGGAGGAGGAGAGGAGGAGGAGGAGGAGAGGAGGAGGGGAGAGAGAGAGAGAGAGAGGAGAGAAGAAGAAGAAAGAAGAAGAAGAAGAAGAAGAAGAAGAAGAAGAAGAAGAAACAAGAACAACAACAACAACAACAACAACAACAACAACAAAACAAGAAGAAGAACAAGAAGAACAAGAAGAAGAAGAAGAAGAAAACAATAGAATGAAAAAACAGCAACACAATCTTTTAATCAATCAAACAAACAAGCCAAGAACAAAAAACAAAAGAAAGAAAGAAAGACGGAGGAACACAGAACAGGAAAAAAAAAAAAAGAACTGACCAACCAGCCAAGCAATGAAATGAAACCAACAAAGAAACAAGTATAAAAAAACCAACCAACCTGCCTCCCCCACGCCCAACGTCCCCCCCAAAAAAACCCACACACAACAACAACAACAACAACAAACCCAACAACAAAACAACAACAACAATAACAACAAACAAATAACAACATCATCATCATCATCATCAGACCCGTGACCGTGGCGGTCGTGGGGGAGACACGAAAGACGATGCCGTGGTAAGCCTCCTCCATCCATCTCGGTCCTCGGCTCTGCGCAGTAGTGCCGAGTCATTCATCCTGGTCCATTCTCTGATGTTGTCCATCCATGACTTGTTCTGTCTTCCCCTCTTTCTGCCACCTTCGAGTGTTCCCTGCAGTACTGTTTTGGGCAGAGTGTTGTGGCGGGTGACGTGGCCGAACCATGTCAGCTTTTTCTTCTTGACGATGGTGAGAAGGGGTTCCTGTGGACCTGCCAGCCGTGTTATTTGACTCTTGACAAATTCATTGGTTTTTCGTTCTCTCCAGGATATGCCCAGTAGTTTTCTATCGGCAACACCACACTGTCGTTTTTGTTTCTTTGTTTGGTTGTTCATTTGTTGCTATGTTTGTGTGTTTACTGGTATTGTTTCTCAATCAATCTAAAGCTCTACAAAGCCCTATTTCAGACTATCCTGCTGTACGGAAGTGAAACCTGGACATTGACTGCTGAAATAACAACAACAACAACACAAAACCACAAAAACATAGCCAAAAAAACAACAACACCCAACTGCAAACAAACAAAACAAAACCCCACATCCAACATCAACAATAACAACCAACCAACCACCACCACTACCCACCCCACCCCCCAACAAAAAGAAAACAGAAAAGAAAAAGAAAAAAAAATAACCCCCATCCCCCCCCCCCCCCCACTCCTCAAGAAAAAGAGCTCGCTCTCTCTCTCACTCTCTATCTCTCTCTCTCTCCCTATGTATTTTACGGGCTGTTTGAAGCCCTGAGTAACTCCCTTTATTGGTCAGCAATGAGTGGGATTTCTAACTGACTGTTCACAACACCACACTGTCGTTTTTGTTTCTTGATTGGTTGTTCATTTGTTGCTATGTTTGTGTGTTTACTGGTATTGTTTTGTTCTATAATAAGGCAGAAGACAGATTTTTTTAAAAGACACGAAAAAAAGAGAAAAGTATACCCCCCCCAAAAAAAATCTAATTGAGAAAGAACGAAAAAAAAGGAGAAAAAAACAAGAAAAAGAAAAGAGCTTGAAGCATCAACAGAAAGTTTAGAAAACTTCAGTTAAGAGCATATCTTTGAATTTGTAAAAAAAACTATGAATTGTAACTGGTTGCATGTGAAAGAGTATGATGAATGCAAGCGCTTTAATTTGTTTTTGCAAGCGCTTTGATTTGTTTTTGCAAGATACAGCGCTGTACAAATTCCATTTATTATTATCATTATTATTATTATTATTATTATTATCATCATCATCATCATCATCATCATCAGTAGTAGTAGTAGTAGTATTGTTGTTATTATTATTATTATAATTATTATTATTATTAACTAAATAAGTAAGACAAAACAACCAATTCAACCACACACAAAAGCACACAAATAGCAACAAAACCCATCACAACCCCTCCTCCTCCTAAAAGAAACAAACAAAAAACCCAAATAAAACCAAAACCAAAACAAAACCCCTAAGCCAACAAAATCGAACCAAGGGCCTCACTCCGCGCATCATTATCGGTTCTTTTAACCCCAAAAATCATAATAAAATTTTTAAAAAATAAAAAAGAAATTATCGGTTCTTTTAAGCCCTGCAAACAAACAAAGGAAGAAACAAAACAAAGCAAACCAAACCAAAAGTAAACAGGAGACAGAAAACAGACAAGCCGCCCAGACTACTGCTCCTAGTGCATTGTTCAAGGGCCTGACTGACAGCTCTTAGTCATCAGTCTCAGGTACAGTTCTAGTTGCATGTCCACAGCAGTACACCTTCGGTTTTTTGTTTATTTGCTTATTTGTTTGTGTATTTGTTTGTTTATTTGTTTGTTTGCTTGTTTCTTTGTTTTGCCTTGTCTGCTTCTTTGTTATGTTTCTGTTCCTTCTTGTGGCCCGTAAAAACATTCATCAAAATACAAAACACACACACACACACACACACGCGCACAAAGAAAAGAGAAAGAAAGAAGGGGGAAAAAAAAGGTACAAACACAATAAAGACTTTTTTTTTTTAATTACAGGAAAGCAAAATAGAAGAAAAGAAAAACAAACAAAGAAAAGAAAGTAAGAAGCTAGATTTTTTTTTTTAATGAGATAGAGATGAAAAATCACCAATCAATCAATCGAACCAGAATTTTTAAAAAGGGGTGGGGGAGGGGGGGGGGGGGGGGGAGACAAAAAGAAAAAAACAACCAACCAACCAGTCTTTCAACCATCCAACCTACCAACCGACTTGTCAACCAGCCAACCAGCCAGCCAGCCAACTAACCAACCAAAGAGGATAAACATACAAAACCAATACATACAAACAAACAACCAAACAAAAAACAAACAAACGAAAATGCCCGCTCCTACACATCATTACCGCTGGGTTCAAGCTCCATCTGACATCCTTTATTGATCAATGTGAGTTCGATTTCTAAATGAATAATCCACAACACACTTTCGTTTTTGTTTATTTGCTTGTGTTGCCTTGTTATGTCTGTTTATTATCTGTTTGTTCGTTGCTTTGTTTCCTTATCCGCTGTTATTGTTTGTTGGATTATGCTTTTGTTTTGCAATTTCTTCAAGAGGAGAATAGATTTTTTATTTTAAATAAAGAAAGAAAGAACAGGTAAGCAGAAATAGGAAACATAGAATAAAGATAAGAAGGAAAGCACGAAAGAGAGATAGAAAGACAGACAGAATTATGAAACAAAAGAAAGCAAGAGGGAAACATTAATCAGCCAATTAAACAAACAAACACATTTATAACCAACCTAAGAAATAAGTGCGCAAAACAAAGGAAGAAAAAAAGACATACAGACCGACAGACAGACAGATAGACAGACATATAGAACATGAAACAAAAAGATTGTAAAATGGAAACATTCTGTCAATCAATGAAAACAAACATATGAACAACCCACCTAACAAAGAAGCCAACAAAACAGAGCGAGAAAGAAAGAAAAAAGAAAGAAAATGTAAAATCAAGAAAGAAAGAAAGAAAGAAAATGTAAAGCAAAGAGAAAATAAGAAGATAAAAATCAACCAGTCATTAAAACAAAGGAACAAATATTTAACAACCAACTTCACAAACAAGCCAATAAAATGGGGATTGGAACAAGAAAATTCCAAAGGAAGGAAGAAAGACAGAAAGTGAATGAGAGAAACTGAAACAAGAAAGAAAGAAGGAAAAGAATCTATTATTTTCTCTGGGTTCTTTTCTCTCTCTTTTTTTGGTTTTGGTTTTGGTTTTGCTTAAAGATTTTTTGCGTATGCGATGATTTTTGCCCACAAGTACGTAGCCACATTCCGACTTCAGGGGTGAATCTATCAATTGATCAATCAACCAAACAACACAACAAACAACCTATCAAACAACACAACAAACGAACGAACAAGACCCTCATCTCATCCATCATTAAGGATTTTCCACAGCCCTGACTAACATCACGTAGTGATAAGCAAGGGTCAGATTTCTAGTTGAATATATCCACCACACCATACCTTTACTTTGTTGCTTGCTACCTGTTTGCTTTTCTTTGATTCTCTTTCAACAGAAAAAATCCTCTGAAGCGTGAGTATGGCCACCTACACGGTCATACACCCAAACTTCTCATCCAGTGTGTGTGTAGGGGGGTGTCACAGTGATTTCCAGGAGTGCTGAGTAAGACAAAAACTAATGCATAGGCTGGGGAACGCCCAACATCAATAACGAATAAAGTGGAACCAACAACAGCAGTTTAAGTAGGGGTCAAAGTGGCCAGAATAGCCATAGTAGTAGTAGCAGCAGCAGCAGCAGCAACAGCAGCAGTAGTAGTAGTAGTAGCAGCAGCAGCAGCAGCAGCAGCAGCAGCAGCAGCAGCAGCAGCAGCAGCAGTAGTAGTAGTAGTAGTAGTAGTAGTAGTAGTAGTAGCAGCAGCAGTAATAGTAGCAGCAGAAGCAGCAGCAGCATCAGTAGGCGTAGTGGTAGCAGTAGTAGCAGCAGCAATTGCAGCAGCAGCAGCAGCAGCAGCAGCAGCAGCAGCAGAAGCAGTAGTAGTAGTAGTAGTAGTAGTAGTAGTAGTAGTAGTAGTAGTAGTAGTAGTGGTAGCAGCAGCAGCAGCAGCAGCAGAAGCAGCAGCAGCAGTAATAGTAGCAGCAGCAGCAGTAGTAGTAGTAGTAGTAGGAGGAGGAGGAGGAGGAGGAGGAGTAAGAGGAGGAGGAGGAGTAAGAGGAGGAGGAGGAGGAGGAGTAAGAGGAGGAGGAGGAGGAACAGCCATGCAAACAAAACCTTCTCGTGTTAGTTAATCATCATCAACGTCGTCTTTGTCGTCACCATCATCGTCGTCGTCGTCGTCGTCCTCCTCCTCCTCCTCTTCATCATCCATATTATTATTATTATATCATCATCACCGTCATCATCATCATCGTCGTCGTCATCATCATTATCACCATCATCGCCGCCGTCGTCGTCATCATCACCACCTTCACCGTCATCGTCGTTATCATCATCATCGTTGTCGTCGTCGTCATCATCATCATCATTACATAACACACATAATCCAAAACAATCACGGACACCTTCCAAACTAAAAATAAAAGTAAACCACCTAATCATCATCACAACAACAACAACTACTACAAAAGAAACCCCACACCCCAACCCCAACCCCATCCTCACCCCAACCTCACCATTCCAAAAACTATTTAAAAAAAACACAACGTATCCCAAAGATTTCCATATAGACCCCTCCCTCCCTCTCCTTGCTAGAAATTATCCAACTAGAAAAAGAAGGGCAAGCCATCACTCCCCTAGATCCCCCTAACTCCCAATTCAACGCCGCGTTAACTCTCAAAGCCCTGGGCCCCCAAGCGGTGCTATTCAACAAGTTGTTCCCCTGTCAAGTATGTCCACAAGGGTCCGGCGCAAAGACCCCTCCGAGTCCCCCAGCCGTGAAAAGGGCATTGAGACCGGGACAGGAGGACAGGCTGTACACACCTCCCCTCGCTTTCTAAACAAACAGGACGCTCGAGTGTTTCGCTTACTGGTGACCAGCCAGAGAGATGGGAGAGAGACTCTCTGAGTCAGAGAGGGAGGTAGGGATACATGGTAGGTAGTTGGAGGTGTGGTGGTGGTGGTGGTGGTGGTGGTGGTGATGTTGGTGGATATGTGTGCGACCCTCCCTAATTATGGCTTTTTTTCCTCTTTTCTGTGGATTTATTATTGTTGTTATCATTTTATTATTATTTTATATTATTAATTTTATCATTTGTATGATGATGAGGATTATTATTATTAATGGAGGGGATGGGTTTTTGCTTTTCGTATAAATGTTTGCAGGGTTTTTGGAATACTTTTATTTTGGAGGGGATAGGTACTACTTACATAAAATTGTTGCAACTATTTTTGTTTGTTTTGGCTTTTTTCCCTAGTCATTCTTCAAAAGTCATAAATCTAGGTAGCTTTGACTGGGGGGTTTTTCCCCCTGTACATTTTTTTCTAATGGAAGCTTATTCATAGCTTGTCCGTAGTTGAAAATGTTATCATTATCTCGAAATAGATTTGAATTTATCAAGGCAAAGAATACTGTTTTCACAACTATTAAACGTAGGTACTCTTTAAAAACTCAGCAGCTTCCATTTCAATGGTCATAATTTAGTCAGGTAAAAAAGAAATTAACAAATTGCCTAAATGAATCTGATCAGCATGGCTATTTTTTGCGTCATCAGCATGACTATAGTTGCCATGTCACTGGCGTTATTCTTGTCATCTTCGTCAACACGATCACATCATCATTGTCACCACCACCACCACCACCAGCACCTTTTTCTTCTTCCATCATTCATCATTCATCATCATCAACATCATCATCATCACCACCACCACCCTCTTTTTCCTTCTATTTTCACCACCATCTCCATTGTTTTTTTCATCATTATAAGCTTCATCATCATCTCATTGTTCTTCCTGCTGATGCTGCTGTTTCCACTGTTGATGCTATTATTGATGATACTGCTGTAGCTCCTGTTGTTCTTACTGCTGCTGCTGCTGTTGCTGCTACTGCTACTGCTGCTGCCCACACCATCAATCTCAGTCAGAGATGACATCCTAAAACTATCCCGAGAACCTGTCCAGAACGGGGAGGGAGTCAGAACCACCAGCATCACCCAACAAACCCCCCAACCAACCACCCATTGCCCAGACAGGCAGAAGACCAGATAGATAGACAGTGATAGCAGGGACAAGGGAGATAAGAATGTGGGCCATTGTTGTCCCTGGGAGAAAAGAAAAACCCTGACTCCATCCATCGCTAGCCTACCTCTACTTCTACTACTGCCTTCGAAACCAACCGTAAAGTCAGCAAGCTAGTGAAACGCGCGGCTGAAAGCGAAACGAGAAGACTTATGTCACCCTGCTTACACACCGAGTAAACCATGGTAAACTCTGACTAAACCTTGTAAACTCTAGACTAAACAGACGGGTAGTGTGACAAGGCTTAAACAAGCAACCAACTAGTGTTACTAATATTTGCAGCAAATCTGTGTAGTACCCAGATTGCGGTTACAGACGATTGGCAGATTTTTAGTAAACTAGCCAAGACGAGGAAGATGGACATGGTGTCTGCTGTGTGCTGCGTATGTCGGTGTGGTATTTTTTTGGTGGTGGACAAGGGGTTATTGTTCTCAACTGTCCTTTCGGAAATCAGGTTGAAGTGGACATGGGACGTTAAACTACAAAGAAGGGAAGGATGGACTGATGGATGGATGAATAAATATGGACTCTAGTCCCTCTTTGATGTATACGTTATTGAAAAAAGACAAAAAACACGAATAAAAAAAATACCATAAAACGAAAGCACAAAGCATTTCTTAACTCTGAATCATCTCTTTTGAGTTTTTACACCCACGAATGAAAGGTAATGCTTTAATAGATCCAGTTTTGAAATTCTGTGTGTGCATTATTTTGTAGCTCATAATTATTATCTAACCCCCACCCCCTCCCATTCCTGCACATTTTTTAAATCTATTTTTGTTCTTCCCAGGTATTGCAATCACACAGGTGCGTTAAAAGATTCTCATGTGCTCTGTAAGGCATGCGTTCCTCTCTTGATAAAAACAACAACAGACAAACAAACAAAACTCGAACTCACCAACCAAACAAAAAATGTGTGCAAGTCTAGTGCAGTGCAAAAACAGGTAAGTATTTCTCCAATGACCTGAACAGCACTGCAGGTGTCTGTTTCTATCAGGCCTGATTGATAAAAATAATATATCACACAACAACAACAACAAAACCACCTTGACAGCTACGTGATATAGACTTTATTTTCACTGTCTTTTTTGGTAGCATTATTATTATCGGCATCATCTTTATAGTTGTTGTTTATTTTAATGAAAAGGGGATTACCAACTTTTAACGCTAATGGTTACCATATATAAAAATCAATATTAGTGCAGTTTTTATTGTACTGTGTTGTGTTGTATTCTATAGTGTTGTGTTGCATTATACACCATTTTAAGTCACGGCAGATTTCTCCGCATGAAATTCGGGCTGCTCTTCCTGGGGAGAGTGCATCGCCACAAGAGCAGCGCCACTCATTTTATTTTCTCCATGCAAAACAGTAAAACGTAAGAAAACAGCAAAATAAACACAAACGAAAGGAACAAGTAAACAAAACGAGGTGAAAGAGTCAAGAGAATCAGAAAGAAAACAAAAACAAGAAACCCAATTAATAAAGCAATAACAACAAAAACAAGAAACCCAATTAATAAAGCAATAACACCAAAAACAAGAAACCCAATTAAAACACAAACCAATAACAACTAAAAACAAGCACCCATAACAAGCAATAACAACAAAAACAACAGAACAAAAAGAAAACAAAAATCATACCTCCCCACCCACCCCTCTTCCTTCTTCTTTATCCTTAAACCCCAAAAAACACAATATATCACTTACACGACAAAGCCCAAATGATACCCTAAAATATTCCAAACAAAAAATGAAAATCTACCCAAACAAAACAACATAACACACACAGCACACCAAAGCAAATACTCACACACACACAAACCAAAGCACACACACCACACACAGACACACACACCAAAAGCAATACTCCACACACACAAACAAAGCACACACACACAGACACACACACAAAGCAAAACACACACACACAAAGCACCCACCTCACACACCACACACACACACACACAAAAGGAACCCCAAAAACCACCACCCCCACCCCCACCCCAAACAAGGAAAAATCTAAAAGAGAAAAAACATCAAAAAAAGGAAAAGGCAAAAAACAAAAAACAAGAACAAAAAAAACCACCCCAAACCACCTCATGTGTGTTTGCAGGTGCCTATGTCCTCCAGGCTGATAGCCCTGGGCACGCAATGACGCTTTGTGCTAACCAGATGAGACAAACAAGTTTAGCCATCAAGAAGAGGGACTGCAGGATTGACCAGACACCCCCCCCCCCCCCCCTCTCTCTCTCTCTCTCTCTCGCCAGCCACACTGTGGCCAAAGTAAAGGGGAGTGACCAGCCTGAAGTGACCGAGAGAGAGAGAGAGAAAGAGAGAGAGAGTCTCTAGTCTCTGTGGCCTGAATGAGATTATCTGAGTGATTGATTAAGCGTGCAAAATCAGGGAGCTGGCCCCTACTTTAACCCCCGCCCCAAATTTGGGGGTGAGGATCTAAACCTTTTTGGTGGCTTGTCACCAAGAGTTTCTTCCTGCCAAAGTCTGTGGAGAAAAAAAAAACCTGCTATGGAAAAAATCAAAACAAAACAAAAAACAACCCAACAACGTACATAGACTAAAACCGAAAAAGAAGACAGGGGAAAAGGTTGGGCTGGACAGTGGTGACGTGAACTCCCCTGGGAAGAGCAGCCTAAAAGTTAAGCAGAGAAATGTGCCATGATCATCAACTGTGTTTCTTTCAGATTGTATTATGGTCCCAGCGGAGGTCTCCGATTTCGGGACTGTGATCGCAACTCATCCCACTTGAGCACCCCGGCCCACCCCCAAATAGTACAGTTCTTGGAAGCAACTGTTCCTGGCCCGCACAAGTATCATCAACCATTATAGTTCTGCAGGCTTATAACTACAGTGTGGTCGGAGCACTCGCTTTTCCCCAGCCAAGTTAAGCAGCGTCGAGCGTGGTTACCACTTGGATGGGTGACCGTTTGCGCGCCTTGGCTTCAGTACAGTCCCCCAGTTTACCCAGCTGTAAATGGGCACCTGCCTCTTTAGGGTCAGGGAAGGTAAAGCAGCGAGGGAGAGGGGATGGGCGCCGCCCTCAATATGCTGGCTCCTAGAGAAGTGAGGTCTCTGGGGACGCCTACTGTATGTACCAACCGTTAGAAACAGTCAGTAGAACTAGGAACTTGGACAGATAGAGAAGTGGTTAGAGCATTGCGCTCGTGATCTGAAGGCCCGGGATCAAATCACCGTGGAGACACCCTTTCAAGATGTTTCCCTGGAGTTAACATCGGTACCCACACCACTGATGGCCCCCCTTTGGCATGAGATTATAAGCCATCCCATGTACGAACACGCGCAGAACATCTTGTGCACTCATTGAAACCCGTTCCGCCGTTTGGAAGAGCAGGCCATTGCGTACCGGTACGAATGGATGACATTTTAAGAAAAACAAAAAACCAAAAAACAACCGCATGCACATTGGTGTCGTGTTTAGACATTATTCCCGAAGTCAGAATGCGGGCTGCCTTAATGGTGGGCAAATATGGTCGTATACGCAAAATGTCACCATTGGTAAACCTCCGGTGCTCTATCGTTGGTCCAAAAGAGAAAGATTGATAGGTTAGGGTGTTCACTACAATGCAAATGGCATGTTCATGGAGAAGCTCTTGCAAACGAAAACTCTCAAAACACAGTCGGACAATAGTCTGGCGGTAACGACCAGTGTGAAAAGCGAAAAGTCCTGAGTTCAATTCCTACCTGAAGCCAGAATTTTGGAGTTCACATTGTTGTGTGTTCCCCAGCTTAACATCCTAGTGTTTGCCCGGAATACTGCACTCTGTCTCACTCTTCACATCTGGGAATCATTGTAAGACTGTAAATTATGGATAAAAAAATGTGTGTGTGCGGCTTTTATGAAATACCTCGTTATAGGTGCCCAGAATGATTTCCTCATTTAATCAACGGACAGGACAGGTTGTTAGGCTAAGAGCTGGTCAAGGATGAAGGCAATATAAACCCAACATTCCAAAGCATACCAACATTTTAAATATAGACATTGACACTTCGCTGACATCAGTGAAGTGACCAGTCTTTTTGGCCAGGGCCGAGTCACCTTTTGAATGTTTACACAATGTTTTCCACAGGTCAGCCAGGAATCAGATCTGTGAGTTTCCCCCAGTACATGTAGCACTCTGTACCAAGCCAGCCATCTCCAGCCAGCCCTCTGACCAAGCCAGCCAGCTATCTTGGCACCCCTCAGGGGTCATCCTTGGTCTTCCGGCTACTTACCCTCAGAGCTGTGGCTCCATTGTCGGAAGGCTTGTCCCCTCACGCCCCACTGGTCAGCAGGGGCGATGGGGTGTGGGGACAAATGACCACTTGCCAACCTCACTCTCGTCACCTCGAGCCGCTCACACGTCACTCGGCCATTGTAGCCCACTGACGGACAATTACTCGCTAGGAAACACTGGCTTTGGAGGCTGGGCAGGCTGGAAAATGAGTTCGGCGATAGAGTCATTTTGTTCGGTTTTGAGGGATGGGGGCCGACGTATGTGAGAGGATGGTGTTTGTTTCGTTCAAAATGTTTGAGGTGTAAAGTATTTATTTATTTATTTATGCCACTTTAAGTCACAAGATTTCAGATGGATTACTCGTGTTCTTCAACTGGTAGAAGTGACAAGTGAAATTCGGGCTGCTCTCCCCCGGGAGAGCACGTCGCCACAAGAGCAGCGCCAACCCACCCCCCACCTTTTTTTTGTCTGCAACTGTATTTGTTTCCCTATCAGAATGGCTTTTTTCTAAGAATTTTGCCAGGGACAACTCTCTTGTTGCCGTGGGTTCTTTTAGGTGCGCTGAATAATGGTGTGTAACACACGGGACCTCGGTTTATCGTCTCATTCAAAAGGCTAGCTCCCATACCACCACTCATGGTCTAATGGATGGGGGAAAAGTTTCGGGCCCAAACGGGAACGTATTGTTGACACAGGAGCCTTTCAAGGTGTATGGGTTGGAAGAACTGTTTGAACATGTGCAGTCTAGTCTGTTTTGTGTGTGCTTTGTTTTGTTTAGCAACGAAATAGTGCAATTTCTGTACTTTTTTGTGTTTTTGCTTCTTTCTTTTTTATCTTGTGGGGTAAAAAAAAAGGGGGGGGGGGGGGTAGAAGGAGAGAAGTTTTTGTTTTTATGTTTGTTGTTGTTTCACAAGGGTGGGACTAAAATAAGCCATGGCTTGATGTTCTGACCCTGCTGGGATGGTGCTGACCTGTGTTTTGTTGTACTTAGATATGGGGGAATGTGTGTCTAAGCAAGGAAAAAGGCAAAA
>CM054137.1:9262502-9265002 GCA_028751875.1 Rapana venosa
CAGGTAGAAACGGAAGAGAGAGAGAGAGAGGAGAGAGAAGAGAGAGAGGAGAGAGAGAGAGGAGAGAGAAGAGAAGAGAGAGAGGAGAGAGAGAGAGAGAGAGAGAGAAATTGTATCAGGAGAAGGAGAGAGGAGAAGAGAGAAGAGATGAGAGAGAGAGAGAGAGAGAGAGAGAGAGAGAGAGAAGAGGAGAGAGAGGGGAGAGAGAGAGAGAGAGAGAGATGGTAATCAGGTAGAAATGGGAAGGAGGGGCATAGAAGAGGAAGAGAGGGAAGACAGGAACTCAGTGTTTATAGTTTGTGAAAACGAGACAAAATTAACTGCTTCCGACCCTCTGCCCTGCTCTGGCCTACTCTACTCCCGCCCTACCTAACACTATCTCTTTCCCTCCCTCTCTCCCTGTTCATTCAGCGTTGATATCCACGCACCTCACCTCCCCTGTAGCCTAGGTCCAGCTGTACTGCCCCTCCAGCCTCTTATGGGATGGCTGAGTGGTTTAAACAAGGACTGACCATTATTATTAATTTGAGGGCGGAGGTAGGTTCCATTCTCTGCTGAAGTGTCCGTTTGGGGGATTTTCCTCTTGGAGTTAATGCTGGTTATCTCTGGATAAGACTGTTTCTACTGATAAGGACTGGCTTCTGCTGCTTAAGATTGGTTTATACTGCTTAAGGCTGGCTTCCATTGGTTAACGCTGATGTCTACTGGTTGACTGGCTTCTACTACTTAAGACTGGTTTCTACAGGTTGAGACTGCTTTCTATTTAAGAATGCTTTCTACTGATTAGTGGCTGCTTTTCACTGGCTTATAAATGGCTTCCTCTTGTTTAAAACTTGCTCCCTCTAATTTAAACTGGTTTCCGTCAGTTAAATTGAGTTTCCATCTGTTAAGGCTGGTTTCTACCGGTCAAGACTGGTTTTCACCGGCCTAAGACTGGTTTCCTATGGTTAAGACTGATTTCTACTGGTTAAGACTGGTTTTCAGTGGTTGGGATTGGTTTCAACTGGTTTAGAACTGGCTTCTTCTTATTACAACTGGCTTCCCTTCTTTAAAACAGGATTCCACTGGTTAAACTGATTTATACTTATTACAACTGGCTTCCCTTCTTTAAAACAGGATTCCACTGATTAAAACTGGTTTCTACTTATTACAACTGGCTTCCCTTCTTTAAAACAGGATTCCACTGGTAACATCTTGCGCACACATCTAAAACCCAATCCATTTTTGCAGCAATGTCCGGGGCATGCAGGGCATAAACATACCCAGCATGCATTCTGGAGCCTGCAGAGACTGAAATGGGCTCCGCCAGATACGAATCGCCCAAATCACACTGTGTTGCTATTTATTCATTAATTCAGTGCCTCTCCTCTCTCTCTCTCTCTCTCTCTCTTCTCTCATCTCTCTCTCTCCCTCTCTCTCTCTCTCTCTCTCTCTCTCTCTCTCTCTCTCTCTCTCTCTCTCTCTCTCTCTCCTCGAAATAAAAGAATTTGTCATCTCTCTCTCTCTCTCTCTCTCTCTCTCTCTCTCTCCTCTCTCTCTCTCTCTCTCTCTCTCTCTCTCTCTCTCTCTCTCTCTTCCTCCCTCCCTCCCTCCTCTTCTTTTTCCTTCTCCCTCTCCCCCAACACTCCCTCCATCCCCATTTCCTCCCTGCCCCCTTTAACCCCCCCTCCCCTACCCCTTCACCCTCCCCCTTCACCCTCCCTCACCCCCCCCTCCCCCCCCCCCACCCCCACACCCCCACCCCGCCTCCGTCGTAGTGTTGAATGAGGAAGGGCAGGCAACTCAGCGTGTGTGCTTATTTGCACAGAAACGGGTAGCCTAGTAGGCCTAGCGGTAAGCAGGAGTGAAGTGGTAGCCTATGGTATGTATGACTTGCCGGCAGCGTACGGGACAAGGCCTGTCTGTTACTGCTGCCTGCACAGCACAGCGGTGAAATCTGGCACGGGGGCCGTGCCCCTAACTACAGGCTGTCCTGTTTGTTTGATTGTCATTAGGGGCACGGGAGTCCTGTTGGGTTTGTCAGTCAGTGAGTGACGAGAGAGGAGAGTGTGTGTGTGTGGTGTGTGTGTGTGTGTGTGTGTGTGTGTGTGGTGTGTGTGTGTGTGTGTGTGTGTTGTGTGTGTGTGTGTGTGTGTGGTTGTGTGTGTGTGTGTGTGTGTGTGCTGTGCGTGCGTGCGTGTGTGGTGTGTGTGTGTGTGTGTGTGTGTGTGTGTGTGTGTGTGTGTGTGTGTGTGTGTGCTGTGCGTGCGTGCGTGTGTGTGTGTGGTGTGTGTGTGTGTGTGTGTGTGTGTGTGTGTGTGTGTGTGTGTGTGTGTACTGTATGTCTGTTGGTGGTAAAGTCGTGTATGGGCACGGCGGAACGAACACAGTGATGGGAAGAATGTTAGTATAGTAGGGGAGATGACAGAATGATGTAAGTTGACAGTTGGGGTGGGTTCGTTGTGTGTGTGTGTGTGTGTGTTGTGTGTGTGTGTGTGTGTGTGTGTGTGTGTGTGTGTGT
>CM054137.1:9270002-9275002 GCA_028751875.1 Rapana venosa
TAATCTGCCCTGTTCTCCCTCTCAATGTTTCTTGTCTATGTTCTGTATTTTTCTCTTGAGGTTGATTTCTTCACATAGATTGTTCTCTTCCATACATTCTAATATCATCCCCTCCCCTCTCCTCCCTAGACTCCCCCTGTGTGTTGTGTGTGTGTGTGGTGTGGTGTGTGTGTGTGTGGTTTGTGTGTGTGTGTGTGTGTGTGTTGTGTGGTGTGTTGGTGGTGTTGTGTTCCCTTTCCTTCTCCCTCTCTCTCTCTCGCCCCCTCTTTCATTCTATCTTCTTCTCTTCCTTTCCCTATCTCCATCTTTTTCTTCCCATTTTTTCTACACGTATAAAAATTGCTGTGTGTGAGTGCATGCGTGTACACACACACTCACACACACACACACACACTACACACACACACACACACACACACACACACACACACACATCGTCTAATATCACTAATAGTGGAATGACCGTACATCAAAGAACGAACACACACACCACACACACACACCACACACAGAGATTAAAATAAAAATTTAAAAGAAAAAACAGGCTAGGGTGTGTAAACACAATAAAACAAATAGATGTTGCTGACGGAAAAGACACTGCAATATTTCACAGATACAGTCACACTTTTTAATAGAAAAACAAAACTGCTGACGTTGTTTCAGCAAAGGAGCCTAGTTGTGTGACAAAATTCCATCTCATTGTTTTCACACATAGGAGTGCAGCAGGGCAGACTGAAACCAGAGTCCTCTGACTTTTTCTCTGTTTTTGCTTGTTTGGTGTTTGTTTGTTTGCTTGTTGCTGCCTTTTTTTTTTGTTCTTTCCTTTTTTTTCTTTCTTTAGTTTATTCCTTTCTTGTTCGCTTAAAAAAATCCTTTCTTTCTTTTTTCTATGTGTTTATTTTCTTTTAGGCAACAAAAACATCAACCCCCCACCCTCCCACCCCCACCAAAATACTCGTTTTAAGCGAATGTTTAAAACATAGATAGAGAGAGAAATAAACACATCGCACCAATGTGAAGTGTCTGGAATTGAAGAAAGTGGATCCAGGAATACAACTACTTCAACACCTTTGGGATTGCTTTTCTCTGATGACTTTTTTCTCCTTTTTTGTGTATGTCCTAATCGTTTTTTGAAACTTTGAAGTACATATCTTACCGCACAGTTTCCTAGTTATCCAAGTTCAAAATTCCTTGCTACCATTGTCAAAGTTATAAAACGAAACATTTTCCCTTCTCTTATTTTATAATTATACATTTTATAAAGGCAGTTATAGACAAACAGTTTAGGCAAGCTGAAATCACACATTTTCTTTCTCTTTTTTTAATTTCTGGTTGTTCTTTGCTTGGTTTTTGGTGTTTTTTTTTACTTGGAGGCAATTCTTGCCATTTTGACGATTTTGCAAAAACTGAATGTGCAACAAACATGTACGTAAAAGAAAAGATGTGCTTACTGGGGAAAAAATGCGTTAGAGCAACAAGATCGATAAGGAGTTTCTCATAAAAATTAAGTTGAACATGTAAACTCTCTTTAAAGATGAAGTATTGCATGCCTCCTCATAAAAAATAAAAAAAAGTAATAACCAGAAAACTCACTCCTTTTCACGTGACAACTGTATGCCATGAATAGAGAAAGGACATGAACAGAGACACTGATAGCGCACAAAGGAAATGTACCCTCTAGACAACGAAAATAACAGGAAGGAGATGTATAACAAGGCAGCCACAGAGACAGAGAGACAGAGACATAGACAGCGACAGAGAGAGAGAAGAGAGAGAGGGGGGACGGATAAAGGAAAGACGCAAAATAGGAAAATGAAAGGCGGAAAGGGGAACCACATCAAGCCCTTACTACATGTTGACTCATCACAAATTACCAGCAACAAACACTGTGTGTGTGTGGGGAGGGGGGGGGGGGGGGGGGGGGGGGGGGGGGGGTTGTATATAAAAAAAAGAAGAAAAAAGAAAAAAAGGCTATACCAACTGAAAGCATCTGGAGTTGAAGAAATCCGATCCAGTGATACCATCTCTATTGGCCGACATCTTTGTTTGTGGTGGTTTATACGCAAATGCCGTGTCAAACAGGGTTAAAACGACTCTCTCTCTCTCTCTCTCTCTGCTCTCGCTCTTGCTCTCGCTTGCAAACAGGATATGTGTGTTTATTTGCCGCAGAGGATCAGGCGAAAGGCATATTCAATTTGGAGACAAGACAAAAACGACGCACAAATCATACATGCCAGATGTGTGAGCCTTTCGGGCGGGAAAATGTGCCGTCTGCTGCTAAACGGATGTGTCTCACGAGTGGTTTCCCTTTCTGTTTATAGATATTTACGCACAATGTCTTTAGCAGGCTTATGATAATTCATGGCTGAAAACCTGGACATCAAATATTGGACCAGCCTTGACATGGCCGTGTTGCTGCTGCTAAAGGCTGAAGACCTGTGACCAGCCTGGAGAACACTGTCCACCACCACGTGTCCTCCCCACGACCAGTAGATCGTGGGACAGGTGATGAAAGATTCAAAGGGGCATTCTATGACCATACTTTAAACAAACAAGGACGTTTACATGGTTTTGTTGGTTTGCTTTTACAATTTTTACAATAACATGGACAAAAGATGCATGCCTTCATGTTTAAAGATAGGTATACTATACTACTCACGAGGAAGCATCTGGTTATGCAGTTAGTTGGTACAGGGGAACAGATGGGAACATGAACTATTAAAGTGGAAGCCTCTTAGTTTTATGTTATTTTATCAACAAAAACATATAAATAAGTTGTGTTTTTTTATGATCCTAGGCTAGACCAATGGATATATATTTATGTATGCAACCGTTCGCGCCCCCCCCCCCCCCCACACACACACACACACACACACAGGCGTCATTAAGGTAGCCGCATTCTGACTTCGGGGATACATTTGGCAAATTGAGCCTACCAATTTTGCCCAGACAGTCGGGAGGTACCCCCTGCTTTCCTATTTTCGAACAGCAGTGGGTTCTTTTGACGTGCACAAGTCCGTAATCACACGGGTTCAACTGGCTTAGTCTTCTCTGAAATAAAACAACCTTGACATTCAGTTCGATTTTCCCGTCAAACTTGGAAGAAAGGGCAGGGCTGGGAATGGAACCCAGAACCTCACGGTTTATTTATAGGCAGGTGAACGTCTCAACCGTCCTGCCACCTTCCTTTTTTTTTATTCTTCCCTATAATTTGCATATGTTTACAAATTGGAAACAAGAAAAGAGAGAAAAGAACAGGAAGAAAGAGAAGAAATGGGGGAAAAAACGGGAAAAGATATTCTTTGGGAGAGCAAAGACAAAGCCACAAGAAAGACAAAGAAAATGGCGAGGCAGGACAAAAAAGGAAACAAAAAAAAAAGATGGTGAGAATGGAAATTGAGAAGAGAAAAAGTATCAAGAAAATGATTCTCCTTCTTCTGCATAGGAACAATAGACTTCAGAGCATCTGACAACTTATTCAGAGATCGGGAAACAGACTGAAACAATGTTTCTTTCTTCTCACCAAC
Organism: Rapana venosa; assembly: GCA_028751875.1. Taxonomy (NCBI): domain Eukaryota; kingdom Metazoa; phylum Mollusca; class Gastropoda; order Neogastropoda; family Muricidae; genus Rapana; species Rapana venosa. The sequence goes on from CM054137.1 coordinate 9,273,530, forward strand.
CCCTTCCTAACCCCCCTCCCCTTTCCTCAATGTGTTTTTTCCCTCTACCTCCTCCCTCCTCCTCCACCACAGGTAAGCCAGCTCACAACCATTCTTAATGAGTCGGACAATACGGTCATCGTCAAAACCAGCGACCCCAAAACCAATACGCTGTCACTTTTTTAATCCGCACTATAACACTCTCCTCCCCCCTCCCCTCTATCCCACTCCCCTGCTGGCCCTAATCCAGCCAGTTACGCCTCCTGGCCCACAATACCGCTAGAATAGCCTCCCCTCTGAGAATGAAATTGATTCGTCGTTCATACAAGCCGCCATTGCTGGAGCCAACAATGGCTGCATTCACAGGGCGTGGACTGCAAGCCGAAAGCAAATATTTCTCATTTGTTGGTCTGTTTTCAGCTTTCTGCTACACTATTTCCCTTCCTTTTGTGCGCCCCAACAATCTGTAATTTCTGACACTGGCAGGGGCTATTGAGGTTTTGTCAAAATACCTTACAATGATGTTGAAGGATTTGCTAACCTCTCCCTTGCGAGCTCAAACCTGGCTGGCGTCTATGCGGCTCTTTTTCAGGGGACCCCAGTGCTGAGAAAAGGTTTGAATTATGAAATGATTGCGATGTGTTTACGTGGCCTGCACTCGTTCACCCTCAACGTCCAGGTCTCGGAATGTGGAGAATAATACCAGTGCACTTGCTTGCTACGGAAACCAATCGAAGATCTTTCGAAAATCGACAACAATCCATTAGCATTATCACAGAGGCTCTGTGTGTAGGATTCTATACGTAGGGGAGGGAGGGAGGGGGATTAAAGGAGGGAGGGTGGTGCTGTTAGAGTATAGGGTTGTTTCTTGTTCGGTTGGTGAATGGGGGCGGTGCTTTCTAAAGTGCGAAAATAAAAAGAGAAACATTGATGAATATGAAAGAGTTGGGGTCTAGTCTAGGGGTAGGCTGGTTCATTGAGACATGTCACGTTTCATTGAGAGCGAAACCAGATGGAAAGTGGCTGAGTGGGATGTTTAGCCTTGTGGTCTCTCTCTCTCTCTCTCTCTTCTCTCTCTCTCCCCAGCCAGTATTGGGAATGAATAAAACAATAAACCCTGCGCCCTTAACTTTTCAGAATTCTAGACAACAATGCCAAGTGTTGACTTTTTAATGTCATGTAACATCCTTGCAAAATTCATTTAAAAATGTCATATGATTTACATACCGTGTACAAAAGACGTGGGTTTCTCAATAGGCTAGTGGGTAGAACCCCGGAACAGAATTGTAGAGCGCCTAGGGGTTCTGGGTTCCATTCTCAATCATCTTCGTTGCCCAGTGTAATATGTTGTTCTGGTGGTGAGATGCAGTATTATGTAAATGAATTGTTATTGTTGTTGTTGGAGGCTGATGTGGTGTTTATCTTGTTTTATATTGAGAGGGGGCTCGAATTTTTTAACGAAGGTGTCCGTTTGAGATATGTGTCCCTTGGGGC
>CM054137.1:9277502-9375002 GCA_028751875.1 Rapana venosa
TCCAGTATCAAGAGGGTGAAGGAAAAAAATTGCACTGGCAACATGATGAATAGGGGAGAGGGGTTAGCAAGTGCAATGGTGTGACATACTGAAATTGCAGAAAAGGAGTGAGAGAAGAAGAAGAAGAAGAAAGGAGAGAGGGGAGAAAGGAGAGAGTGTGTGAAAGTTGTGGGGAGGAAGGGAGGGGGGGGGGGGGGGTCATAATCCTATCGATCTGATAGCCAAGGCTTCATCTGAACTGGGGTTTTTCTTTTCTTTTTGTTTTTTTTCCTCCAAAGTCTTTTCAGTGTCGATGTTTCTTTCAGGTAAGGTTCACTGGGTGCAGGCAGAGAAGACCATACAGGCAAGGACAGAATTACAAGGTCGGAGAAAGTAGGGGAAGGGGGGGGAGGGGTATAATAACAAAATAAGAGGTGGCCTAGTTAGTGAGTAGATCTGGATCAGTATTTTTTTAATCCAGTATATTGATGATACAGACATGAAATACGTCCACAATTTCCAATAGTAAGGCTAGGTAAAAGGGGATAGTGGTTCCTGTCTACAAGGCGTCATAGACAGAGTGGGTATGGCCCAGCAAAAGATGATTCAGTAAAACACCATTTGGAAAGACAGAGGCCTACCTAAATATCTCTAAATTAGAATTGTCAAAACACTTATCTGGCCTGTATTGCTGCTGTATGGGTCAGAAGCCTGGACGCTACAAAAAGAGGGTTCTACAGGTGATTGCTAAGAGTCGAGTGGTCAGAGAAAGAATAAGTGAAAGCATTTTTGATGAACTCTCAGTGCAAAGACAAATGTTGACTGAAATCAATTAGCACAGACTGAGATGGCTGGTCATGCAATCAGAAACACATAGACAAGTCTGATGACGACAGTTCTCTAAGGTTGTTGAGGGCAGAAGGAAAAGAGGCAGACCACCAACATCCTACATTGCCAACATCACTGAGATCAGTGGTCTGGGAGGGATACAGGAGATCGTAGAATGCAGCAGAGACACACAGAGAGACAGCGAACCCTGGTGACTTTGTGCGGAGCTCCTATCCACTGCAGCAGCGATGGAGACAGTTGAGTTGAGTTTATTGAATTCGTGGTGTGCTGTTTGTCCAAGATCCTCCATTCTCTCTCTCTCTCTCTTCTCTCTCTCTCTCTCTCTCTCTCTCTCTCTCTCTCTCTCTCTCTCTCTCTCTCTCTCTCTCTCTTCTCTCTCTCTCTCTCTCTCGTAGTGGTGGTGGTGGTGGTAGTGGTGGTGTGTTGTAAGTGGTGTGTGTGTGTGTGTGTGTGTGTGTGTGTGTGTGTGTGTGTGTGTGTGTGTGTGTGTGTGTGTGTGTGTGTGTGTGTGTGTGTGTGTGAACTCCATAAAGTGAGTAGCATAGTGGCAGCTTATTTCTAAATGAAGAAAAGCAACAACGACAAAATTATAATAAAAAAGGAAAGAAAAATCGAACTACGTCTAAACCACCTATTTTTTTCTCTCAATAACTGCATAGAGATAGTATAGATGCTTGTCTCTCAGATTCATTCATTCATATGTTATGCATTCATTCATTCGTTCTTTTTTTTCGCACTTAGCCTGCCGCAGAGGTCAACTCTTGGGCTCACTTTGCGTAGCCTTTCAGATGAATGAAGCTCAGATGTATAAACTTTTACATACGAGATAGATACATTTTATGCATGTAAAAGAACCAGCAACAACAAAGAATGCATTTGAATCTTTTTTCTAGTTGGGGGGGGGGGGGGGGGGGGGGGGGGGGGAATCACTTTTATAGGCAAATAAATAGGGACGTGTGCAGTTTAAAACAAAGTTTAAAGAATTTGTGTCGCTGTAAGATGGAGAATCTTTTTGCTTGACAGATTAGCCTGAACTTCACTTGACAACTCCATGGGGTATAAAACAACATACTGAATATTCCACCAAGGATGGAGAGACTACAGCCGAGGGGACTGAGCTGTTGACTGTCATCCTGTGGCTCCATCGAGTCATGGGTTCGAATCTCGGCAGCAGTGTCTGGTAAATTGAGGGTGGAGATTTTCACGATATCTCATGTCATCTTAAGTGTAAGTCTTCCAGTGCGTTAATACCCTTGGTGTATTATACGCGTGTAAATGTCAAAGATGCACGTTACAACTCGCGTTATTAATGCGTTTGGCTCCCCACTGTTATGCCGGGGGCCTGTCAGTATAAATAGCATCCACATCTTCTGGAAATTCTGTGCAATGAACTCCCTCTTTTCTATCCCTCTCTTTTTTCTGCCTTGTTCTTTTTCTTCCTGTCACTTCTTGTCTATTTTTCGCCCCTGCCGAAGTCCCATGTACTGGGTCTGACTTGTCAGGTGCTTAGCAGCAGCGCAACACATTTTCGCTCATATGACAGACAAGAGTAGCTGCTATCTGAGCGTTCGACGAAGACGAAGATGTGTATGGTAAGTTTTTGAAACACAAACATACCCAGCATGCGACCTGTACCTGGAGAGAGATGGACTCCACCAGGTTAAACTTGCCATAGAAGCACTGAAAAAAACCCAGTGCAGTGTCCGAATGACTCATCAAAAAGTTCAGGGAAGGGGAAGAACCCAGTAAAGGGAAACACAAAGCACACGTTGCTGACCATGCAACTCACCTCAACCCAACACAGTCCAGCACAGCACAACTGGATACAAGGCAACTCAGCTGCACACCAGCCATCACAATTCAATTCCAAATATTTTATTATTTCACAAACAGAGAAATTCACAAGACAGTGACAGATAGATTTCTTTTCCTCAAAGCGTTGTGTGTACTTCTTGCTTAGATGCAAACGTAACCAAAACAAATAATGCAGAAATAAATAAGTATTTCCTCCAATCATATCATCCAATCATTTTTCCAAAATTCATTATTTTGCTGGGAATAAACTTTGACAGCAACACTCGGAAATAAAAGGAAAAAAAGAAAGAAAAAAAGCCCATCAACTGTCATATTTCTTCCCAACAAATCCACTGTCCTTACAAATAAACTGAACTGTGATGCCACATTTTATCTGAGATTTGGATTCAAAACAAAACGATATGAAAACAGCTTTCCCCAAAGTACAATCCTGTCAATAATAATTCCACAAAAACAACTTGTCAAACTAATGGTCTGCCATTGAGAACTTCGCAAAACCGATTCAAATACTTTTTCTAACTCATTTCTAACTGGAAATAATTGCAAACACTGTATTAGACTAATTCTTTGTCACTAGTTATAAACAAGAATAACACCAAGTTTATTATCAGTTTTGAAGAATGATCAAGGACAGTGTCAAATAAACCAGCACCCATTGGCAATAAAGATGCATAAAGCACCCGCCTTTGTAAAAAAAAAAAAAAAAAGAAGAAAAATGTCTCTGTTTGAGACAATAAAGTATTTGAATTGAATCTGTCCTTGAGAGTAAGGAAAATCAATGTCAGACTAATTATCACCTGCTACAGTGTGCTAACAATAACAATGCACACAATAGCAAACAATCTGTGGTTGAGCTTTTTATCATCACCAACGTCAGACCAGCCAGCTGTCAATGACAATAGTCCAATGCTACATTACCATCTGTCGCTGGGAGTAAACAACGGCCAGGTCTAGTCTGGCCTTCAAAAAACAAAACAAAAAAAACACCAGACTGATAATTTTTTCTATGACCAACCATATCACAGCCGCGAAAAGACGTTGCACGAAAGTTGCACTACTACAATAAAAACATGATAAGTTTTCTACAAACTAGTAGTCGGACAGAAATTCACCCCCGCCTAAGAAAATCACCCAAAAATGAACAACCCAGCAACAACAACAACAAACAAACAAAACCCAAAAATAACAACAAAAACAACCAGCAAACCAATCAGCAATAAACAACAAAACCCCCATCCATATCAATCTGATTATCTGCCATCTAAGACTAAACAAAACCGCTATCACATTATTCATTGATTTTGGTCTTGAAAAACAACAACAGAACAAAGTCAAACATTCCATCAAATTAATCCACATTCTTTAATAATAGACAAACCCCAAACTCATCAACTCTGCACCAGGAATGCACACACACAAAACAGTATCAGTCTAAGCATTGTATTGTTTTGCATCATAATTATTATACCACTGTCAGTCACGGCAGGTTTCTCAGCGTGAAATTCGGGCTTCTCTTCCCGGGCAATGCGTGTCGCCACAAGAGCAGCGCCACCTGTTTTTTTTTTCTTTCTGTGTGTATGATAGTTGTTTCGCGTGAGAGTGCCTTTTATGTACAGAATTTTGACCAGGAACATCGCCCTTGTTGCCATGGGTTCTTCTTTGTGCACTAGACGGGTGTTGCACACGGCACCTTGACTTATTGTCTCATCCGAAAGATAATCAGGTACTAAGAATAATCTCCTTCGTCTTCGTCCAACGTCATACAGCAACTACTGTCGTCTGTCATATGAGCGAAAATGCGTTGCGGGGATGTCAGGCCCAGTGCATCCGACTTGGGCGTGGAAGAGAATTGTATGTTTTAAATCCTTCTGGGGAAAAAGCAGGAGAATGGGCCAAGAAGGCTAAAAACAGACGAGAATGAGGCGACAGAAAGAAAAGAAATAAGGCAAAAACAAAGAGAGGGACAGAAAAGAGGGAATTCCTAGCACAGCATTTTCATGAGGGGATACTATTAATTTTATACTGACAGCGCCCCTCCCTTCCCCTTCCCTACCCGGTTATTCCCTCGGGGGAACTAGGAATAAACACAAACAATGTCAGCCTAATCATCGATATGTAAGAGTCAACAAAACAATGTCAAACACTCCTCCCAAAATTAGCCGCACACAGAGCGATCAAGTGACACTAATACATCTCAGCTGATGTTAACAACAATACGTCTACCTCATTAAGGGAGAGAGAGAGAGAGGAGAGAGAGAGAGAGAGAGAGAGAGAGAGAGAGAGAGAGAGAGAGAGAGAGGGCAGGCTATAACGGCCCAATTTGCACCAGACACACCACCGAACACTTTCAATGCAAATGCCTCCCAGACTCCCCAGGAAGTTAGGGGACAAGTCCAATCCCTCAAGGTAAACGCCTTGACCAAACTTAGATCCGGCTCCTTTCTACAAAGCTCAACCGGGATCTTTAGGCAGATTCCATAATAGTAATAATAATAATAATAATATATAAAAAATATATACTATATAAGTAGGGAATTATAGACGAATTGTAAAGCAAAAATCAGAAGCGCTCAGATGACATTAAAAAATTTTTTTTATCGAGGATATGGAATAAGTACTCATGGCTTTTTTTTACATCAATCCGTGTGTATGCGGTTTGTAATTGCATCGTTCCCACCGCACACAATGCTTACTCTTTCGAACAGCGGAACAGGATTTAACGTGTGCAAGATTTTTGCATGCGTTCTCAGACGGTGGCCTCGGTTAAGTCTCATCGAAGGACTTTGACATTCAGTTCGATTTTTTTTGTCAAACTGGGAAGAAAGGGCGAGGCTGGGAATCGAACCCAGAACCTCACGGTTTACTTGTTGGCAGGCAAACGTCCTAACCACACCGTCCTTCCTAATTAATTATTACTGTTGGCCCAGGCCAAAAGCTGTGTCAGTTATTGATGTCAGCTAAAAGTCAAGGCCTACATTACAATGTTGCAATACTTTGAATGAAATATTATGTTTTTGTACAAGTCACGGCAGATTTCTTTGCGTGAAATTCGGGCTGCTCTCCACTGAGAGAGCGTGTTGCCACAAGAGCAGTGCCCACAATTTTTGTTTAAAATTTTCCTGTATGCATTTGTTTTCCTTTCAGAGTGAAGAGGCGCCACCCATTAAAAAAAATTATTTCTGCATGTGTAGCCTATTTGTTTTCCAATGAGAGAGGCTTTTTTTTTTTTTTACCGAATTTTGCCAGGAATAATTCTATTGTTACCGTTGGTGCTTTGACGTGCACAGAATGTGTGTTGCACATGGGACCTCTGTTTATCGTCTTAGACGAAAGACTAATACCCAGGCCATCACTCAAAGTTTGTGGAAGGGGGGAGGGAGGGGGGTTGGGACACAAACGGGGAATGATCGAACCCGCACTTATCGCCTTCGAGGCAGGTGTGTTAGGTCTAGACCATCGATCCATGTTGAGATTGTCTTCATCCATGATCACCACAACCTGCACGCTCCATCACAGAGGCAAACAAAAATCTGAAGTTGAAATATACCTGCCTATACTGGCCACGTACTTGAAAACCTCCCTACTAGCAAAACTCCTCACTTCCCCATGCTTTCAGCCTGACAGTAATTCCCAGGTGGGATGAGTGAGACAGACTGCGTGTTCTGAGTATAGGCTAACCCCCACAGGATGTTAAGCTGGGGAGCACCCAACAACAACAGCAACAACAACAACAACAACAACAACATTCCCAGGAGCAGCGACAGGGAACTGGTTCCAGATGATGAGCCAACACCAAACTAGCTTGCACCCTACCTACACCGCTCGCTCGCTCGGATGAGCAAGGGACAGAGTGGCGGACACACATACACACACATTAACGGGCTCGCGAACAAACAAGGAGAGACCCCAGTGGGTAAACAACGCTTCATCTGTGCAGCGGGCCGTGGAAATTAATTGGCTGCTGACACTAAGGGGGCGGGGGCGTGGGGTATACGGGTGGGAGAGGGGGGGGGCGGGGGGGGGGGGGGAGGGGGGGAGGGGGGGTGGGCTGATGTAGTGGTGAGGGCTGGTTAATTAAGTTCAGAGAGATATATACACGACAGATTTTGTAAGCTTTTGTAGTGTGTGTGTGTGTGTGTGTGTGTGTGTGTGTGTGTGTGTGTACGTGTGTGTGTGTGTGTGTGTGTGTTCTGGTAGACAGCATTTATAGTGTGTGTGTGTGTGTGTGTGTGAGGATTCCAGTAGACAATATTTGTAGTGTGTGTGTGTGTGTGTGTGTGTGAGGATTCTGGTAGACAGCATTTGTAGTGTGTGTGTGTGTGTGTTAGGATTCTGGTAGACAGCATTTGTGGCAGAAGAACTTGAGGTGATGGTAGAAACAGCAGCAGCAACAGCAGAAGCACCAGCAGTAGTAGAAGCAATAGTAAACGAGTGAGGGTATCGTGGGATTGAGGTAACAAAAGTATTGGTATTAGTCATCGTTGTCTTTGTAGTAGTAGTAGTGTTTTCATTGTTGCTTTTCTTCTTCATTTCATTAAGTAATGTCTATTTGCTTCATCATTTACACACAGTTTTTTTAAACCAAATTTTGGAAAAAAAATACAGAAAAAATAAAAACAAAAAGATGAATCCTTGTTGCAATATTAGTGATGGTGGTGGTAGTCGTTAACGGTAGCGAAACACACATACACACACACAAAACAGTAATAACAATTGTAGTAGTAGTCGTCGTCGTAGTTGTAGTAGTATGTGCCAGTGGTGGTGGTGGTGGTGGTGGTGGTAGAAAAAGAAGAAGTAATAGAAAATGAAGAACTAAAAAATATAGTAGTGGCATTGCGTTTTCTGAGAGAATTATTTGCATGCAGAAACCATGGAGCATCTCTCTCTCTCTCTCTCTCTCTCTCTCTCTCTCTCTCTCTCTCTCTCTTCTCTCTCTCTCTCTCTCGTGTGCGTGTGTGTGTGTGTGTGTGTGTGTGATCCTGCAGTTTTATGTAAATTTTCCCCCCTAAGAACATACGCATCTACTATCTACCAACTTTTGTTGTTTTTTCAAATTTTGTTATTGAAAACATATGCGAAGTAGTTATGTGACAATAGTAAAAGACTGCGTAAAAGCATTCCCTCAATAAATTAAATTAAAAAAAATATTATTATTTTAGAGACAAAGAAATTCATTCGCTAAAACAGCCAGTACTAAGGCTCAATCCACCACTTAAAGCAGTTAAAACATTTAACTTACTTGTAAATGCTGTCTTTAGATACTAAACATATTATGTATTAAGAAATAACACACGTTGTCAGATGTTAAGTAATTAAATGTTGATTAAATATGTGTGTGTTTGGGGCGGGGGGGGGGGGGGGGGGGGGGGGAGTATTAAACACAACAGTACAATCCCACCCCCTTCCAGCAGAACGACTTCCGGGAAGTTGTCTCCCATGCTGCACTTATTGCTTGTGGTCTTGTTGCTAAAGGGACATCATTGAAGCCTCTTTTTTTCCCCTCATCTTGCCAACTCTACCAAATCTATTGTCTGTAGAAAAAAAAGTACCAGTTTTGAGAAATGTGCATTCTTGAATAAAGTTTTATCACAAACTCTCTCGTTCTCTCTCTCTCACACACACACATGCACGCATGCACACATACACGCACAGACACACGCACCAACACAAACACACACACACACACACAACACACACACAACACACACACACACACACACACACACACGTACACACATCTCTGACCAAAAACATAACATCATTAAGCCCCAAGTCTGTGTGCATACATGTATATGAACACCAAACCCAAACCAAACCCAAACCCAACCAGACAGAAACAGTATGGCAGAGGAGGCTAGTAGTAATAGGTAGGTGGCATACTCTAGTCTGCTGGCCTAGCCTACCCCTTGTAGTGTGTTGGTGGTGTGTTTTGCAGATGGCAAACGAAGTGCACGTGCGGAACGGCCAAGCCAGCAGAGCGTAGGTCATAGATGACAGACCACAGTGAAAGTTTTCACTTCTCTGCACAAGGCGTCCACAGATTAGGGGGAGCCCACCACGCTGTGCTTGTGTGGTCAATCCCTGTTTTCTGCTGCTGTTTTCCTCTCTTTTTTTTTTCTTTTGAACGAATTTTGCCTGTTGTATGTTTGTTATGAGAGGGTTTGGTTTTTTTGGTGTGGGTTTTTTTTGTGGGGAGGGGGGATGAGTTCTGGTGAGTTGAGGAACGCGTTTTTATTATATAAAATAAAATTTTAGGTTGTGGGTTTTTTGTCTATGTTGTTAGCAAAGTTATGATGGGTATCTTGCGTCAGGAGGACATGATTAGAGGGATTTTTTTGTGTGGTTTTGTTTTTGTGTGTATGTGTGTGTGTTTTGTTTGTTTGTTTTTTGTATGTTTTGTTTCTTTTATTTAAAGACAACGAGAAAAAAAAAGAATATTTCTGTTTATCATATTTTGTTAGCCTTTAAAAAAAATTGTTTACACTAATAAAAGAGTTGTGTCACATTTAACTTCGTCCTATCATTTCTTTGCTGGGTTTTTTTTTCTCATTTTCTTTTTTCTGTGCTTTATTGTTTATTGTGTATTTTTACTTTTTAAAATTTTTTTAAAACTTTTTAATTATATTTTATACTTTAACAGCTTGCACATATTCAACAGTACTTTTTTACTAAAAAAAAAATTACAATGTAATGGCATAAGAAAACCAAGCAAAGAAAACCTACATCTAAACAGACAAAAAACAAAACAAAATGAAATAACTGAAGAAAAATATTAACCACGCTCATAGTAGTTAGAGGGGGAGAGAGAGTTGTTGTGGTGGTTATGTTTACGACTTAAGGGAGATTTCCAATTTAGGAATTGGTGATAGAAGAAGAAGAAGGAGGAGGAGGAAGAAGAAGAAGAGAAGGAGGAGGAGGAGGATACAGAAGAAGGAGGAGGAAGAGGAGGTGGTGGAGGAAGATAAAAGTTCACAGGCACACTTTCAATGTGAGCCCTTCCCACAGAAGGGTGATACATATTGAAACATGTCCCCCTCAATGTCAGCAGTTTACAATGGGACGAAAAGTAAAACAGAAAAACCTGGAAAGGGGCACATAGTATTATTATATAGACAGGCTTCCCAGCAGAACTTGAGGACCAAGCGGGAGGCTACAGGGTAAACAAAGGGCACTAACAACAACAGGAACATCTCCCCAGGCTACACAACATGTGTCCAGTGTCTCTTGTCCTAACCAGACCTGCTGATGACAACGGCAGTTTGAAGTTCCGCTACCCACCGCCAAACCTGGTAAACTGGAGGTGTCAAAATAAGGAAACACGTGGGTGGGTGGCTTCCCTTGTTGAACCACGCTCGCCTCGCCACCAGGTGGCCCCAGCTGTCACGTGACGGGTACCACGTGGTCGTGTTGAAAAATGGCTGCGCGTGGGGTGTGGGGGGGAGAAACTCATCCGGGCGTGTTTACATTTTTCTAACAAATTTAGCGCCGTGGGAACAAGGGCTGGTAAGCGTGTTCGTGCTGTATAGTACAGCTGCACGTCTTCAACTTCCCTGTGCATATACAAGCTTACAAGGCAGCTGGCTGGTGTTAACAAGGGCAAGTGCTGGTGGTCAAGCCATCGTTATATCATGTTTTTATACCACCAAGTTGCCCCTGTGTAATAAGGGATGCCAAGGGCCTGTCAGTTAAAAATAAAGCATCCCCACCCTCTACAAATTCTGTGCTAGGAATTCCCTCTTTTCTATCCTCTTTTTTCTGCTTTCTGTCCCTTGTCATTTCTCTGTTGCCACTCTTCATGTCTTTTCTGCACTTCTTCCCCTCCCCCCCTAATGCTCACCCAAAAACAGGAGAGCTTAGAAAGATGTAACTATTCGGCCAAACCACCATGTCGATGACGTTGCGGTGACGTTGTCCAAGATAGTTTATGGGGGCAAGGGCGACGCATTTTTCTCGGGAACAGCACAGCTTGTTGCTGAGATTAGCGTGTTACAAGGAAGAAAGAAATACCTAAGTATTTTTTTTGTTAAGCAGATTAATATAAGCTTGGACACAATTCTACATTTTCCTGTTTGCTGTGATTTTCAATCTGGATAAAACTAGCTGCATGATTCAGACCTTTTAGTTAGTGTTTGTTTATAGGAATGCTGTAGTGTTGATTTGATTGAACTTGTTTGTATGTAGATTACTGAATCATGATTTTGGTTTTACATGCACATTACTAAACATATATCTACGCACGCACGCACGACACGCCATACTATGACGCACGCCGCGCGAACGTGCACCACTCACACACAACACATCAACACACCGCTCGTGCGTATGCAGCACACACATACAACTTTTCATATTCATAGATACTATGTACTCCCCTCCCATAATCCTCCTCTCCCCTCCTCTCCCAGCGGCACGTCATATACACACGCGCACGAAACACCCCTTCCCCACACACACACGCACACACACACTCGCACGCACGTACGCACGCAGGCACACCCTCAAACACGCACCCACGCCAGCAGGGTGCATAATTTTAAGCCAAAGCATATCACTCCAGTCAGGATCATCAAAAACACAAACATTAATTTTGTACCATTTGCAAAATACCAAACTCTGAAAGAGATCATTTAAGTCATGTTGTGATAAACAACTTTATCCCTTCAGATTTTAACTTACAATGCCCCAACTGGTAAGATGTTTTAACCAATGGTTCATGTTTCTCCTCATTAATTTTATCGGTGATCTTCTGTCAGTCTAGTACTAAAAAAAACACCCAAGAAATGTGTTTAACTTCTGTGTGAATTATGTCATTTTTTCAACGATTTCATAATCAGAACCAGGTTTTTGGAATTCCTTGCCATCATCTTAAAAACATACCTACAGTTGTAAATTCAGTCCAAAAAAAAGAACAACTCATGCAATAGTTCAGTGGTCAGAGCACTCGTTTTCCCCAAGCCAATACAGCATCGAGCGTAGTTACCAAGTGGATGGGTGATCATTTTCGCGCCTTAGCTTCAGTACAGTCCCCCAGTTCACCCAGCTGTAATGGGTACCTGTCCTCTTTAGGGTCAGGAAAGGTAAAGTAGCGAGGGAGAGGAGATGGGCGCACTGCCCTCAATATGCTGGCCCCTAGAGAAGTGAGGTCTCTGACGCCTCGCTCCCTACTACCACATGGTTATGGGACACCTTTACCTTTACTGTAAGATAACAGCATAAGACACGACAAAACACGTAGAGCAAGACAAAATGCTGTGTCATATCTGAGCAGAGGAGAGCGGAGCAAAACAGAGCAGAGCGATGCAAATACATGAATAAGCAAATATTAAAGAGTCAACACTTGGGAGGCATTGTTGTATAGAATTCTGAAAAGAAAGGACACACGTTTGCTGTTTTATTCATTCACACTTGCAGGAGAGAGACAGACAGACAGACAGACAGACAAATAGACAGACAAACGGACAGACAAACAGACAGACAGAGAATTTATTTTCAGGGGTTACAGAAGATAAGTTTTGATATACTTTTTTTAAAAATCTGGCTGTTGCCCTGATTAGGGACTATCATTAATATTTCAAGGGGGAGAGAGAGACAGACAGACAGACAGAGAGAGAATGAGACAGACAGACACTTTTTTTTTTTAATCTGGCTGTTGCCCTGATTAAGGACCATCATTAATATTTGCAACTACTAATTTCAAAGGGGGAGGGAGAGAGAGACAAACAGAGAGAGACAGAGACAGACAGACAGACAAACAGAGAATGAACAGGGCGTATTTCAGTGTTAACAGTATTAGGCATACATGTACACTAAGGTAGCGTTCCCAGCACAGTGCTGTGTTTGCTGTGTGTGCTTACCAGCAGCTGTTTCCAAATACTGCTTCACAAAATATATTGACAGAGAGCTTGTAACCCACTGGGCCATTGAATCAATCTGTGGCGCCCATATACACACACATACCCACACGCACGCTTACACTAACAGACAAATGTATGCACACACGCACATATTCAAGCGCGCGCGCACACACACACATGTGGATACTTATCTATAGCCCTTGGCCACCCTAGGAAATAAATTTCTGTCTCTCTCTCTCTGTCTGTGTGTGTGTCTCTCTCTTATACACACACACATGCACGCACGCATGCCCACACGCACGCACACACACACATACATACACACACGCACGCGCGTGCGCGCGCGCGCACACACACACACACACACATATTTTGTGTTACTGCATCCAAGTTTACACAAGTTTGTAGGCGATATGACAAACATATATAATTTGACAGACAGACAAGACGAACAGAGCGACAGATCAGGATTTTTGTGATCTGGATTTAGTTAGATATGTATTGAAATCAAAGAGGTAGAGCAGGTAAAAGTTATTCAGAGTTATGATACTGTATTTTGCAGTCTTCAAGTACAATTTCTTCAAAATTTTCATTGCAAATACAGTAAGAAGAGTATTGAAAGGAAGAACCATAAGCTGTCTCGTGTGTGTGTGTGTGTGTGTGTGTGCATGTGTGTGTGTGAAAGTCAAAGTCCAAGGTGTCTATATGAGGGGTTTCCCTTTAGAATTTTCATTAGTTCTGTACTATTATCTACACAAGTCCTTTACAAGAGACTATAGAGGGGAGTGGGGGGGGGGGGGGGGGAGGAAGGGAAGCTGCTACATCTTAGTAGTATGCACTGGGCCTGACTTGTCAGGTGCCTGACGGCAACGCAACACATTTTCGCTCCTAGGAATGACAACAGTAGATGCTTGGAATATTATTTGTCTTCCCGTCTCAAGCAGATCTTGGCAGACGGTATAATTAGTTGGTCTTCTGTCTCATCTAGTTGACTTCACATTTTACTTGAATTTTTTTTTAGAAGTCATTGAGTCTTGTCTTTTTTTTTTCAAATAGCATGTGGACAAATTGGATCTGATGGAGCCCATTGCTCTCCACACTGCAGACTGCATGCTGGGTACGTTTGTGCCACTCATGCCACTGAGCTGATCATACCAGGCCTTCTAAGCCTCCTAGGAAAAATGGATGGGGTTTGTTTGGCTGGGGTTGTTTGTTAGTTTTTTGTTGTTGTTGGTTGTTGTTTTGGTTTGTGTTTTTGTGTGTTTTGTTGTTGTTGTGTTGTTGTTGTTGTTGTTTTTTTGGGGGGTGGTATTTTGCTTTATTTTGTTTTGTTTTGTTGGGATGATTTTTTCTCTTTTTTTTTGGGGGGGGGGGGGGGGGGAAGGAGGGAGGGTCGCTCCTGGGCTACAACTTCACGGTTGACTGATTGTGAGATTTTGCGCACGCTTTTCCCCACCATGAAGGTAGCCGCATTCTGACTTGCGGCATAGGGCAGGTTTACAATGTGGGCATTAGGTGTTATGCAGGTGTTCATAAACAAGACCTCAACCTACAGTGTCATCTATGAGACCCCTCTTACAGACACTTCCAGCCAAGAGGTGAACCCTCACCTCAGTTGCCATCACATCAGGTGTTTGTTCAACACGCACTTCTAACCCCACTTATCCCTGTCTAGTCCCTGACACTACAGCAACAATAGCTGATTGTACGTTTTTTTAATGCTCTACCAACATGACGATTAAAATGTCCTCATGCAACTGGATCCTGGCAGTTATTGGGCCTTTATGTCTTGTTACAAGTGCAGTTGTGCCTTCTGTGTGAGGGGCAGGGGGATAGCCAGCCGAGTGGTTAGAGCGTTGTACTGCTGATTTGACAGTCTGGGTTCAAGCCACATTCGAAGGGATTTTTCCGCTGGAGTTAACATCAGTGCTGACTCTGCTCCTCCTCTGGATGATTCTACAGCAGAGGTCTTGTGTGCGAACACACGTAGAACATCTTGTGCACACATCAAAACCTGTTTCACCTTTCGGAAGAGAAGGCCATTGTGTGAGGAACGAATGGCAAAATTATAAATAAACAAAACAAAAAGGATAAGTCATACACAGTAGTATCATCTTTAGACATCATCCCCGAAGTCAGAATGCCGCTACCATATGGCGGCCAAAACGGTCATGTAATTATGCCAAACTATCAACGAAAGCGTGCATAACAGAATCCAGCAAACCATTGGACCCTATGAGAACCTTCTAACGATCGTGAAAAAACGTAAACTTAAATGGTATGGGCATGTCACAAGATCCAAAGGACTTGCAAAGACAGTTTTACAAGGCACTGTCCAGGGAGGAAGAAGAAGAGGCAGACCAAGGAAGAGCTGGGAGGATAACATCAGCGAATGGACAGGCCTAGAACTCAACAAAACCCTGAGAAAGGCAGAACAGAGAGAGGAATGGAGGGAACTGGTTGTTGAGTCTTTGAGGGTGCCCCCACGGTCGTCAGACTACGGGACAGATAGATAGATAGATCAACATTTGTGAACCTGAGAGCTCTACCGAGTAACAAACAACTCAACAACAAAAACTCTCCTTCTGGAAAAAGGTTGTGAACCAATTCGTTTAACATAGAAAGAGACCAGTAACAAAAATTGCGAAAATTTGACCCTGCAGTCCCTCACTGGGATGCTTGAGTAATGGTGCATAACCCACTGGGCTGTAGAGGTTATCTGTAATGAGGATGGGGGCTGTGAAATGAATATGGTCATGTTAAGAAGCATTGTAAAGGTATGGAAGTTTATTTCTGTTTAGGAACAGTACATGCACACCAACCTTTGGAAGAGCCCAATCAGTATTGATGTTAACTCCAGCCGAAAAAATTAATGTGCTTTTGAAATTCAAGTGTAGTTCAGTAGATAGGTTTAGAAACAAGAAAGGATACTGAAATGTGCAATGACTTGAATTGAAGTATCAACATGTTTACATACATAGAAGAGAATTTGTCAGAATATATATCTCAGTTCTCTCTCTTTCTCTCTCTTTTTGTCAGAAGTGAAGAAGCAACACTTGAAAATGGCGATAAAGTTCCAGACAAAGGCTGTCTGTACACTGCAACAGATGGCTACACACCACTTCTCACAACGCTTCCCTGCCAGCCACGGAAACGGAAATGCACAAACAACATGTCTCCACCAAAAACAGACATGAAACATCCGCTGCCTTTTCCCTTAAACAATGACGCCATTCTCCCAGTTTCCACCTGAAAGGGCAGGGGGGGGAATGAAAGGCAACGCTGGAAGGCAGAAAGAGGAGCAGTCAATTTTCAACCAAATACAGGGCACCAAGCCTGAAAATAGCTTTGTTTTGAATAGTGAAATCGAAAGTAAAGAAACAGACATTGGTCAGTTTTGGAAACATGACCTGACATTGTAAAGCTGTAAAGAAATGGAGAGTTAGGCGCAGAGATCCAGTTGGTGATGGAAAGGAGTCCCAGGGAAGTGGGTGGGAATACACACGGGAATCAGAGGAGGGTAGGAACAATGGGAATGTTTGCACACACTCACAGGCTGCCCTCTGTCTGTTTAGTTTGCCAGCAGGGGGGGATGGAGGTTTTTGAAGGGAGGGGGATGGTCACTGATCATGACAAAGACCGTGACCTCCGGCCTCTGGCTCTGTGGTCTGTCTTCTTTTATGTCAAACTGAGTCAAACATACTGGAAACGTGTGAACAGTTTCCAATGGTAGTGTCTCTTGTTTACAGAAACATACCTCCTCAACTTCATGAGCTTTTACTAAACTGTAGAAGAGCATGGACATCAAAGTCACAGCAGCAGTAGCAGCAACAACTGCAATGACAACAATAACAACACATGTACACATACACATACATGCACACACACATATGCATGCATGCACACATGCATGTGCGTGCGCATACACACACGCGTGCGCGTGCGCGCGCACAACACACAGCATTATTTTGTAGAGAGTGGGCTTATAGGGCTGCCAAAAAAAGGTGCACCTAATGAACAGGGGTCTATAGTGCTGCATGTCCCTCTATCCATTGCAGAGCGTTATCAGTTGTTAGAAGAAGCATCTTTAAACAAATTCATAGAATAGCACCCACAAAGCGAAAAGCTTTCACTTCAACTCTGAGTGGGAAAAGTATTGTTGAACACAATGATCATTGAAAGAGTCATACAAATGCTATGAAAGAAAAACAACTTAAGGTTTTTTTTTTCAGAATAAGATTAAATGTATTCATGACAAAATTCAGCAAGGATGTTAAATGCTTATGTGGTAAATATATTTCAAATACCCATATCATACTTGAATGTAAGACATGAAAACCACATCTCCCTACCTTTTCTGAGAGTTCAATTGAAGAAGTTTTGAACAATGCAAATCTAACGTTTGAAATTGCTTAAGGTCTGGCATTAACTATAGGGCATTTATTGTAGTTATCTATTTTTTTTTTATATATTTAATTTCTTTTAATTTTTTCTTCACCTTTTATTGTTATTACTATGTATTACACACACATAAACACACACACACACATACACACACACACACTAAATCTCTCTCTCTCCATTTTCTTACCTTTAGGGTGGTCTGGTATCACTTAAAGTGGAAAGATGTTAAAATTTAACACACACATACACACACAACACACACACATATATATATATATATATATATATATATATATATATATATAATATATATATATTCAAAAAATAGAAGAGAAAAACAAGGACAAGCAGTGACTGCACCATCATACTAGCTACATAGAACAAGACATGTTAAACAGAATTCTGATAACCATCCATTGTCAAATCCTCCCACAGCACATACTTAAACGGGGCCAATGAAGTCATTCACTTACACTAGCACAACAGAGGGAGAGTCTACACATTTTAATGATGTGCCAAGATGACCCTTAAAACACACCTCCACACAACAAGACACTGGCTGCTATATAGTCCACGGGTCCCATTAGTAATGCAATCATTTCTTTGTTAGAAAACAGGGATGACTGGGTATTGAGTGAAAATAGATCTCTCCTGAGAATTTGAGATGGTAGACCCCACATGCTAGCAGAACAGGTAAGTGGTTTGAGCATTTGATTTGGGATCTAAAGCAGTTTGAGGTCATTGGTACAAATCCCATGTTGTTGTCTCTGTGAGGGAACTTTTCTCTTGGAGTCAATGTATTTGCTTCAAGTGAATTTTAAAATACTAACAAGAAAGAAAAAATGTTAACAAAATCAGTAGTTGTAGCAAAAGCATCAACAATACAAAACAACAGCAGCAGCAGCAACAACAACCAGAATGGTAATAATAGTCAGCCACAGTATTACAAAGTTAAGATAACTGAAAATGATTACATCTTTTAACAGTCCAAATATAATGAAATCATACTTTTTGCTACATATCTAATAAATAAAAATAAAAAACTTTGTTTTTTGTGTACCATCCAAGCAATAGGTTAGATGCATTGTATCTTAAACTGTACTGTGGAAAAAAAATATATGACACAATTTATTTTACACACATTTCAAAAAGAACACCCCTCCCTTTCCCCCCAACAACATAGGTTTTAGTCTATTATCACCACAAATGCTTTGTGTGTGTGTGAAGAGCTTATACAAAGTGAGGAAATACCAACTAAAATGATATTGCCATCCAAAACCTAATGATCTACTTGTTGGGCAGAGAGGTTGTGAAACATAAGATGTGGCCAGTGGACAGTGCAGCTCTCTTTTCACATAAGAAACAAAGCATTTGAAGAAGTGCCTTCAGCTGATAGGAAAGGAACTACTTTTTCACAACAGGTTAGTTCTTTTATGCAGAGGTGGTCGAATTTACTGCTGATGTGAGAAATGGATCTGGTGAGGTGAGAAATAGGTCGCCCAGGAACAAGGCTAGGAAATAGAGAGTGAAATTTAGCACAGGGTTTTTCAGTGGTGTCCAGAACAAAGGTGTAGCATTGTTGTTAGTGTACACGTCTTCCTGTGTTGTGTGTTGGGTTGTATTGGGGTTAGTTGTAAAGGGTGGGCTGGAAACTGGTTTTTTCTGCAAGGAGAGAAGGAAGAGACCCCCCCCCACCCATTATCATGACACAGTGGTTATTTCTTGATATTACAACTAGGATTTTGGGATTTGAACTCACTCAAAAGCTTTGAATTTGTCTTTCAGTTTTAGCACTGGTCTCTTGGTAAAGCCAATGTGATTTACTTGGAAAGCATGGGTCAGGGTTCTTTACAATACAAATGTAACATTGTGTGTGTGAGTTAGAGAGAAAGAACTCACTCACACACACACACACACACACACACACACACAAATATATATATATTATATATATATATATTATATATATATATATATATATATATATATATATATATATATATATATATAAAAGTTGAGGTCTCAGATGCCTTACTCCACTACAGCCACATAGGTTATGGGATACCTTTACCTTTCCTATACCTTAGTGTTTTATATATATATATATATATATATATTATAAGAGAGAGAGAGAGAGAGAGAGAGAGAGAGAGAGAGAGAGTCTCTTGATCCTTAACTTGCTAAAATTACATATCTTCTTATGCACATACGAGTCTATATAAACTAATCCTCTGTGTACACAGACCTGACGAATCCACAATAAACCACACAAGGTTGGGGACAACTCCACTATGAATTTTAAAGTAGATTTTCCAATCTGAGTAAACACCAGGATCTGTCTAATTTCTGCTGTTGACAACAGTTGATCTTTTTCATCCTATTGTTGACACAAAATGGATTCATTTCAACGCCATTGTTGACCAAAGCTGTTGTGGTGTGACAGCTGCAGGGAATGGGTGTTTCTTTGTTGTTGGGATTCAAGACTGATCAGTGGGCTGTGTTATGTTATGGCGTGTGATTGGTTTGAGCTTCGCTGTGTTGTGGTATTATGTTCCATTGTAGTATACTGTACTCTATTCGTGTGCATTGTGTTGTGTTGTGTAATTTTGTTTTGTGCTATGTTGTATTGCATTGTGTTGTGTTGGGTTGCATTGAAATGGATTATATTGTTTTGTATCCTCTTGTATTATATCATGTTTCTATTGCATTGTATCGTTTTGTGTTGTGGTGTATAATGCTATATTGTATTACATTGCTTTGCATTACAGTGTATTTCATTGTTTTATGTTGTATTATATTGTACATAAAATTATGGAAGAATAAATTTTGTCTGCACATAATTTGTGTTCCCCATGTCTTGAACATGCTCATTAAAATGTGAAAAATGCATGTCTGAAATATTGCACCATCTTTCTGTGGATTTTTTAGCCTGCATTTTTAGCTTTTTATTTCTCAGAGTAAGATAGTTTTTCCCTGTCTTTTGGCTTCTCTTTTTTTTGTTGCCAACTAAAGACAAACAGAGGCTATATTTATTGCTTTTGGTGTTCATTTGTATACTCTTTGTTTGGACTCACACATACAACTTCTGTTGCTTTTTCTTTTGAAAAAGATCAGGTCCAATCAAATAATTTTCAAAATATAATCTTACTCCACAATGCTAACAATGTAGACATAGTCTCTGCTGGTAGGTACAGAATCTTGCCCTTTTTAATCTGGTTTGCATAAATGCAATAGCTTCATGCTTGCACTTTATCTTTTCCTCACAAAAGGTATACAAGCAATCGATGTTGACTACCAGAGTCACTTCAATGACTTGCAATGCAAATTAATGCACTTCTCACTACCTTTGATGGAAAATGCTAGCTGTAAAACCACTGTCAAGTTTTGGTCTAAATTTCACAAAAGAACAAAATATTGATATTTTTTAAAAATTGAAAGTGCAACCACTTTTTTAATTGAAAATCAGTGTTTTTATTTTACAATGTACTTGGAATGTTTTAGCTATTTAAAGCATTACCTTTTTCTTGTCTTTAGGTGTGAGTTGCAGATGAAGGGCATAAACCAGAAAGGACAGGCAGCATGACACTACTGGAAAATAACCTAAAAATTGTTTGCTTAGGATGTGATTACTTGAATTCTGTGTGTCCAGGCTTTGTTGGTGGGTGACCTATTTCTCACCTCACCAGATCCCTTTCACAGGTTAGCAGTAAATGGGACCGCCTCTGGGCAAAACGCATTGCATCATGTGAAAATGGAGTCAGCTGAGACTGTTACCTACCCCACTTCACTGTCTCCTGTGAAAGAATAAAAGCTGTATCCTCTTTCATTCTTATCCACCCCTTTACCCTCCCCCCCCCTACACACACACACACAGAAGCCAGCTAGCTAGTGTTTCATTACACCAAATACTTTCTACATGTGTGAAGAATTGAAGGCATAGAATCCCAGTTTTCAGGAAAGGTGTGTACATTAAAGTTATAGCTGTGAAGAAAAATACCTGGTGTGTGTGTGTGTGTGTGTGTGTGTTTGTGTGTGTGTGTGTGTGCATGCCTGTGTGTATGGATGTGTAGACATGTGTGTGCATGTGTGCATGCGCCCTCTGTGTGTGTATGTGTTTGTGTGTGTGTTTCATTTCTGTACTTTTTTCTGTGAGATCATGTCTGCATAATTATGTGTCTGTTTTGTGTTTTTATTTACTTTTTTAACTTTGATTACTTTAACCCCTCCTCCCCCTATCCTTTGTGACATAGTCATGAATGGCCATACAATAACAATTTGAAGTGACTGACATTATTTTAAAGGCAGGCATAGTTTAATTGAAGTCACACATGTTTCCCATCTCTTTTGGTGTCTGTTTGGAAAATCAAAATCCAGTCTTTACATTCTTATCCCATATTTTTTTTAAACCCAAACTATTTGCCAATGTTAAAAAATTTGATCATCACTGACATATTTTTGGCACACTCCCATAAAGAAGTCCCCACTTGTTTTCAGAAGCAGAGCCATGTGGTAAACAGAGAAGTTGGTACATGGCCAGTGAATGTGTGGAGAAAAATCACTGTGTAGGACAGGGTTTGGCTTCTGTACAAAAACACAGCAGCTGGCTGTTCAAGCCTTTCTGCCCTTTCATTCCTTTTGGACAGAAACTATGGGCGGGCTTTGTTCTCTGATGTTATGTCTGTTGTTACTGTGTAAAGGTGCCAATCTTGTGCACAGCAAGAAGTGATAGAACAGCAGGTTAGGACATGGTAGATCAAGAAAAATGAAGCAGGTCAGTGGCCTCTCTTGCCATTTTAAGGATGCTCTCTCTCTGTGCTTATGTTTACATCTCCATTAGTGATACACAGACAGTCAGCATAAAGGTGTCTTTTTTTGTCTTTTTCTTTTTTTACTATTCACTCCCTTTTCTGCAATCTTACAGACACAGGAACACAAAAAACAAATCTGATGACAACAGATCCTCGAGACAAGGTTGAGATCATAAAGAAAAGAGGCGGACCACCAACATCCTACATGGCCAACATCACTGAGGTCAGTGGTCTGAGAGGTTTATAGGAGATCATAGAACTTAGCACAGACAGAGAAAGACTGTGACTCCCATACAGATGGTATCACCTGTAGTTGCTACCAATAACAGTGGTGATGGAAACAGATGAGGAGATTTCACAATTGAAAATAATTTCCATTCTTAACCAAAACTGTGATGAGTACTGCATCCAATGGAACCCCCCCCCCCCCCCCCCCCTCCCCCCCCCCCCCCCCCTCCCATCCCCCCCCCCCCCAAAATCCACAAAATATTTAAAAACTGTAAGCTGGATAGAGGGTTTGTTTGTTGTTTTTTTTACTCTTTGCTTTAAACAAATCCTTCTTTCTTTTTCACCCTTGAAAAGGACCACCTACGCAGTTCATCCAATTCCATTACCCTAGTCACCTACAGTGTGGGTGTCAACAGTGTCCAATTTCTGCTGATCTGCTTCCACTAAAGACGGGGTTCATGGCTGTTTTGCCTACAGGACAAATGGAGGTATCCCTAATGAGACAGGAGGGCTAAATAGATGCCAGGGTCAAATTGCACAGGCCACATTTTAATCGTCATCTTGGCACAACATAAAAAAGTGTAGAATCTCCTATTGTTGTACTAGAAGAAGTGAGTGACTTAACTGGAATAGAAGCAAGTTAGCAGGTGAGAGGGTTTGAGGAATGAATGTGGATAAGAATTATGTTGTCCTTGTCTCTCAAGTTTGTGTGAGGTTTATCAATGGCTGTCTCAATCTCTTTAAATGATTTTTGCTCTATACTGTATAAGTATATTGTATACTGTATCAGTATATTGGTGGTAATTGGGGACGGGATAGCCTAGTGGTTAGAACATTGCGCTCACAATCTGACGAACCGGGTTCGATTCCCGTTCAAGGGGATATTTTCCCCTGTAGTTAACATCAGTGCAGACTCCACTCTCCCCAAAAGTCCTTCGGATGAGACTATAAACCGAGGCCCCGTGTGCGAACGCACGCAGAACATCTAGCGCACACGTTAAATCCTGTTCAGCTTTTTGTAAGAGTAGGCCATTGTGTGCCGGTGGGAACAGATGACAAAATTTACAAAACCGCATACACACGGGGACTGGATGTAAAAAAGCACATAAGTGGTTATTCCATTATCCTTGATATAAAAGATAACAAAAATAAATAAATAAAATGTGTGGGGGTTTGTGCATGTTTCTGATGAGATTTTTGTGAGTATAGAATAAGAAGCATAAATCTGTGCTATATTGTAGACTTTAATCATTCAATTCTCTTACATTTAAAAAAAGAACTAGTCTTAAAATTGTGTCTAATTCTCCAAGATCTCGGATTTCTTTTAAGGAATTTACTTGGAATAACAAGAGCAGGAACTGAAAAGGTCTGTTTTTAATACAAGTAAACATTCTGCATAGCTACATCCATTCACTGCCACAATAACTTTAGTAGCTGAACGCTGGCTTTGATCAATTTGTCAAAGTACAAAATCGAAACCCAAAACAGTGAAAATGGAATTAGGCACTGAATCTTATTACTTTTCTAGCAATCAAGGAACATCTTCATTCTTACAAAGCTTCTATGATCCCCCTGCCGAATAACTAAACACACAAGGAACAGCATCAGAGTGTGTGCAAACATTCCCTTTGTTCCCACTGTCCCCAAATTCCTGTGTGTTCCCACCCACCTCTCTATGTCTCCTTTCAGCTTTGATTGGATCTCTGCTGGAGGCACTCCATTGCTTTACAACTTTTTGGTGTCTGATCCTGTTCCCAAACTAACTGACCCTGTGTTTACTTTTATTTTCTACTTTCGAAAGCCCAGAGTTCCTTTTGACACACAATCATGTTGGCAAAGCTGAATTGACTGACTCCACCTTCCACCATAGCAGTTTTTCTCCTTATTGTGTGTGTGGTGTGTGTTTGCCTCTTATGGTGGGGAAACTGGAAGAAAAGTATCTTCTCTCTCTCTCTCTCTCTCTCTCTCTCTCTCTCTCTCTCTCTCTCTCTCTCTCTCTCTCTGAAGTGAAGAAGCAACACTTGAAAATGGTAACAGAGTTCCCAGACAAAGGCTGTTTGTACACTGCAACAGATGGCTACCCACCACTTCTCAACCCTTCCCCTACCACCCACAGAAACGGAAGTGCACAAACAACATGTCTCCACCAAAAGTAGACCTGCTAAGTCTGCTGTCTCTTCCCTCAACACTGACATTATTATTTTTCTGTTGTTGTTTTGTTTTGCTTCATTTTCTTTTTTACCTCCAGAGGCAAACATACAAATAGATTATAAGCAAACCTGGGGGGCAGAAAGATGAGCTGTCTGTCAAATCATGTCTGTCAATAAGAATTAATATCAAAAGGAGCTCTGGGTTTTCATGTGAAAATGATAGAGAGAGACAGAGATTATTAACTTTTCCACAGGGGTCTTGGGCACCTTCTTAAAATTCTGTGCTAGGAATTCTGTCTTTTCTATCCCTCTGTTTGTTTCTGCCATGTTCCCTTTCTTCCAGTTACCCCATTCTCGTCTGTTATCTGCCTTCTTGGTCCATTCTCAGCATCCTCTTTTCTATCCCCTTATTTGTTTCTGCTTGTTCCTTTTCTTTCTGTCATGCCCTTCTTGTCTATTCTCTTCCTTCTTGGTCCATTTTCCTGCCATTTCAGAGAGACCTAATAGATAACAATTTTCTCCCAAGCCAAAGTCTGATGCACAGGGTCTGACTTGTCAGGTTTAACCGTAGGGCAACGCATTTTTGCTCACATGACAGACAACAACAGTTTCTGTCTGAGCATTCCACGAACAAGAAGATTGGTCAGTATTGGAAACATGACCTTACACAGGAAATTTGTAAAGGATTTGATCATTTAGACCATAGATCCACATGGGATGACAGAAGCCTGAGGGAGGTGAGTAGGAATGTGCGGAAATAAGAGGATTGTGGGAACAATGGGAATGTTTGCACACACAGAGATGCTGCCCTCTGTCAGTTTAGAGTTTGATGATGGGGGAGGGGGTGGCTGGAAGCTTGTGAAACATGAGGACATTCCCTGACAATTACAAAGATTGTGAAATCAAGTTCTTAACTTTACTTTCACTGTCTTGTAGTGTTTGACTTTGTACTGAGACAGAATTGGTCAAATCCTGGGGTCAGTGCTATTGCAACTGTGAATGGATGATATCATGTTAAGCATTTAGTTTTGTTAACAACAGACTCTTTTTATATTGCTGCTGTCATTTCTTCTTTTCCTTTTTAGATTACCTTCATAGACAGGGATCTGAAAATTACCCATAAAAATACAGGTAGTTTCAATTAAAACTACATACAATGCAGTGATGCCAGTCTCTAATATAACATGTGCACATCTACTCTACATCTACAAAGGATCCCCCCTACACACACACACACACACATGCATGCTCATGCGCACACACAAACACATGCTCACGCACATGTGCCTGCGGCACACATGCACACACTTACACACACAGAGAACTATCAAGATGGCAAAGGGGATAGCTGACTAAATCTTACTCTCTTAGTGTATGATGTCTAAGCATGGCTTTCACTTCTAGATGCTTTCAAGGTTCACGTCTCTTAGACAATATTAGTATACATTGTCCAAGAAAATGCAAGCCCAAATTTTCTGTCAGAAAGGAAGGAAGCAGCAGGGAGACTGAGCAGCCAGCTGCTGTGTTTCTGTGCAGAAGCCAAACCCTGTCCTACACAGTGATTTTTCTCCACACATTCACTGGCCAGGACCCAACTTCTCTGTTTACCACATGGCCCCATTTCTGAAAACAAGCGAAGATTCTTCTTCATGACACTGTGCCAGAGGGGCGTGAGTTATGATCATATTTTTGGATATTGGCACAGGAAATACCAAAGAACTTGGGACAAAAATGTGCAGACTGGAATTTCACTTTTCAAACAAACAATAATATGGATAGAAAACAGATTGAACTAGGTGTGCTTTCAAAAATGGAAGACTCTCCTTCAGTCAGTTTCTGCGCAGCCAGGATATTTTAATGAAATGAAACATATGTAGCTTCTGTCATTGTTTGAATAACAAATACATCATCAACTGCTCTTATTGTTAAGTCAAAGAATAGCTCGTTGATAACTATATCATAAAGTTTATGGAAAAGGTAAGAGATTTCAAAATTTTAAAATATCAAACAACAAAACAAAACAGATATAGATGGAGACAGGATGTCATGGTTAAAACTTAAAAAGGAAATAGAACCATTAATCAGTTTCTTCTTCTTCTTCTTCATTTGTTGTCATGTTTCTCCGGGGAGGTTTGACACTGATGAGCCTTCAACCATTAATCTGTTTAGGAGTACTTAATGGAATACTGATTATGTTCCAACTATACTTAATCTAAACCATGCCCAGATTTATCAGCAGTAGATGGTGCTTTTCTCTGTTCATCTACCTTTTATAAAGTTAACACCATTCAAATTTGTCAGAGCTTTTATATTAAAAAATGTGCAAGTTATTTAGTGGATTCTGATAAAAAAATCAAACCTTTAATCAACTGAAATATGCTAAATCTGAAAACACACAAGTAACGTTCTGTAAGACTTTCAAAGAGACCGATGTTTTCCAAGGTACATGAACATTTTTACGTTCTTTAATTTATAAATAGAAATTGCTAAGAATAAAATAAATTTGAATGCCTATTGTAATAACTTTTATGTTTAATAGCAATATAGATTTAAAAAATAATGATAAAAATGATGATTTCATTTCGTGTAATGAAAGTTTTTATATCAATAACAGCAAATATATAGATGAGTGAATGCAAGAGTGAATTTTAATTTATAAACACAAGTGAAGGTAGCATTTATAAATCATTTTTTCTACAAGCTTGCATTATCCTAAACTTTCTAAAATGATAACTATATGTGTTTCAAAAGTGTTTTATACACACACACACACACACCCTGCTTATTTGTGCTTCAGTACCAAAAAGTAAACTGCCATTTAGATCTTAAATTTTCACACATATGGAAAGTCTATGGTGTGAAGAAACACTAGCTAGCTGATTACTTTTCTCCAAGTCTTGGTGATCCACTCAACACACAGAAGGAGAAGAAGGATTAGAGGGGAAGGGGTGAAGGGGGTGGGTGATAAGAATGAAAGAGGATACAGCTTTTATTCTTTCACAGGAGACAGTGAAGTGGGGTAGGTAACAGTCTCAGCTGACTCCATTTTCACATGATGCAATGCGTTTTGCCCAGAGGTGGTCCCATTTACTGCTAACCTGTGAAAGGGATCTGGTGAGGTGAGAAATAGGGCACCCACCAACAAAGCCTGAACACACAGAATTCAAGAAATTACAGAGTTTCTTAGTGGTGTTCCCCCCCCCCCCCCCCCCCCCCATAACTTTTTAATCTGAAAGGTCTTTTTTCCTGTCTTATATATATCTATATCTATATATAGATATATATCACTTCATTTACTGCAAGTTGTACTTTAGTTGTGGAGGATAATTTCTCAAAAAACATCTTGCAAAAATATCTTTAAACCATTTTTAAAATTGATTTTGCTATCATCTCTTAAGGCTTTAAGTACAATCCAATACAGTTCCATATATAATACAATTCAACACAATACAGTATAATTTAATATAATTCAATATCTTACAATACTCCTTTCTCCTTTCTTCTCCTTTCTTGGGTCTCTGTCTTTTTATGTCTCTGGTTGTCTCTCTCATCCTCCCCCTACTCCCGTCTCTCTCAGGATGAAAAAAGTCATTGAGCTCAATCTCTTATTCTCAGTAAAGTAAAATATTGCTAAGCTTATCCTCTTATCCTTGAATTAAAAAACAACCTCCATCTCTCTCCCATCAAAAGAAACTTTCATAGTGATTCATTCATTCAAAAGGCAATCCTGAACTGTGCACTTGTAGAAGTAGCTTTTTTCTTTCAACACCTTTTTTCAACAGACAAGCTAAAACTGTTGCCCCTGAGCAGGGTCATATCCATGAACCTCCAACAGTAAATCATGAAATAACCACTGTACAACAATTGGTGGGAGGTCTCTCCCTCTTTCCACCCTTGTATATCAAACAGTTGCAAGTCCCTTTTATAACTTTAACCTCAAACTGATCAAGAATAAAACGGAGGCTGGAGTGTATACTGACAACAATACTGTCCCTTTGCTCTGGACACCCCTGAAAAACCATGTGCTAAATTTCACTCTCTATTTCTTAGCTTTGTTCGTGGGTGACCTATTTTTCACCTCAGGAGATTCCTTTCTCACATCAGCAGTAAATCTCACCACCCCTCCCTGCAAAAGCATTACATCATGTGGAAAAGTAGTTCCTTAACTGTCAGCTAAGGCTCCTCTTTCCACACTTGGTGTTCTTATGTGGAAAAAGAGTTGCACTCTCTGTTGACTTCTATCCTATGTTGCTTAGCCCTTCTGCCTGACAAGTAGATCAATGTGGTTCTGGGGATGATAGCATCCTAGTGAATGTGTCTTCACTCTGTAAACTTTTCAAATGTGTGAAGTGTTAGGACCTACAATCTCATTTGTTATAGAAACTGGGTATACTGAAATTCTGTTTCCAATAAATAATCATACTTTAGGGCCTCGGATTTTTGTGTTCATGCTGCTAATTCTATTCTGTTAAAACTGTTTCCATTTTGTACATCTACACTCACTCTCCTTTTATCACAGACTTACCACCACAAGCCCATTGTGTGGAGTCACACTCCTCTTGTAACTCCTTGAGAATTCAAACAGTAAGTCTTTTGACCAAGAAGCTCATTTGGGAGACACAAGGGATGCGTTGGTCAGCAGTTTTTTCCAGGCAAATGTGTCTTTAAACTTTTCACAGCAATGCAGCCATGTCATGGCTGGCTCAATCTCTGATAGTGTTCTGCTAGTTCAACACCTGTCTGTCTCCATGGGTTCAGGAGTCATTTGGGCACTAAATCTTTCAGGTAGTATGTCTTCAGAAAGTTAAACCTGCTGACCTTATGCTTTTCCAGACTGCCATCATTGCATACTGGGTATGTTATGCCACACATACCACCAGCTGTACCCCACCTACTCTTGGACAAAAGATGAATGGGTGTTTTTTTTTTAAAAGTGTATGCACTCTGGATATCATGTGCCTTGAAACTTTGTTTTTTATTCTCACTTGAACAACATATAAGACACTGGAGTCAGAACCAATGTTATCACTAGAGGGGAAAAAAACCCACCTAAAATGGACAGCTCAGCAAAATTTGAACCCACACATATAAGATGTTTTAGGTCAAGAATAAATCACTCTATCCACTTAGCTATTCCCTTCCCCCTATTCCCTTGGAGGTCTAAAGTATTAAATGTTCACTGACCCTCTAGCTTTACTGAAGACCCAGTTCATGCTGTTTTCTAACAGAGGCCTGGTCGCATTTCTAATGAGACAAGTGATCTGAATAGCAGGCAATGTCTTGGTGTGTGGAGGTGCCTTTTAATCCTCATCTTGGCACAACATTAAAATGTGTAGAATCTCCCTTTGTTGTGTTCATGTCAGTGAGTGACTTCATAGAAATAATAATAAGCTTGTGGTTGGGTAAGAAGGAAAAGGTACTCCCATAACCTATGCCATTGTTGGGGAGCTTCTCTAGGGGCCAGCATTTTGAAGGTAGTACCCATATCCCCTCTCTCTTTCTCTCACTACTTTGGCTTCCTTGACCCTAAAGAGGGCAGGTGCCCATTTACAGCTGGGTGAACTGGGGTGGGGATAGGGGGGACTGTACTCATGCCAAGGCAAACAATTTGACACCCATCCATAACTTAACCATGTTCGAATCTACGTAACTTTAGCTTAGATAGAGCAAGTGCTCTTACCACTGAGCAATGTGCCATCGCCTAGTGGGTGGGGGAGTATTGAAAATGAGTTTTGGATCAGCATTCCCTAATTTTTGTTGTCTGTAACTTGCATGATTGTTTAGCTTGCTGCTTGCCTCGATTTTTTTCTTTATTTCTTTCATCTGTATTGCACTGTGTGTGGTGTGTTGTGTTGTGGTGTGTGTGTGTGTGCGTGTGAGTGTGTGTGTATGTGTGTGTGGTGTGCGTGTGAGTATGTGCATGTGTGCTGTGATATACTGCTAATACTGTTGTTGTTGTTGTTGTTGTTGTTGTTGCTGCTGCTGCTGCTGCTTAACTTACTCATATGCAAGTTCTTATGAAGTGCAAGCTAAAAGCAACAACAACAACAAACGAAGACATCAACACCAACAAAGCTGTTATATGCATGGCACAAAAATTTAGGGAAACATGGGAGTGTTTTGGTTGTTATTGTTGTTGTGTCTGTTTTGTTTTGATTTTTAGGTGAGAGAGAGAGAGAGCAGAGACAGACAGACACATACACACAGGCAGACAGACCAACGGCCACATACAGACAAAACTTTGCAAAGCATTGCAAGCTTTTAATGCCTTTGCCTCAGTACAGCATCAGACATCAACAGGACGGACAATGGAGCCAGAGACTGGATGTCACGGTCTTTGTCATGATCAGTGACCACCCTCCTCCCTTCAAAAACCTCCATCATCCCCCCTGCTGGCAAACTAAACAGGCAGAGGGCAGCCTGTGAGTGTGTGCAAACATTCCCATTGTTCCCACATCTCTCCAACTCCCACCCACCTCTCTAGGACTTTTCATAGCATGGACTATACCTTCACTTCTGCACCTTGCATCCAAAGTCTCCATCGCTAGACAGCTTTTCACTGTCAGCTTCATGTTTCCAGAACTGACCAATGTTTTTGTTTCTTTCCTTTCATTTTCGACATTCAAAATGGGGCTCATGTTGATGTTTGGTGCCATGTGTTGATATAGAAGTGACCCTCTTGTCTTTCTGCCTTCCAGCGTTGCTTGTTGGTTGATTTTGTTTTGTTGTTTTGCCTGCCTGTGGTGCATTGTTGAGAGAGGAGCGGAATTGAGTGGCTGGTGGAGTGTGTTTGTGATCCGTTCCGGGCTGGGGGAAGCGTGTGAGAAGTGGTGTGTAGCCATCTGTTGCAGTGTACAGACAGCCTTTGTCTGGGAACTCTGTCGCCATTTTCAAGGTTGCTTCTTCACTTCTGACAATTGTGTGTGTGTGTAGAAGAAGAGAGAATCAAGTATCGAGAGAGAGAGAGAGAGAGAAGAGAATCAGTAAAGAATGGATGAAAAATAAGAAAACAGGAGGTATCCTTGGAAAATCTTCCACGTATTTGATTACATTCAACTTTAATTTAAGACTGTGCAATACTACATTCTGTCCTTTTTTTTAAAAAACATATCTCATTATGTACACTTATAGACTTAAATAAAGCACCACACGTTTTTAAACTGATGTACATCCACATCTTTCTATCTCAAAACAAGACCTTTCACATTACTTCTTACTTAACACTTCTCCCATTCACACCCCACTCCCACACCCTAACAGCAGATGGTCTGAACAAGCAGTCTAGTCACCCCTGGGAGAGTTGAAATAGTCAAATTTTCCTTCTCCAGCTACTTCCACTGTCGACCAGTTCCTCGCTGTTTTCCAAGAGCAGGTACAACTGCATTTCTAACAAGACATAAAGAACTAATAGCTGCCATGATCTGGTTGCATGTGGACATTTTAATCGTCATCTTGGTAGAGCATTAAAAAAACGTACAATCAGCTATTGTTGTTGTAGTGTCAGCAACTTGACTGGGACGAAGATAGCGATAGAGGTGTGTGTGTGTGTGTGTGTGTGTGTGCGTGCGTGCGCATGTGCGAGCGTGCATACGCGATTTATCTTAAGACCGTGCAAGTTACAAGCCCTTTGTCAATCTACTGTCTGAAGTGTAGAAACAGCTGCAGCTAAGCCCTGACAGAAAGTACACTGACATTGTAACAAGCTCTCCTGCATGGTTTTCTAGAACAGACATTGTAATAAGCTCTCCTGCATGGTTTTCTAGAACTTTCTTTCACCTTGCAATTACCCCTAAACTCCCCAAAGAGTCACTGAGGCCCCATGCTACATTTTCAGACTATGTTCTAGGAGGAATAAGTGAAGATGGCAGAGCTCATTCTTTTCCAAGTAGAGGGTGCATGCTTGGTATGTTTGTGTTTCTATAATACCCCAAACCAGGTTTTTTTGTCCACCATTAAGGTAGCTGTATCCTGATTTAGGGAAAATTAACTGTTTGGTCTTTTGGAGATTGCTCTAAACTAACAGCAATAAACTAACAACAATACTCATACGTGGCACTCACTTGACCAGAATGTCTGCCTGACGAACAATACTGTCCTTAAACTTACCCAAATATGAATTTACTTTTTTAACACAAATATCCCAACTTCTTCCTGAGTGACATATTCACTGATGGCTGTTTTTATCTGTTCATTGCAAGAAGTCCACCTGGATTCCCAGAGAACTCGTGTGCTGCAAGGCAGAAACATTCTCAGCTTCATTTGCAAACTTGGTCCGGAGCTGCTTCATGGGCCACATAATAACACAGGAAAACAAACTAAATCAACAGACATGGTAGCTTCACATGTATTTAATTTGGGGGGCTGCCTCATCTTCTGTAACATTCCTGTCCTGCTGTTCCCAGGTTCCTCATTGCAATACCCCCACCCTAGCCATACCTATTATGTTCTATGTCGCATCCTTAGGGTTGGAAGTCCTCAGGGAGCCTATCAATATCAGGTCACCATGGAAGCACTACCCACAGGAGATCTGCACTGCTGCTGGGTCATTTTGGTAGTGTTCAGTGGTGCCTGTTCTGAGGTAGCAAGTGGACACCACCTACTAACTAAGCCAACTGCATATGTCAGCAGGGTGGCAACCACTATAACGCCCCTCCAACAATATTTTCCCCTAAAGTCAAATCCTGAAGGTTTAACAAGAACTCACCACATGCACAGAAGTGTATGGTAAACCCGATACTGACGTCACCGTGGTACCAAAACAACTGTGCCATGGAATGATAGACAATTTTCTCTCATTGCTTGATGATTAATGACAATGAAACTGATGTAATGATGCTGCTGCTGAAAGTTCTTGTTCTTTGAGACTGTGTGACAGGGCTGTATACTACGCTTCATATCATGATATCTCCAAATATCAAGCAGGCCCAAGACATCAAGACACCTGCAGTGTTGGTCACGTAATTTGAGCAACATTCTCAAAGATGCATCTGTGAAGTGGATGAAGCTCGATTGTGTGGTGCCAGTCTTCCCAATGAGCCCATAACAAACTCTATGCATGAGACCGTCAGAATCAGAAACACCTTTATGACTCTTAAGGAATTCAAATCTGACACCTTGCAGTTCATAACTCAAGGTGCTAACAGCTATGGCAAAGTGGCTGGTCAATTCTGAAAAAAAATCATTGTTTGGAATCTTCCTCCTGGTTATTGACATAAAAAGAACATTAGCTTCTTGAAAAGTCTCAAGATTCAAAAGATAGATTGGGAGGGGGGGGGGGGGGGAGAAAAAAGGACCAGACTGAAAGTAGGAAATGGATAAAAAAGGAATTCCCTTGCCATTGGACATTAAGGACGAAATGGGATAATGACACCCTAAGAATGTGAGCCAAAATGTGTACAGCCTCCATAGGTGGATCGGTGGTCTAGAGGTAACGCGCCTGTCTAGAAAGAGAAAAGTCCGGGTCGGAAATGTGCGGTGGTTCGAATCCCGTTTGGGCCCGAAACTTTTCCCCATCCATTAGACCATGAGTGGTGGTCTGGGCGCTAGTTTTTCGCATGAGACAATAAACCGAGGTCCCGTGTGTTACACAAAATTTTCAGCGCATGTAAAAGAACCCACAGCAACAAGAGAGTAGTCTCTGGCAAATTTCTGTAGAAAAAAGCCACTCTGATAAGGAAAGAAATACAGTTGCAGACAAACAAGAAAAAGGGTGGCGCTGCTCTTGTGGCGACGCGCTCTCCCTGGGGAGAGCAGCCCGGATTTCACGCAGAGACATCTTGTGACTTAAAGTGGTGTAAAAAAAAAAAAAAAGGACTCATTCTGAAAATACCTGTACTTCAATCTAGACATTCTGTTTCTTCTTCTTCTTCCTTTTCTTTTTCTTCTCATCCCCCTCCTCTTTCTCCTCTTCTTTCTTCTTCTCCACCTCCTCCTTCTCTTCCTCCTCCTCCTCCTCCTCCTCCTCCTATTCCTCCTTTTTCTTCCCTTCCTCCCTCTCTTCCTTTTCCTCTTCATCTACCACTACCTCCACCTCCCCTTCCTGCCTTTATGGTTCTTCTTCTACGCTTTCTCTTTTTTTTTCATTTTCTTCCCCATCCTCTTCATTGTCTCTCAAATTCTACTTCATCTCACCACAAAATCTCCCCCCTCCCCTACTTCCCCTGCATTTTCTTCTTTTAAAAAAATCCAAAACATTATCTTCATAAAGTTCGAGGACTTTGACCAGTTTTAACCCCCAAAAAATCAAGAAAGCCATCAGTCCTACAGACAGGAAAACACAAGCATTGGGGATCAAGTCCCTCATCTGAAAGTATAATCCCCTCATTGCTCAGTTCAGTAACATGAGGGCAAACTTTGGAAGTCATTACAGTCTGCAGCAGAACTGCCACTTTTCCAATTGGTCACGCTTGACTTGCTGATTGGAAACAGCAGCCATGGTTAGTTGCCTTCAGATCTGGTCATGCTTCAGCAGACATCATCATCAGAGAGAGAGAGAGAGGGGGGGGGGGAGGAGAGAGAGGGAGAGAGAGAGGGAGAGAGAGAGAGAGAGTTGTGGATTTCACAGTAACCTCTACTGAATGCAAGAAAATCTTTATTATTTTGATATTTGCGCTGATTTCTATCTCTGAAGAGGATCTAAGCAATGTTTTTCCACTTTTTTCCCTCTGTCTTTCTTCATCATGTTTAATTCAAAAGACACTATTAAAAAAATCATACAGTATATCATCGTCATCATCACCATCATCATCTCCCTCTCCCTCTGAAAAGAGAAAAAGCCTCACTGTCTGTAAAGTGTGTAACCCATTGCTACACACCCTTCCCTAAAACATGTTGGCAAGAGGTGGACAGCATATTGTGTATGATGAAGGCTGGATTGGGATTATACGACATTTGACATTAGATCAGCTTGCCTTGAAGTAGGGAAAACAAAAAAGCTAGCCCACAAACAAATAAACAACAGGCAAATAAATAGTAAAATCGAACGCTGCACAGTTGAATTATGACAGATTATGTAAAGAAGACATTGTTTTGATACTAGAAGGAGTTCTAGAGGGGTGAGTGGGGACACAGAAGTCTGCTGATGATGACAGTAACAATGGGAATGTCGGCAGACTATCTCATGCTGCTCTCTATCTGTTCAGTTTGGACAGGTGAGAAACTTTGAAATAGATGGATGTTCCTTGATTATTCCAAAGAGCAGGAAACCAGGCCGCTGTCTGCATGGCCCTTTGGTTAAGAAGATGTATTTTTCTGGGGAAAGCTGGACTGCAGAAGGTCTTTAGAGAAGAAGCTTCCTTCTAGGAAGTGTTTTGGACTTGCCTTCTTGCAACCCAGAGGGTCCAGACCACATCCACATCATGAGCTCTGTATGCTGTTGCCTTTTACTTTCTCCTGGATTGGAATTTGAACCTGTGACCTCACGACTTTTTGCACATCAAAGGGAAGTCTTCTTTTACCATTATGCTGCAAGTACATTCGTTGCTACATTTGTTGTTTATAGGGAAATGTAAACATTATAAATTGTACTGGTTTTGTTTCTCCACAACCAGACTCAACTGGAATCTTTCAACTACCACTGTATTTGCTGTTAAAGCTGTAGTTCTCTTCATTCCAGACACTGAGGGTTGCTTCTTGAGATCATATGGGAAGGCAACAAATCGCCCTACTCCATCATCTGCGACAAGGGCTTTGGCTGGAAAGTCAGCTTCCCCCAAGTTTATGGCAAAACACTGCTCTATTTTTCAGTCTTATAGATGTGGTCGGAGCACTCGCTTTCCCCCAGCCAAGTTAAGCAGCGTCGAGCGTGGTTACCAGTTGGATGGGTGACCGTTTGCGCGCCTTCGCTTCAGTACAGTTCCCCCAGTTCACCCAGCTGTAAATGGGTACCTGCCATCTTTAGGGTCAGGGAAGGTAAAGCAGCGAGGGAGAGGAGATGGGCGCCGCCCTCAATATGCTGGCCCTAGAGAAGTGAGGTCTCTGACGCCTCGCTCCCCTACGACCTTATAGGTTATGGGACTCCTTTACCTTTTTTTTTTTTTTTTTTTTTATAGATGTAGGCTTCCTCCCCCTCCTTCTTCTTCTATTACTTCATCTTTGTCATCTTCTTTCTCTCCTCCTCCTTCTCCTTCTTCTTCCACTATCTCTCTTTGTTTCTTCTCTTATTTTTCCATCTCCAGTTTGATGAAGCATTGCTAATCTCATTGAGTATCAGTGATGCCAAAAGGAAAAATTCAAGTAAACCAACCAAAAGCCAGAACAAGTATTAACACCCCCCCCCCCCCCCCGAAAAAAAAAAAGAAAGAAAAGCAAGCCACTCCTCCTCCCCTTTCCCACCAAACACCAAACCAAACCAACTAAAGAAAACACGAAAAACCCACTAAGTCTGGAAAGACAGGCACAGACCTTGCCCAACAAAACAAAAAACAAATCAAGGACAGTGGAACACTTGTGTGCAGAATTGAGTCTTTCATTCAGGACAATGACAGCTGACTTCCTTCCCTGCTCCCTTCACTGACATGACAGGAAAACGTTTGAAGTGAGTGTAGCACTCACAGCAGCTGCAATTATGTCATTCTGCCATGCTTGACTTGCTGATTGGAAACAGTAGCCATGGTTAGCTGCGTTCAGACCTTGTCATGCATTGGTAGCAATAATGACAGAGATGAGAAGAGAAGACGAGAGAGAGACAGACACAGAGAGAGACAGACACAGAGAGAGACAGAGACAGACAGACAGACAGAGAGACAGACAGAGAGAGAGACAGACAGACAGAGACAGACAGACAGACAGAAGCAGACAGACCAAGACAGAAACACAGAAACAGACAGATAGAAAAAATTAATAGAAGAAGAAGAAGAAGAAGAAATGGAATTTATATAGCCCTGTATCTTGCACAGACAAATCAAAGCGCTTGCACTCAACTCATTCTTACACAGTCATACAACCAACAGCAAGTAACAGTTCCAACAAGTCCAAATGCACACACACACACATACACACACACACAGGCCACACACCCTGGCAGGGTGATGGAGTCTTTTGGCTGTTGAAAAGCAGGGAGAGCTATGAAATGAAACAGGAGAGAAAAATCTTAGGTTTGAAACAAATATGTCTTGAGGCCGGATTTAAAAGTGTCACAAGAAGGCCTTTGGCGAAGAGAGATAGGGAGGCCATTCCAAATCGATGGACCAGAAACAGAGACAGAGCGACGGCCCACGGTGGACTGGCTGAATCTAGGTATTCGAAAGCACAAGGAATCTGCAGCAGAGCGAAGGGAACGAGAAGGAGTGTACAGGTGAAGACATTCACAAAGGTAGGAGGGTGCTGTTTTGTGGAGAACAGACTTCTGCTTTTAATTCCATAGCCTCTCTAACTTTGGTTGCAAAAGGGAAGGACCTCTTTATTTTACAGGCCCTTACCCTCTCACTATTTGTGTCTCTTTCTGCTCATTCTCTCTACCTGTGGATCTGTCTCTCTGTCTGTATGTCTAACCCAGTTGTGATCTTCTTTTTCTTTTTTGCGTTGTCTGGGTTATGTTGTGAGGCCAGATCTAATTGATCTGGTCTCCAAACATCATTTAAGGCTATATTACACGGTGTCGTAGTTTGGTTGGAGCCCCTGACGGCCCGACACCTCTGATTTCAGCTCCTTTGGCGCATGACAGGGTTTCCTCCTGGGTGTTATTCGAGTTTTCCTTCTCCATGCATGGGTTTGAAATCAGAGTTTTCCGCTCTCCTAGGTGGATTTTGTCAGCAAAACGGGCTCCACCTACCCTACCTGGTTATCCCGCCAGGCGCTCGGTCTCCCCACAGCAGGTCTTTGCGAAAACAGGGGACACCAACGAATAGGTGCCTGCTGTGGAAAGTTGCGATAGGAGAGGCTATGCAGCACCCTTCTGAAGGGTACCCCTCTTGCCTGGCAAGCCAAACAAGAGGTTGCAGCTTCACTATCCCCGGGAAGCAGAGGTGTAGAGCGGATGCTCAGAACTGCACATGCTTCCCTTCACAGGCGGGACATCCAGCACCAGACCCTGTGGTCCCCCACCCAGTTGTGATGATGAAGCAGCTCTTGAAAATGGTGACAAGGTTGTCCAAGAACAACGGAGGTCTTTTCGGTGTAATGTAGGACTAATGATGAGTGCACTATTCACGAGGTGATAGTTAATACTGCCATTCTTCTTTTTCTTGTGTTTAAAGCACAGACAAAACACACACACACACACACACACACACACACACACACACACACACAATCATTTAATATCACTGTGAGTGAAGAGACCTTAAATTGAAGAACACACACATACACACACACACACACACACACCATCAATCATCTAATATCACTATGGTGAGGAGACCTTAAATTAAACACACACACACATACACACACACACACACACACACTATGAGATAGGGAAAAAATGAAGAAAACCAGATAAAGTTAGCAAGGGCTACATGCACCTCATACTTTGCCATTGAAGAGGACAGCTAACAGAGGGATCAGCAGTCAGAAGCCAGGTCACTGGGGAATTCCATCAAAGCCAGCCTGACTCCCCCCTCACTACAGACCAGGGAACTCAGGGCAGTCAGTGTTGCAGGGGCAGGCAGTGACAGTGATTTTTTACAGCTTGTGATTCGTCCTCCATTGCCTGCCAATAGCTTCCCTCCCGCCTCTCACGTCTTCCTGTTTGACATCACAACCGCTGATGACCGTTATTACTCCTGCAATTTCAAGAGTTCCACCTGAGCTCCTGGAGAATCAATGGATGGCCAAGGGAAAACACTCCTGGCTTCGTGTCTGAAGTTGGTTATTGCATCAGATTACAGCACCCATAAGAAAAGAAAGGAAGTTAGACATGGTCGTTAAACATGGAGTTTTGAAAATGTCTCTCTAAACTTTGGGTCTGGTTATTGACACGTGAGACCACAAGATCAGGGGGTGAATAGAAAAGGTGCTTGCAATGGAAATGTTCAGAAAACATTAAATTATCATATACATGGAGACTCTGTAAGTGTGCTAGCTAATCACAGAAAAGAGAGGGAAAGAAAGAAAAGCAGGAATTCTATTACAAGAAGCCTGTAGGAATGAAAAATAACTCAGCTCTGACTGACGATTTTTGTTTATTTCGTAGTTCTTCCTTCCCCCCCCCCCCCCCTCTCTCTCTCTCTCTCTCTCTCTCTCTCTCTCTCTCTCTCTCTCTCTCTCTCTCTCTCTCTCTCAGTCTGTGGATGTGTATAGTTTGCTATTGTTTACTGCTGTCTTTAAGGGTGTTTTTTTCCTGTCATAAGCATCAGCATAGCTGTACAGTGTTATTTAATCCATGATTTCTGTAAAATCATTTGTTTCCTTTGCAACTCAATCATTGTAAGCTGTAGTTGTTGTCCAAAACATGAAAATGATTTGAAAAACCTTTATCTATTTGTCATCAGCTTTACTCTAGAAGAAAAAAACCCCTTGTGGTGGTGTAATATGTGTGCTATATTGACAAAGAGTTTGCCCATTTCATACTATACTATCATGTGTAATGAACATTTTGCAATGGTGATGATATGATAGAACATAACCTGTAGTCTATCTATCTATCTGTCCCGTAGTCTGACGACCGTGGGGGCACCCTCAAAGACTCAACAACCAGTTCCCTCCATTCCTCTCTCTGTTCTGCCTTTCTCAGGGTTTTGTTGAGTTCTAGGCCTGTCCATTCACTGATGTTATCTTCCCAGCTCTTCCTTGGTCTGCCTCTTCTTCTTCCTCCTTGGACAGTGCCTTGTAAAACTGTCTTTGCAAGTCCTTTGGATCTTGTGACATGCCCATACCATGTAAGTTTACGTTTTTTCACGATCGTTAGTAGGTTCTCATAGGGTCCAATGGTTTGCTGGATTCTGTTATGCACGCTTTCGTTGCTTATGTGGTCTTTGTAGGAGATGCCAAGGAGTCTCCGAAAGCATCTCATCTCCACCGCCTGTACTCTTCTCTCCAAATCTGCAGTCAGGGTCCATGATTCACAGGCATACAGAAATATGGATATGACAAGGGAGCGCATTAGTCTGATCTAGAGATAAGTGAGATATTTTTATCTCTCCAGATGGTGTTTAGTTTTGACAGTGCTGTTATTGTCTGTGCAGTCCTGCATACTACTTCTGGCTTGGATCCCTGGTCTGATACAATGGCTCCCAGGTACTTGAAGCTTTGAACTGTTTCCAGCTTCTGGTCATTAACCCTGATATCAGTGCTTATGCCGTTGGTGTTATTAGTCATCAGTTTGGTCTTCTCTGCACTGATTTCCATGCCGTATGTTTTGGAGGCCTGTAGTACAAGAGATAAAAAAGAAAGACATATAATAACAACCATTACAAAAAGCAACCTGTTCCTCAACTCCCCTTCTCATATAAAACATTAGTCTTTTTTCTTCCCTTATATTTTCTAAAATGGCATTCTTCTTCTTCTTCATCATCCAACACTCAGACAGCAATTATTGTCTGCCATCTTCTATTTTTATTATGTGCAAAAATGTGTTGCACTGCCGTTAAGCCCCTGGACAAGTCAGGCAACAGTCTATCCCACGTCGGCATGGGGGAGAGTTGCTATATTTTAAGTCTTTCCAGAAAAAAGGCAGCAGAATGGACCAAGAAGGCAGAAAATAGACAAGAAAGAGGTGACAGGAAGAAAAGGAACAGGGCAGACACAAAGAGAGGAATAGAAAAGATGGAATTCCTAACACAGAATGTACAGAAGATCTGGATGTTATCTAAAAATGGCATTATTAGGAGTAGGAAAGAGAAAGGTAATGAATAGGAGAGCTCGACAATGACATTACCACGGGTCAGAACCATAGGTGAGATGGTAGAATTTGCAGGATTGACTTTTTGTGAAGATTTAGGAGTTCTGTTTGTTTGCCTTTTGCTTTTGTTTTCTTTGTGTATGTTTGCTTTTCTGGTGTTGTGGTGACTTGTTTTTGAGTTGCTGGATTTGAGGGGTTTCTTTGGGAGGAGGGCGGGGTGGGGGGGGGGGGGGGGGGGGGGGGGGAGTGGAAGTCGTGCAGGCCCATTTATTTATTTATTTATTCTTTTATTTCGAGGATAATGGAATAAGCACTCATGTGCTTTTTTCATCCAGTTCCCGTGTGTATGCACTTTTGTAAATTTTGTCATCCGTTCCCACCGGCACACAATGGCCTACTCTTCCGAAAAGTGGAACGGGTTTTAATGTGTGTGTGTGTGTTTGTGTGTTGTGTGTGTGTGTGTGTGTGTGTGTGTGTGTGTGTGTGTGTGTGTGTGTGTGTGTGGATGGTTTCTGAAGGTGGTAGAAAGCAATGTGAAGGTGGGTGTAGCTGTCTTTTGTGCTGCAGAGAAGTCTTAAGACCTCTGCGACGATTCTCTCTCTTCATATTTAGAGAGAGACAGACACACAGACAGGAAGACGGACAGGAAGACAGACAGGAAGAGAAAGACTGGTGTGCAGGCAGACAGATAGACATATAGGACTGATATCAAATACACAGATGGTCAGACAGAGAAAAGAGAGAAAACGATATCAAGACACAGAAAAAACTTCTGCTAAGAAAAAAAAATTTATTCTTTTTTTTCAGTAAGGATCAATACAGATATCATTAAAGCATAAAGGCTGATTTTCTTGCAGCTAACATGGCATTACTATGCAAAACCTCAAGCCCCCCCCCCCCACCTCTCTCTCTCTCTCTCTCTCTCTCTCTCTCTCTCCTCTCTCTCTCTCTCTCTCTCCTCTCTCTCTCTCTTCTCTCTGCTCAGATCTCTCAATCTCCCTCTGCTCTTCTCCTCAGCATCAGCTCTGAGTCTTCTCTCGCTGTATGCTTCCATTTCCCTCTGTGATGATCTGAGCATGAGAGATTGTACTCAATGAACCATCGCATGCTTGTTTCCATATCAGTAAGTCAAGGTGTGCAAAATGGTACAAAATGTCTTCATTTTGGCATGCAGATGTAATGATTCGAAGAGGGTGTTCATGTAGAAACTGAAGCAATGAGCGAGGAAGTACAAGATGAAGCCTTTACATAAATGCTTTATAGTATGTTGCCATCAATTGATGGTGTGCATTTTTCTTTTAAAATTTGGTCAATTCTAATCTTATGAAGTTACAGTTTTATTGTTGAGTTAAGGAGGGGATTTTGTAGAAGTCCTCCTTGCAAAAAAAGATTTTTCATTGATCAGAGGCTGAGATTTACAAGAAGAAGCTCATTTACATTAAAGCAATTAAATCATAGAAATAATGTATAAACCATCATTGCACACATTTTTTCAGGGTGTCAATCTGTCAGTTTCCTTTTCAATACTTGGTCAATTCCTAATCTTCCCATTAACTGGTTTCAGTCTGCCCCTTTTTTCCTTCCCCACCCCTTCTCTGTTCAGCAGTTAAGGCTTGGGGCTTTTCGTGAAGAGTTCATGTTCTCTCCTTGTCAACAATCAGATTTCTTTCCCTGTTCCTTGTCTAGAGCTCTGAGATTTACAACTGGTGAGATTCTGCATATGGGATCATGTTTAGAATCATCCCTGAAGTCAGAATGCGGCTACCTTCATGATGGGAAAAATAATCAGAATGAAAGGTCAGGCCAACATATTCAAAAATTCATGTCCATCAATCATATTCAACCTGTTTTTTTCACCATGCTACAATCTGGGGCAAACAAGCAACTTAAGACTAAGTTTGAAAATGAAGTGGAAGACAGTTTTTTTCTTTGGCGACCATCAATTCTCCTTGAGCTCAGGTGGAACTCTTGTGACTGCAGAGGTAATAGCCGTTATCAAAGGATGTGATGTCAAACAGGGAGACGTGGTGGGCAGGGGACTACTGGCAGGTAATGGAGAACAAATTGCAAACTGCAAGAAATCACTGTCTCTGTACTGTCTGCCTGTATTAAAACTTTC
Organism: Rapana venosa; assembly: GCA_028751875.1. Classification (NCBI taxonomy): domain Eukaryota; kingdom Metazoa; phylum Mollusca; class Gastropoda; order Neogastropoda; family Muricidae; genus Rapana; species Rapana venosa. Next base: position 9,320,489 of record CM054137.1, read on the forward strand.
TGAAATTCCCCCTCTATTTTAGGCTTGTGGAGTCACCCTAGCTTTGGTGAATTCCCTTATCACAAGGTTTTGGACTACTGCCCATTAAATTAGCTGTTGTTTGGTTGTTAGTAATTTGAGACCCCAGCTAGTTCATTTTCATAGATTAATGTATGTGAACTCAATGGGAAAACAGGTACTACACAATGGACAATCGTTCATCTCTTCAAAGCCAGTTTGAGCATGTATGTCATTCACTGTAGGTTTTCTATCTTAGTGATTTTATAAATTTCCCCTTCTGTACTCTATATTAAAAAGGCATTACACACAACACATACAACTATACAATACATTTAATAATGATACAATTCATGCATACATACATACATCATACATACGTGCATACATACATACATACATACATACATACATACATACATACATACATACATAATAATAATAATAATAATGTATGGAATTTATATAGCGCTGAATCTTGTAAAGCAACAAATCAAAGCGCTCAGATTTTATTTCATACCACTTTAAGTCACGGCAGATTTCTCTCCGTGAAATTCGGGCTGCTCTCCCCGGGGAGAGCGGGAGAACGCGTCGCCACTTAGCGCTGCGCCACCCTTTCACCCTTTTTTTTTATTTTTTTTTTTTCCTGCAGCTGTATTTGTTTCCCTATCAGAGTGGCTTTTTTCTAAGAATTTTGCCAGGGACAACTCTCTTGTTGCCGTGGGTTTTTTTACGTGCGCTAAATAATTACGTGTAACACACGGGACCTCGGTTTATCGTCTCATCCGAAAGACTAGCGCCCAGACCACCACTCATGGTCTAATGGATGGGGGAAAAATTTCCGGTCCAAACAGGGTACGAACCGCCGCACACTTCAGACCCGGACTTTTCGCTTTCTAGACAGGCGCGTTACCTCTAGACCACCGATCCACCTACATACATACATACATACATACATACATACATATATATTACCACCAAACTTAAAGGAATGAGAAATAACTGTCTACTCTCTTCTTCAGCCAACATGTAGCCACAGGCAACAACGTTTAAATAGCCGTGAAGACCTAATGTAAACACAGCCCTTCAATCACAGCTAGCTCATAAAACGCTCTTTGTTTCCATCCCCTCTGGTTTTATGCTGACCTGAACCACATCCCCCACAGCAGCACTGGTGTGGCCACAGACCGTCACCCGACACCGCTGCACCAAGCCTGTGAGGTGTGAAGACGACCTTCAGGCCCCTGCCCTACACACAGGAACAACATTGCCTACACTGTGCTCCACAGCGACCACACATGACCCACATTGTCTTCACCCAATTCCTGTGCTCAGGTGTCCAGCAGGGTGAATAGGGGGCGAGAAGGGTGGGTGATAAATGGCTCTGTCTGCATACAGCCCCTTTGGCCTGTGACCTCACTTCAGGTCAGAGCTGGGGGGAAATGGAGTGAGGAATGGAGACTGAGAGATGTAGGGTGGTTCAGGTTTAGGCTCAGGGTTTTGTACCAGAAATGGATTATTTGGATAGCACTGAGGATTTTTTTTTGGTGGTTGTTTTTTGTTATTGCACTGTGTTATTTGTAATCTATTGAGTTGTATACATTGTGTTGTATCATGGGCATGCAGATTTCTTCACGTGAAAATGGGCTGCTCTTTGCCAGGAAAATGCAATCTCTCAGTAAAAATCTAACCAATTCTCTTTACTGTTTGCCAGCATAAGTGTTTCTTTATTGCAACAACTTTTCTACCGAATTTTGCTGGGAATAACTGCTGTTGCCTTGACTTCTTTATGTGTTCCAAAAGCTATATATATATAGATATAGATATAGATAGATAGATAGATAGATAGATAGATAGATAGATAGATAGAATTGTAAAGGTAAAGGTGTCCCATAACCTATAAGGTCGTAGGGGAGCGAGGCGTCAGAGACCTCACTTCTCTAGGGCCAGCATATTGAGGGCGGCGCCCATCTCCTCTCCCTCGCTGCTTTACCTTCCCTGACCCTAAAGAGGGCAGGTACCCATTTACAGCTGGGTGAACTGGGAGAACTGTACTGAAGCCAAGGCGCGCGAACGGTCACCCATCCAACTGGTAACCTCGCTCGACGCTGCTTAACTTGGCTGGGGGAAAGCGAGTGCTCCGACCGCTGAGCTATCCCGTCCCCATAATAGATATGTATATATAATATATATATATATATATAAACTCAGAATAATATCATAAAAAAACTGGTACCCAGACCACATCTTTTGCTGGAGTGTACGAGATTTAAGCATAAATCTTGCATTTCCTATATGTGTGCATTACCTTTAGACCATCCTGTTGGAACTGTGTTGGAATTGGTATTCTTTCTAGTTACGAAAATGAAAAACACAAAAGCAGTTGTGGGTAACACAATGTGAGCTTATGCATGCACATGACAAACTCCCTATGTACATTGAAGACTCCCTATGCATATGACAAACTCCCTATGCACTCCCTCTGCACACGGCAAACTCCCTATGCAAACGACAAACTCCTTATGCACATGGAAAAACTCCCTATGCAATAACAAACTCCCTATGCACATGGCAAACTCCCTATGTACATGACAAACTCCCTGTGTACATGACAAACTCCCTATGCACATGGCAAACTCCCTATGCACATGACAAACTCCCTATGCACACGGCAAACTCCCTATGCAAACGACAAACTCCTTATGCACATGGAAAAACTTCCTATGCAATAACAAACTCCCTATGCACATGGCAAACTCCCTATGTACATGACAAACTCCCTGTGTACATGACAAACTCCCTACGCACATGGCAAACTCCCTATGCACATGACAAACTCCCTGTGTACATGGCAAACTCCTTATGTACATGACAAACTCCCTGTGTACATGGCAAACTCCCTATGCACATGACAAACTCCCTATGCACATGACAAACTCCCTGTGTACATGACAAATTCCCTATGCACATGACAAACTCCCTATGTACATGACAAACTCACAAACGTTCAAGTTTACTCCGAGACCTGGGGCCACCCCCATTGAAATGACTGGCTTCTTCTTGATCATTTGAGGCTGCTCAGACTCATTCTTAGCATCATCAGATACCTTGGGAACAAGCTTTCTGAACTTTCTTTGATGTGTAACACAGTACAGTTCAGTTGCCAAAGGATCTTGGAGGTGCAAATCACCACCATGACCATAAGGGCTATCAGCATTACCAGTACACAGTACCATCAAAGGAAACAGGCACTTGAAATCGTGCCAATGGCTCCTTACCCCTCTCTTTGGTTCCTTTCTGTCTCTCTGGCTCTATCTCTTTGTCTTATGGTCTGTCAGCTTTCTTAATTCTTACTTGTTTGCTAGTTGTCCCTCTCTCTCTGCCATATGCAATGAAGCATGATAAGACTTCAATCATGGCTGTTGTTTCCAATCAGCAAGTCAAGCGTGGCCTGATGTCAAAATTGATGCAAAATAAAAGGAAGAGAAGGTACTTCTTTGACTTCCTTGTGGCTTTAAAAGTTTTCTGTCATATTGAACAGCCGAATCAGGAGATCAAGCATCATGAAATGTCCTTTGTTTGTTGCTATGTGTTGCTGGTGGCAAAATCTCCCTTGGTGCCCCCACTGTCCACGGACTACAGGTTAGGTGAAAGTGGTGAAGGTGTACGCTGTTTGTTGTTAATATACACTTCCTGGGTGTGTTTTTTCTCCCATGGCACAAAATGTTCTACTTTTTTATATCCCATAAAACACATTCCAAGACTGAGTGATTCTGTGGTGCAAAATGGCAGAGGTTGATATGAAAACCTCAATGGCCATGTTTTATAATTATTTCTAAAATAAAGGTGAAAATCTAAAACCCACTATCTTCTTCATTCAAATCTCAATCCCCCATCTCTCCTCCACAGCTTTTCATCCTTAACAGTCATACTCTACTTCATGAATAGTGCATGGCTTCTTTTGTCAGCTACAAAAGTCAAGAGTCAGATGAGAGATTTCACAAATCCATGTCTAACTACCATACCCTACCCTCTTCATTTGTTGCCTGTGTGTCATCTGGCACAGCGAGCTGCTCTGGACAAAACTTGGAAAACAAAGCTGAAAATGTTTCTCCTTGGCTGTCCATTGATTCATCCGAAGTTCAGGTGGAAGTACAACAAGTGCAGAGGTAATGACAGTCATTAACAAAGGTCATCTCAAACAGGGAGTCATGGGGCAATGGGAGGGGGGTGGGAGGGGGAGTCAAGGAGCTTTTTGCAGGCCATTCAGGACAAGTCACAAGCTGCATAAAAAAATCGCTGCCGATGCTTGCCTCTAGTGAACCTTTCCAGAGTTCTGCCATGTGTATTTGGCTGGTGAAGCTGAGCTGGCTTTGATCGAAGTCTTCCGTGTCAGGGCTTCTGACTGCTGCCCCGTGTGATTAGTCACGTCTGTTTGGGCATGGCATGGATTGTGCTCATTGCTAACTTGATCTTTGAATTGTACATTTTCAAATCACATGTGAACTGTAATGAGTTTAAAAGATAATCATGTTTTATGGCCGGGAAATATCTGACCATGTTCATATGTCATAAAGCACACACATTCTGAGGACATGTCTTGTGATATCTTTAACCTCTCTGCTGGAAAAACACTTTTCTATTCATAAGTTGGTATACCATTTCAAAAGAAATGTCTTGTGTATTCATAAACCTTTTCTCACAAGCATTCAGTAAATAAAACATGATAAACAGTAACAATACATTAATGTTAATTTGAGTGGTAACATGAGACACAGTGGAGGAGGAGGAGGAGGAGAAGAAGAAGAAGAAGAAGAAGAAGAAGAAGAAGAAGAAGAACAAGAACAAGAACAAGAACAAGAACAAGAAGAAGAAGGAGAAGAAGAAGAATATGAAAAACAATTAAATCTCTATTGTATAATTGAATAATTTTCTTTATCTTTACTTGACAGATCGATGTGTGTGTAAATTACAGCTCAAACGAATATTCACTGGGTAGCAGACAGCTATTCTACTATTACAAAAAAGTCCCTCTAAACATTGGTATCTGTTTTGTCTCCTAGGTCATGTATATTGTGCAGACAATTAACATGTATTACCCAATTTTCAATATGACTTCGGAAGGCAATCTAAAACTTTTACAATTAAGCCATTATGTACATGCACAACTATAAAAACTAGGAATGGCCACACAAGTTTCTGCTCCTAGAACTTCGATGAAATCAATCTGAATACCAGACACTGAAACTGCAATAGTTTTTGTCAGTCACTACTCTCAATGTCTGTGGATCATCCTCTCTTCCTGCTACCTCTTACTTGCCAATACCCACCATCTCCATCTCTATTCAGCCAGTTGTCAACTATCCACTACTCTCTCTCTCTCTCTCTCTCTCTCTCTCTCTCTCTCTCTGGTCTGCTCCTAGTCTTGCCTATCCTCACAAAGGGAGTGTGGCCTCTAATTGTCAGCCACCAGGGCCAAGTGTCAGGGTAACCATTTCAAAAATCCATGCCTAACTACTATGTCTAACACCCGTTCACTTGTTTCCCATGTTATGATCTGGCACAATGACCACCTTTGGCCAAAGTTTGCAAATGAAGCTGAGAGTGTTTTCTATTGGCTACCCATTGATTTCCCAAAACCTTAGGGGGAGCTCTTGTGGTGCGGAGGTAATGACGGTCCTCATCGGATGTGATGTCAAACAGAGAGATGTAGGGGGCAGGGAGCTATTGGCAGGCAATGGAGGACAAATCACAAGCTGGAAAGAAATCACTGTCACTGCCTGCCAGTTCTATATCTTGTTCCCTTCTCCTTCCCTCTTCCCCTGCCACCCTCCCTTGAGGTCTGTGATCTGTATAGAGAGAGAGAGTATGAGGTGGTGAAGCAGGCTGGCTGTGGTCAAATTTCCCTGTGACAAGGTTTCCTTCTGGCTGTTGCTCTCCTGCTGAAGCAAAGTTTAGGTTTTTGTATTTATGGGATGTTTTTAGAAGTTGAATTTTACTTAAATGATTAAAAGATCTGACTGAACTATGAAACAAGAAAAGTGTTGTTCTTTTACCAATAGCATATGAAAAGTTTGGATCTTTTGCCGATAGTATATATAAACATAATGATTCAGAGATTCTTTATAAGTCTGACAAAAACCTGATCTATAAAGAGTTTTTGAATCATTGTTATGATTGTTGTTATCATGATTATCAGCTGCAGTAGGAGCAATGGCTGCACACCCCATGGCACAGTAATCTAGTAGAAGCAATAGCATCAACAGTAGCTAGCCACAACGAAGAAGCAGCAACAATTATAGTTTAATCTCCTCTCAGTCATTTTTTTTCTTGCCAACATTCATTCAGTTCTCCCCATACCTTCTAATTCCTTTTCTCCTATGAATTGATGATAAGAAGGGGCTGAAAGTAGAGGTTGTGTAATTATCAGACACATAAGATGAGTCTTCTGGGCTAGATTTATACTTCTTTTTTTTAGGGGGGGGGGGGGGTAATAAAAAATTTAAACTGTATTATATCGTTGTAATACATGGTTGCTTCTTAATCAATCAAAAACAGTTAATTTGTAATATAAACGTATTTAATTCTAAGTCAAGTTAGTAAAGAGTAAATCCTACTCTATGGACTAGAAGTCAGAATCCATGTCATTTGGGAATTTGATTACACCCAGTTTGACTTCACCAGCTCAATACCCTATACAAATCACAAACCACAAGAGGGTTTCAGAACTACCAGGCAGTGAGAAAGATTTTTTTCAGCTTGTGATTTGTCTTACATTGCCTGCCAATAGCTTTCTGTCCCCAAGATCTCTCTGTTTGACGTCACATCCGATAAGGACCATCATTGCCTCCCTCAACCTAAGGTTCTGGAAAATCGGTTTAATAGAAAATGCTTTCAGCTTCATTTGCAAACTTTCTCCAAAGATAGCCATTGTACTAGATCATAACATGGGAGCCAACTGAACAAGTTTAGACATTGTATTTAGGCATGAACTTTTAAAATCGTTGACCCAGACACTTCATCCTCATGGATATGATGAGAGGCCGCACTCTCTTCATGAAGACAAGCAAAACTGGGAAAGGGAGAGGGTATAGTGGACAGGATCAGGAGAGTCTGAAAACATGCTTGACAGGGATGGGGATTGGGGGGCACTGGCAACGAAACAGGATAAAAAAGAAACTGATGTACTGACAGTGAGAGTGATTACTAGTAAATAATATCAAGAAATAAAATTATTATAATTATAGTTATATCAGAAACAGTTTTTAAGAAAGGAATTCAGCTACAATTCTTTTTATGTGGCTGTTTTGTCTCATTCTGTCTTTCTATCAGGCTCCACCTTTTCTTTTATAACCCAGTATCAATTTTTGCTGACCCTTGTTTACATACTTAATTGTTCCTCTATCATTTTTCTATCCTATCTTCTGCTTCAGTTTCAGTGTAGCATGCAGCAGTGTGTGACCACACTCTGTCAACACCCTAAGCCTAGAGTCGAGGTAATGATTGAATAAGCCATGACTCATAATCATACTCAGCTTTGTTTCTTTCCCATTATAATCTGGTGCAATGAATATTTCTGGACAAAGCTTGCAAATAATAAAATTGAATGTGGGTTTTTATTATTATATTGAGCCTCTCCACCCTATTCATATGAATTCTTTGGGGGCTCATGTGAAACTCTGTGGAGGTAATAACAGTCATCAAAGAGTGTGATGTCAAACTGCAGGGCATAGAGAGGGGAGATATCAGCAGGCACTGAAGATAAATCACAAGCTGTAAAAAATCACTGTCACTGCCATCCTCTGCAACACTGCCCTGAGTTCCCTGATCTTTATTGGGGGTGAAGTCAGGCTGGCTTTGATGGAATTTCCCAGTGACCTGGCTTCTGACTGCTGCCCTGTTGAGTTAGCCCCCATCTTCATTAGCAATAGGTGGAGTGTACTCCCCACAAACTTGAGCCATAATCCCACTGGTCAGAAGACTTGTCAATTGGGAACTTGGTCAAAACCAGCCTGACTTCACTGGGTCAATACATGGGTGTTTTAGTAGAGGCAGGCAGTGCCAGTGATTTCTGCAGCTTGTAATCTGCCCTCCACTGCCTGCCAATACCTCCTCTCCCCATCTCTCACAGTTAGACATCACATCTGTTGAAGACTGTCATTGCCACCACACTCATACTATCCCCTTTAAGCTCCCCATGACTTGATAGAAGAAGGGAAGAGGACCACCAGTCAAAGAAGAAACACTTTCAATTTTCTTTTGAAACATTTCCAGGCATACTCATTGCACACGTTTTTGGTCTTAATAGAGGAATCAAATGAGCAAAGTTGGCCTTAGTTAGTCATGAAGTTGTTTGCTTGGCACCCAGACTTCTGGCTCATGATGTTAGCAGGGAGTGATCACACATTCCTTGAGAGTGATACCACAACTAAAGGAATGGGCAATGTTGAGGAAATGGCTGAGAGACAGTACAGCATGTAAGCACAGGTGAGGAGAAGAAGAGGGGCCAGGTGATAAAACATGCAGGGTAGATGTATGAGGGGGAAGAAGAGAGGGAAAGAGTTGCACACAGTTTACTAAACTATAGCTAAATTCTTTCCCATGTATCATTTCCTAATCTAACTACGTGTACGCCTTTCATGCAGTAATTGTTCAGTAACTATTGTCACTGTCAGTAGATCATTACTTTTGTCTGTCTTGCCAATGCCCTCCAGTCTCTATCCACAGCCAACCCATTTTCAACTTCCCCTGTCCATGACTCTCCCTTCCTTCCCCAGTCTTGTCTGTCCTCATAAAGGGAGTGTGGCCTCTAATTGTCTGCCACCAGGGCCAAGTGTCAGGGTAACCATTTCAAAAATCCATGCCTAACTACTATGTCTAACACCCGTTCACTTGTTTCCCATGTTATGATCTGGCACAATGACCACCTTTGGCCAAAGTTTGCAAATGAAGCTGAGAGTGTTTTCTATTGGCTACCCATTGATTTCCCAAAACCTTAGGGGGAGCTCTTGTGGTGCGGAGGTAATGACGGTCCTCATCGGATGTGATGTCAAACAGAGAGATGTAGGGGGCAGGGAGCTATTGGCAGGCAATGGAGGACAAATCACAAGCTGGAAAGAAATCACTGTCACTGCCTCTCAGTTATAACCCCCATCCCCAAGGTCTGTGATCTGTACAGAGTATTGAGCTGGTGAAGTGGGGCTGGCTTTGATCGAATTCCCCAGTGACAGGCTTCTGACTGCTGCCCTGTTCAATTAGCTTCCTCCTTCCAAGCAACATATGGACTTCCTTCCCTCAACTTGACCTTGAAATTAAACATTATTTTCAAACTTTTAAAATAATGACCCTGGTTTTTTAAAAAGCAAGCATATGATACGTTTGAAATAAGAAAGGAGAATATTCAAATCTGGTGGAAGTTGACTCACAATAGAGAAATGTGTCTTGTAAAACCTATAGGGTGTTGGCTGAAAACACTTTTTTTTCCATATAAAGTTAGATGCTATTGAAAAAGACCTTAATACCTCACCCTAAGTCACTTTTTTCCACAGGCACCTGATAAATATATTGCAAACAGTAGCAACATGAATGATGCAACTGGTATTAAAAGAGACAATGTTACTCAGCTAAACCCACTAGAGACATATTTTCATTTTTTTTTTATATCTACGATAATGGAATAAGCACTCACGTGCTTTTTTACATCCAGTCTACGTGTGTATGAGGTTTTGTAAATTCTGTCATCTGTTCCCACCAGCACACAATGGCCTACTCATACGAAAAGCGGAACAGGATTTAACGTGATCGCAAAATGTTCTGCGTGCGTTCGCACACGGGACCTCGGTTTATAGTTCCATCCGAAGACATGGGAAGGTAAGTACAGGTAACCATCCTACTGTTTTGGTAACAGTGTATACTTGGTGCTTTCTGTTTCATAAATATTATAAGTGTATTATTTTCTACATATACCGTCCATCCTCCACATTACTTCACCCTCTCCTTTGCCTTCCCATGTCTTTTGGGCTGCATATTCATCAATTATTTGATCAGATATTTCAAAAGACAGTTTATCCTCATCTCTACATTCTATTGTTACCCTATATATAAACCAAGTAGATATGGCCTGGAATATCAAAATGTTTTGCACAAGTGACATATCCCTAAAAACTGAAACTGAAAATGTTATTATAAACTGCCCCCCTCCCCACCTCAAACACAGACCCCCAACAAGCAACAACAAAACCCCAACCATATAATCAACCAAACAAAAAATAAACCAGCACAACATCACATGTCAAGCAACCCAAGTAATATGTGCTTAACAAAGTACATTTCTCAGAGAGATGTTCAAGGCAAATGGGAGCTTGCTAGGTGTCTCGGTGATTTTGCAACTCCCCCCTCCCTCATCCCCCCTCCCAAACAATAGCACAAATCAGGCAACCTACAATGTTTATGCACAAAAGAATGTGAATCAAACACATTCTGATCATTTCATGAGGCAAAAGGAATAATAAGAGTAGGTAACAGAGGGAGAAAAGTTTATTGATGAAGGCGGGAGACAAGGATGGTGTTGCTGCTGCTGTGCTCTTCATGCTTCTTCTGCTGCTGCTGCTGTGGTTGCTCATGCTGCGTCTAAACTGCTACAACTTTTACTGTTACTCTGCTTTTTAATGAAATACTGCTACTGCAGCTGATGCTGCTCTTGCCACTGATGGTAATAATACACAAGAATCTTAACAGAGCAGTTCAGAAATTCTTTATAGGGAATATTTTTTATTTTTGCTGGGATTTTAACTGAGAATGCTGATGCAAAGTACACAACCCACTTGCAAGCTGAGGATCAATAATTATGTGGACCAAAGTCTGATGTTACATCAATAAGAGTAGGGTTTTATTTCCCTGTTTACAATGTTTTGCCCATGTGTGACCCAAAACAAAATCCGGATTATTCGTAGTGAGAGGAGAGGAAAGAGAAAACAGCAATCCTAACAGCATTGTGTGACATGTTTCAGAGGCATATTGATTACAGCTCAGTTCCCACAGTCGCTCTACTGTGTAGATCCTTTTTTGACCCAAACAATGGTGACCTGCTTTTTGGATATTAGTCTACATAGTTTACATTGAGTTGTATAAATTATTATATTTATGTTCTCCTTGCATCATCAGGAATTGGTTGGTTGGTTGGTTGGTTGGTTGGCTGGTTGATTGGTTGGTTGGTGGTTGGTTGGCTGGCTGGTTGGTTTGTTCTTTTGTTCATTGATTAATTCGACTTTTTCTGTTATTTGTTTTCTGTTATCTGCTTGCTTTCTTATTAGCTTACTTGCTTTTCTTCCATTCTTTTCCATAAACCTGACTATTGCTTGTCTCCCTGTCACTAGTTCACTGTGCTTTATAGGTTCTCTTGGAAGTTGATATTTTTATTTTAATGATTCAAAAATGGAACATATCTTTTAAAAAATTTTAAAGGGAAAATAATGTTGCATGTATCTCATAGTACAATATAGACACATGCAGAAACATTCAGCCTGAAGATGATTGCAGTCAGTGTGATTCAGTATGTAATATCATACAATCACTGAGTAAGCAATGATTATTTACAGCATTCATCCATCAGTTGTGCCATGTATTCACAGTTTTGCTCTCTCTCTCTCTCTCTCTCTCTCTCTCTCTCTCTCTTCTCTCTCTCTCTCTTTCTCTCTCTCTCTCTCTCTCTCGCAAACACACAAACAAACACACATACACACAGGGGAATGGGATAGCCTGGTGGTTAGAGTGATGCCCTTGTGATCTGCTGACATGGGTTTGAATCTCGTTCAAGAGGAATTTTCCTCTGGAGTCAACATCAATGCCACAGGAGTGCTTATTCCATTATCCTCGAAATAAAAGAATAGATAAAATAAAATAAAGCGCGCGCACACACACACCAGGGATCAAGACAGCAAAGCAGTGCAGGCTATTCTTTGCTACAGAGGATAGGGGCTAACAGAGCGGACCAGCAGTCAGAAGCCAGGTCACTGGGGAATTCCATCAAAGTCAGCCTGACTTCCCCCTCAATGCAGGCCAGGGAACTCAGGGCAGTCAGTGTTGCAGGGGCAGGCAGTGACAGTGAGTTTTTACAGCTTGTGATTCGTCCTCCATTGCCGCCAATAGCTTCCCTCCCGCCTCTCACGTCTCCCTGTTTGACATCACAACCGCTGATGACCGTTATTACTCCTGCAATTACAAGAGTTCCACCTGAGCTCACAGGAAATCGATGAAGAAGGAGAAGTAGAAGGACAGTCTGAGGACCAAGAGAAAACACGCTCACTTCTTATTGCAAACTTTGTCCTGGGCTGTTCATTGTGCCAGATCATAACATAGAAGATAAGGTAAGAATGTTGGGCATGATAGTTAAGCATGGATTTTGGAAAACGCTACCCTTGATCAAGGGGATGGGGTAGCTCAGTGGTCAGAGTAGTTGCCTTCTCCAAGCCAGTGTTAAGTAGCATCGAGTGTGGTGACTAAGTGGATGGGTGACTATTTGCAGGCCTTGGCTTCAGTTAAGTCCCCCAGTTCACCCAGCTGTAAATGGGTACATGTCCTCTTTACTAGGGTCAGGGAAGGAAAAGCAGCGAGGGAGAGGAGATGAGTACGGCCCTCAATATGCTGGCCTCTAGAGAAGCCGAGGCCTCTGATGCCTTACTCACCTACAACCACAAAGGCTATGGGACACCTTTACCTTTACCTTTTTACCCCTACTCAAGACTCTGTCATTGATAGCAAGACATCACACACTGCTCAAAGATAGTTTAAGACAGAAGGGCTTTATGCAGTATGGGAAGAGGGCAGTGGCAAAGGCTCTTTCCAAGTATTAGAAAGAGGAAGATATGACTGGTGATTGGAAATGGAGCAAGGGTTTGAAAGAATGATGTTCTGAGAAATACATGGATTATACAACATGATCACTGAATTCTCCTTTCAGTTTCATTGAATCTAAATGACTCTAATTCTAAGACGTCATGCTTAAAAAAGATCATAAAACTTTTCACAAAACAATTCTGGAAATAGGAATCATTGGTGATGATGTCATCCTTGCCTAATTGTTCTCTTACCCGTTTGTTTGTTTGTTTGTTTCATTGTTTCAGTACATCTTTATGTAAGTAAAAATTAGTAATGATTAAAAAAAATTGTCAAGCCTTTTCAATCGATAGACTGTGTAGCTCTTTGTAGACAGCTTGATAATAATTTCTTTGCTGATAATTTTTCCACAACGTTTCAAGATATTATACAATGAGTTTGTGCTGCTTGTTGCATGAAAGCGTCAAACAGACTTTTAAAAATAACTTACCACACAACTTTCCTATTGACAAAAGATTCAAACAAAGAAGGTGTACTCAAATGCTGTTTTGGGGGAGGAATCAAAATAGAGGAGCACAGTTTGTGCTTTGCTTGTGTGGATGAGGCTAACTGAGTTGGTCAGCTGTCAGACACCTTGTCACTGGGGAATTCGATCAAAGCCAGCCTAACTTTGCCAGTTCAATGCAGATGGAAGAATTCAGGGGGAAGTTTTAGGAGAAGCAAGCTATAGCAGTAATTTTGCAGCTTGTGATATATCCTCCATTGCCTAACAAAAGGCCCCATCACTCCTTTCTTCCTTTTTTACATCACACCCACAGATGTTCAGTTTTACTCCTGCATATACAAGAGTTTCAGCTGAGTTTGTAAAACTTAGACGATAGATTTAGTTGTGCTTTCATTATTTTTTCCCATTCCTTAACTAGAGCTCTGAGGTTCACCAATGATGACTTTTTTTGTTGCATTATTATGTGATCGTTTCTTCCCTCCACTTATGTAGCCACATTCTGACTTCAGGGACTAGTATTTATTTTTACTTCTATCATTTCCACAAAACCTCCAATTATTAATGCAGAAATAGTAGTGGAGGAAAACAAATATAGGTAACCACAAAACCTCCATCACTATAGAATCTCTTTTGTTGTCTTTTGCATGACAATGTAATACCAGTTAAAAGATTTTTCATCATTTTTCTATCAGGAAATGATTTATAGACAAAGAAATCACGTTCAGCTGTTATAATAAGAAAGGAATCAAGTAGACCAAGGGCACAGTCCATTTCTTTTTGCTGATGAAGACGACAGTGAACTAAACAGCAGTCAGAAGCCATGTTGCTGAAGAAATGGATCAAAGCCAGCCTGGCTACACCAGCTCAATACAGATCAGGGAAGACAGTTTCATAAGGGCAGGCAGTGACAGTGATGTTTTGCAGCTTGTGATTTGTCCTCCAATGCCGCCAATAGCTTCCCGCCCCACTGTCTCCCTGTTTGACATCACATCCGCTGATCACCATTATTGCTCCTGCAATTACCAGAGTTCACCTTAGCTCCCAGGAAATCAATAAGCGAACATGGGGACAGGCTGAGAACCAAGGAAAAATACTGTCGATTTCATTTGCTAACTTTGTGCACAGCTGCTTAGTGTGTCAGATCATAACATGGAAAACAAATGAAGAAGGCCAGACATTACACTTAGGAAAAAAAGTTACCCTGGCATTTGGTTTTGATTTTCGACAATTAGAGGCCATTTCTTCGCGTGAACAGGCAAGACTGGAAAAGAGAAGGAGAGCAGGGGGCAGAGGATGTTGAAAATAGATGGAATTGAGATCAAGACTTCTTTTCATGAAAGGCTCAAACAGCAGCTACTGCCGTCTGTCATATGAGCGAAAATGCGTTGTGCTGTTGTTAAAAGCCTGTTAATTTAGGCCCAACACATCCAGTTTCAGTGTGGGAGCAAATTGCTATAACTAAAGGATCCTGGTAAGTTAACATTATAAAGAGAGGACTGTCTACATACTGAGAATGAAAATTGAAAAGCATTGTCATATCTGTGATTTTATTTAACCTGAATTGCTTCCTCAACTCAGGTAGTAGAGAATGGGGTCATACCTGCTTTTAGTGGCTATATGTAGAATATTTCCTGTTTCTAAAACTAATTGCAAAAGTATTTTTTGTTCAGCAGGCATGTTCATACTTAGATACCAGATATGTAACATCAGCATAATGTGTTTGACTTTCAAAACAAGTAGATTCGAAGTTTGGTAAGGTTCTCTGCTGCATTCATATCTGTACTGCATTCTTCCACATGGATTTACTTTTCGCTGTTATTCCAAATGCACAGATTTGCACAAGATAACAAGGTGTCTCCATTTTAAAGACACGAAATGATTATGCAAAAAATTCACTGTTATTTATGCTGCAATTGCTGTTGTGGCTCACTTTTGCTACTGTAGTTGTTATTGTTGTTGCTGTTATTGTTGCTGTTGCTCTCTTCTTCTTCTTCTTCTTCTTCTTCTTCTTCTTCTTCTTCTTCTTCTTCTGCTTCATAAAAGCACAAAGAAATTTTGCCGTTTCTCTCTGTTAGCCAAAATGAAACTATTTACGTGGTTTGTTCTCCTTCATTTTATAGTGGTTTTGCTTGTTTGGTTCTGTTTTGGTTTAGGTTTGGGGTTGTTGTTGCTTTTTTGAGGGGGGACTATTTGGTTGTTACCTCTCCCCTTGTTGTTACCGTTTTTGTTTTGCTCTTGGTTCTTGCTATTTTTTCGGTTGTTTCTGTGTTTTCTGTTCTGCTTTCTTTCTTACTTGTTGCTACTTTTTTTTTCTTTTCTTTCTCTCTCTCTCTTCGGTGATTTTTGTGGGGATTTTTGTGGGGATTTTTGTGTAGATATTTTTTCCGTAAGCTGTGTAAGTGTATTGCTATGGGCTTTATTTTATTTTATTATCATATATATCCTTAAGGGCGGGGACTGGATGTAAAAAAGCACATGGGTGCTTATTCATTATCCTCGAAATAAAAGAATTTGTCATTGTCATTGTCTCTCTCTCTCTCTCTCTCTCTCTCTCTCTCTCTCTCTCTCTCTCTCTCTCTCTTTATCATAATATATATCCCTAAGGGCGGGGACTGGATGTAAAAAAGCACATAGGTGCTTATTCATTATCCTCGAAATAAAAGAATTTGTCATTGTCATTTGTCATTGTCATTGTCATTGTCTCTCTCTGTTTTGGGAATTATATATTTGGATATTATCTCTGAAATACACACACACACACTCTCTGTCTCTGTCTCTCTCTCACCTTTTATCGTCTTGCTTATAGTTATAGTGTATCCTGATGAAGGATTCATATTTTATATTTTCAATACTTTATTGGACTTGCCTCTGTACTTAAGTTTTAATGAGTGCCCTATTTCAATATCTTATAGTTATGTGTAACAAGTATGTGTACCATTTGACAATGTGTAGATGTTTATCTTTATGACTTATTAAGTTTGGTTGTGTTATTTTTCTTGGCTCTGTTGTTGTTCTTGTTGTTGTTGTTTGTCTGTTTTTCTCTTTTTTATCTTCTTCTGTTGGTTTGGCTTTTCTTTCTCTTTTGTTTGTTTGTTTGTTTTGGTTAGGGTTTTTTTGGGAGGTGGGGGGGTATTTTTAGGGTTTTCTTTTATTTGCTTGCTTTGGGGGGGGGGGGGGGGGGAGCTGTTTTGAAAAGGGTTATTTCCCCTTGTTTTTTATTGTGAGACTGTATAAGTATTGGGTTATTATTATTAAGATGTATCCCTAACGGGCGGGGACTGGATGTAAAAAAGCACATGTGTGCTTATTCATTATCCTCGAAATAAAAGAATTTGTCATTGTCATTGTCATTGTCATTGTCAATTTGTCTTCTTCTTCTTCTTCTTCTTCTTCTTCTGACTTGACCAGTTCAATACAAATTGTGAAACTGCAGAGAGTTTCCAAAGTAGAAGGTAGAGACAGTGATTTTTTCTGGCTTGTGCTTTGTTCTCCATGGCCTGTCCTGTCAATACCTCCTAGTCCACTTCTGCTCCTGTGTTCCCCTGTTTGACATCACGTCCACTGAAGACTGTCATTACCTCTGCAGCCGCCTTGGCTCCTGGACAATCAATGAAGGGCTATGGAGAAACATTCATGTCTTCATGTGCACACCCTGTCCAGGGGAGCTGATTATCCCAGATCATAACATGGGAGACAAACGACAGGCGTCAGACACTGTGGTTAGGCATAGATTTGTGATAGCACTACCCTGACTTTTTGGCCCTGGTGGTTGATAATGAGAGGCTACACACTCTCGGAAAGGTTAGCAGAGGTTGAATCAGAGGAGGAGGGCAAGGAACTGGTGAAATTGAAAGTGAGCTGAATGGGGATGAAAATGTTGAGGCATTAGCAAGTACTCAAACAGGAAGGAGAGAATGGTCCATAATAGTGAAAATGACTCATGAACCATCAATGCATTGATAATTATGTGTTGCACTATCAAGGTTCTGAAATCTTACTTTGTGAAATGGCAAGAAAAACAGAAAGAGGATTTTAAGTGAAAAATTACATAAGTAGTACAATTCTTTCCGTGCTGATGAAGAAAGCAGCTAAATAGCAGAACAAAAGCCAGCAGCCAGCAGCCTTGTTAATGGGGAATTGGATCAAAGCCAGCCTGACTTCAGTGGGTCAATACTGATCATGGAGCTCAGTGGCGTTTCAGTACAGGCCAGTCAGAGACAGTGATTGTTGCCGTCTTCAGTGTGTCCTCTAGTGCCTGCTGTTTGGTCCATGCCCCTGACGTCTCCCTGTTTGACATCACTCTCACTGAGATCTGTTATTAGATCAACACTCAGAAGAAGTCCACCTGATCTTCTCAGGAATCAACGGCCCGTGAAGGGGCGGGGACGGAGGGGGAGGGAGGGGGGAGCGAACGTTGGCCAGAATTACTCATAGTACTAGATCATAACATGTGATCACAAACGAAGTGGGGTCAGCATAGTAATCAGTCATGGATTATTGGAATCGTTCTCCTGACTCCTGGCTTTGGTTGTTTGCACCAAGTCATGGCGGCCTCTCCACAAGGTGTGGTGACATTGTCAAGGCTGGAAGGTCACGGAGTGGAATGGGGAGAAAATAAACGTGGGAATGGGTAGACAAAAAAGTGACAGAGAAACGAAAAATAAGTAAGAGGAGATGAAACTGCAGACTGTTGTGAGAAACTATTGTGTTATTGTAGATGTTTCTTATAATGTTCTGCCTGGTTTTTAAACTTTTTCCAGAACTGTGAACAGGTAGTGGATTTTGAGACAACTGGATACGTTCAGTATTCTCATTGATCTCTATATACTTAATAAAGAAAACTAACATGAAAGGAAGCATCTGTAGTGTATAAGTGAAACATGCCATTCAATCTTTAATGTTGACTGATGTTAACCTCTTCACTTATTGTAACTATTATTCTAACACGAATGTTGTCTTTACTATTTTCAGTGCAGAGACAAAGTCACATTTAGAATAATCTACATCCAACATTCAACTCGAAGCAAGTTATAGATTCTAAGTTATGCTTTCTTATGGAGATACTCGTAATTGAACTCAAATATGACTTCTGTATTTCCAATTTTAGCTTTCAGCCATTTTGCTCCTCAAAACTACTATTTTATCTATTTACAAATAAAAGCAAAAGTAACATGATGCATAAAGAATAGAAATTATTATGCAATCAGAAGAAAATATATCTTCATCCTGAAAGAAAGTGTCACAAAATGAAATACCCCAGAGCAGCCAGTTGAAGGAATAGGAGTACAGCAATTCATTTGTTTAACATGGCCACAATCGTCTGAAGCCAGAGAGAGAAAGAAAGAGGGAGCCATCCCGAAGAACTCAAAGCATCAATTTTGAAATCAGGTTATGCTTGACTTGCTGGCTGGAAACAGCAGGTAAGGTTGATGGCCTTCAGATCTCGTCATGGTTCATTGAACATGGCAGAAAGAGACGGTAAGCAAGTAAGAGAGAGGATAGATATAATTATCCCAACAGACACAACAAGAGAAGCAAAGACCTGTGCTGGAAGAAGAAGGCACACAAGAACTTGTGAGTGCAGTGTGTCTGTTTCCTTTAATGATGATGCCAATCACTGATGGTGGTAACTGTGGTAAGCACTACCACAGGTGGTAGCAGTGGTAGTCATCATCATCGTTGTCTTGGTACTGGTTGAGGTGATGATTTGCTTTTTCGAGATCCTTTTAAAACTACTACCCATACCATGTTAAACACCAAAGTTCATGGAGTTCATTTCTATGTGGTTTCACAACAGGAAAAATAATTAGTTGAAACATTTAGAATTCGGTCAAGTACAGCTCATGGATAAATAACCCCCCTCCCCCACTCCCTCCGATATTCCCAATGACTGGTGTCTGCAGATTTAAAAGTTAGCTTGAACATTTAGGAGGGGATCAAGTGCATGTATGATCTTACATGTTTTGTGGTTGTGTTTTCTGCACTTTCAGCTGCCAGTAATGAAAATCAACACATACTGGTCTTGAAGTGATACAATAGAAAAATACTGGTCGTTGGTTTGATTCTTGTGTGAAGTAAAGACTTTTTTCTCACCCATTTTACAATAAATGATAGTCTGAGTACCAGTCGTCGTCATCATCTTCATCTTCATTTACATTTTCTTCTCCTTTTTCTTTTCCTTCTCCTCCTCTTCCTCCTCCTCTTCCTCTTCCTCTTTCTCCTCATCCCTCCTTTCACCATCTTCTTCTTCTTTCTCCTCGTCCTCTTCTTCTTCCCTTCTTCTTCTTCATCATCATCTTTACTTTTCATCATCATCATCTTCTTCTGTTTGTATTATTTGACAGTCTACTTTGCAACGCTGGGCATTCTATTTTCAAACACACACACACACACACACACACACACACACACACACGAGAACATTGAGAAAATGTTGGTCAAATTATCGGCAAACACAGGCTGTGTTTTGCTGGCAAAGATGGGGGCTAATTAAATGAAGCAGCAGTCAGAAGGCACGTCGCTGGGGAATTCCATCAAAGCCAGCCTGACTTCACCAGCTCAATACAGATCAGGGCCAAACTCGGCACCGCTAGTGCAGGCAGGCAGGGACAGGGATTCTTTTTCTTTCCCGCTTGTGATGTGTCCTCCACTGCCTGTCAATAGCTTCCCTCCCCTGACGTCTGCCTGTTTGACATCACATCCGCTGATGCTGTTATTACCTCCACACTCAGAAGAGTTCCCACCTGAGCCCCTAACAAATCAATGAATTGCCAGGGAGAAACGCTGTCAGCAGTGTTTGAATTTTTGTTGTTGAAATGTTGTTATTGTGCCACATTGCAACATGGAAACAAATGAAATAGTCCAAGTTTAGTTATCATGCATGAGTTTTCAGATCAGCAATGTTACTTTTGGCTTTGCTCCATAATAGGGAGAGGCCATACCCTTTTTTTGTAATTGGGAGCAAAATTTTAAAGAACTGAAGGGCAGAGAGGAGAGGCCCAAAGAGAGAGAGAGAGAGAGAGAGAGAGAGAGGGTTCTGGAAACTATAGCTACAGCACCATTCTATATAATTTCTGTTAAGGTTAGGCATAGGTTTAAACACCTGAACTTTTGTGCTTTATACTTTTGGAAATGTTATACTTGTAGTATTTACTAGTTCAGCAAGCACAAATCGTTTGTCAAACAAGAAAAAGAAATGAAATTATTCACATGCAGTGCACAAGCAAAGTCCACTATTTGATTCTTATGTGAGCTGAGATCGCTTAATTATCATTTTGCATTACAATGACAAAACAACATATGTTTGAATTAATTTGGCAAATTGTAACTTCACATGATTTGGCATGTATTTTTATACTTTTTTTTACAGAAAAGCTAAGAATACAAAAGAAAAATGATCACAGAAACTTCAGTTTTAAAAATCTTGCATTTTGCGCTAAAATTATGGTTATTTTATCTTGTGCCTTCTGCCCTGAAAAATATTTCCAAATATATCAAAAAGTAGAATACTTTATGCCACCTAGAAAAAAATATGCAAATGCACGTCATACAGCACAATCATTAACATGTATATTAAACCCATGGCACCTAGCTGAAGAAATCCCACTTCAAATTGATTTCTCAATTATTCAGTTGTATAACATACTGGCAAGTCTTTGAAGTCAGAAAGAAACCAAGAGGGTGCTGTCTCATCGTTATACTTTGCAAACGAACTTCAGGCATCAATTTTGACATCAGGTCACACTTGACTTGCTGCTTGACAACAAGGGCCATGGTTGATGGCGCTCAGATCTTGTCACGCTTCGCTGCACATGGCAGCCAAAGAAAATCAGCGAGAGAAGGGGAGTAATAAAGAAACAGTGGGAGAGACAGAGAGACGGACAGAGAGGCATTGAAAGAAAGGGGGCACACAGAGGCTAGTACATGGGCTATGTGCCTGCATCATTTGATGGTGCTGAGTGGCAGTGAGAGAGGGACTGTAGGACGGGAAATAAGGGTGGTAGTGGGGGTGGTTGCATTGGTTGGTGGTGGTGCCGCTGGTGGTTTGTACTTCCCACGTCTTGTACAACTGGTATTTGTACCATGTTCTACACCAAATGAAGGTCAGGGAGTTCATTTCAAGGGGTTGCTGGGTGTTGAAAATACTAGTTTGAACTGTCCATTTTAATCAAGGGTGGCTGATTAATCCACCAGGAAAAGAGACATCCAAATGATCAATATCTGCAGCTCTTAAAATCAGTCTGAACTTTTGGAAATTACGCAATGGAATGTTTTACATACTGGCTTTTTTTTTTGTTTGGTTGTAATTTATTTTGCTTAAGTTTTATTCTCTCAGCTACTCACCATACAAATCCAGACCTGCAGGGTGTAGAGGTACTAATTTTCTTTTCTTTTTTAATGAGAAGCCTGCACTTAAACTTGGTGTGAAGCAAGACTGTTTCTCCCCTTGACCACAAGTGATAGGCTGTAGCCCAGTCTTTAAAGGAGGCGACCACCACCACCCCTCTCTCTCTCTCAGTTCCAGGTGTAAAACGTTGTAGAGAACATGAAAGAACTCTTGGCAACAAGAGAGCTGCTCATGGGAAAAATGTAGAAAGTTCATTCTTATGGCCCCCCAAAATACACAGGCATAAACGCACCAGGCGATGTTATATGATATTATGCTACACTTTCCCCATGGAGCATAGCGTTATTTCATGCATAGAAACCTATATAGCTATTACAACAATACAATACAAAACAATATGATACAATACAATGCAATGCAATGAAGGGACATTAGCGCTTCACACCACCACCAACCACTACAACAAAAACAATAATGAACAGGGAAAATGTACATAGAATGCTCAGCAGCGTCCTAATAATCCATTTGTGCTACAAGACCCTGAGCCTTAACCTGAACAGCCCTACATCTCTCAGTCTCCATTCCTCACTCCATTTCCCCACAGCTCTGACCTGAAGTGAGGTCATAGGCCAAAGGGGCTGTATGCAGACAGAGCCATTTATCACCCACCCTTCCCCACCCCTGTCCACCCCCTGGAGATCTGAGCACAGGAATTGGGTGAAGGCAATGTAGGTCATGTGTAGTCCTTATGTGGAACAGCGAATGTAATGTTGTATGGGGCACAGTGTAGACAATGTTGTTCCTGTGTGTAGGGCAGGGGGCCTGAAGGTCGTCTTCACACCTCACAGGCTTGGTGCAGCGGTGTCGGGTGACGGTCTGTGGCCACACCAGTGTTGCTGTGGTGGATGTGGTTCAGGTCAGCATAAAACCAGAGGGGATGGACACAAAGAGCGTTTTATGAGCTAGCTGTGATTGAAGGGCTGTGTTTACATTAGGTCTTTACGGCTGTTTAATGCTGTTGCCTGTGGCTGGAAGTTGCTGACAGAGACACTAAAGAGCTTTTTATCTTGCCAACAAATTGGTGTGTATAGTTAGATAGAGAGGAAGGTGGGTAGGTACATTGGCTTGTAGGTAGGTATGCATGTGTATGCTTCCTCCTCTTACTTCCTCCTTCTTTGTTCTCTGTGTGTTTTCTTTGTCCATCCTCCCTTCCTCCGCCTCCTTTTTGTCATATTATGAATAGCCTGTTCGCACGTATTATTCAAGTTCCAATCTGCATTACAACTCAGGGCATTCTTCTCTCTCTCTCACACTCACACACACACACACACACACACACACTCATGACCTGTTCAGAAAACTTCAACAACATGGGTCAGGCTAGTGAGATTATACTTTGGGCTTTCCTGGTGAAGATAGGAGGCTAACTGAATGGACAAGCAGTCAGAAGCCATGTCACTGGAGAATTCAATCAAGCCAGCCTGACTTCAGCAGTTCAATATATATCGTGAAACCTAGGCCATTTCAGTGCAGGAAGGCAATGACTGTGACTTTTTTCCAGCTTGTGATGTGTTCTCCATTGCCTGCCAATAGTTCCCTGCCCACCACGTCTTCCTGTTTGACATCACACCCCTTGATAACTGCTATTATCTCTGCAGTCACAAAAGTTTCACCTGAGCTCCTGAGGAATCAGTTGATGATCAAGGAGAAATGCTCAGTGTTGGGAAACTTTGTCCAGAGTTGGTCATCATGCCAAATCATGAATTTGGGAAATTAGCAATGTAGTAAATCAGATGTTGTAGTTAGGCATGGATTTTTTTCCCAACAGCTAACCTGACGTTTGATTTTGGCCACTGACAAAGGGAGAGGTTGTCCTCTTCATGAGATGGAGCAAGATTGTAGAGGATTCAAATGCCATAAAGTAAAAATGAAGGGAAACAGGGATGGACAGCGAAGAAAATGTCACTGGCAATGAAAAAGGGAAGAGAGGAGAGGAGATAGTTCTAGGAAGTACCTGAGACACCTCTGGGAATTTCCGGAGACAGCTGTGGGAAATACTTCAAAAAGCTATGGGACATACCTGAGCCAGTTGTCGCAAGTACCTGAGACAGCTGTGGCAAGTACCTGAGACAGCTGTGAGAAATACCTCAGACAGCTGTGGCAAGCACAATAACTTTTGTTAAAGTCATTTGAGGTCCTTGTATCATTCAACCCCTATAGTGAACTCTGTGGCTCTGCTCAATCATGATTCCAGTAACCACAAAACATGTTTTAATATTTGGAACAATGCATTCACGATGTTTGAAAAAACTGTTCGTTTCCAAAATAAAAAGCAGTGAAAAGTTAAACATTTTCAGATTTTCAGTTCACAAGCAAAACATACCATTTGACTTTTTGTTTGAACTGAGGTTGATTTTCTTTTCTTATCAATTGCTATCAAAAAGACAACAACAACAAAGTGAAATATGGTGTAATTGTACACTCTGCAACTACCTTCAGATTATTTTCACTTCTAACTTGAGCCTTTCTTGCAACACTTGTAGTACTTCTGTATTATGACATGACAAAATATGGCTATTGTAACTCCATTTGTTATGGCCTGCCACCTTGATTATATAGCTACTATTTCATTATTTGCTACACTTCCAGAAAAGTGGATGATAAGTATTAAGAAAAATGTAGAACTTGTATTAAAACACCATGTAAAGTACATTACTGTCCTCTTTAAAAATGTAAGATATGGAGATATAGAGATATAGATAGATAGATAGATAGATAGATAGATAGATAGATAGATAGATAGATAGATAGATAGATAGATAGATAGATAGATAGATAGATAGATAGATAGATAGATAGATAGATAGACAGTTAGTAGCTAACAGAAGCACTCTGAGTCTGACTGATCTCTTGATTCAGTTGTATAACACAACAGAAAATGATTGAAGTCAGGAACCAGTGAAGAGTATGCCATGTAATCCTACTCTGCAGACGAACTTCAGGCATCAATTTGAACATCAGGTCACGCTTGACTTGCTGATTAGGCAACAAGGGCCATGGTTAATGGCGTTCAGATCTTGTCATGCCTCACTGCATATGGCAGCAAGGAAAAAATCTGACAAATGACAGAGAATGCAGAGTGACAGAGAAAAAAAAAATAATAGAAAGAGACAGGGAACAGTGCTGGAAGAATAGAGTACAGAAAGATGAGCAAGGGCACTGTGAGCTTTCTTTGATGCTGTTGTGAGGTGGTGTGGTGTGGTGGTGCTATCGGTAGTAATCCAGTCGTGGTGATTTAAATTTTTTAGATCCTTCAAAATTATTTTGGTACAATAACATGCACTTAAATGAAATTCAAAGAGGGTTTTTTCCCTACAAGATTTGATTATCATAAAATGCAAGAAGGGGAAGAAGAAAAAGTAACCAGCTGTATTTTAATCAAGTGTAGCTCACTTAGCCAGAACAGACCAATCATTTCAATGGCCAATGTCCATAAATGCTTAGGTCATCTTTAGCATTTCAAAGTTAACCAAGTGCTTTGATAAGCTCACATTCGTTAACCACACTTGTTTTTGTGTTGTTGTGGGGTTTTTCTTCTCTCAATCACTATCAATGCAAATCCAGGCCCAAAATGGTCTGATGGTAATGCCCCTTTATAGAAAACTGTAGGGGGCAGTACATTTCAATGGTCAGAGCACTCGCTTTCCCCAAGTTAAGGTTAAGCAGCATTGAGAATGGTTACCAAGTGGATAGGTGACCATTTGCGCACCTTGACTTCAGTACGGTCCTCCATTTCGCTCAGCTGTAAATGGATACATGCCCTCTTTAGAGTCAGGGAATGTAAAGCAGTGAGGGAGAGGAGATAGGTGCTGCCCTCAATATGCTGGCCCTTGGGGAAGCTGAGATCTTTGACATCTCTGAACAAATAAACAAAGCAAAATACTCACCATCACTAGAGGTCCAGAGAATTCATTGAGGTCACAAGATCCTCAGTCTGAAGCTAAACCACGCTCCATCTCAGAGAGGGCAGACCCGACTATAACACAGTGTACAGGTATGGCCATATTTTGGCCATTATTATTGGGCTATATTGGTTAGAAGGCGTTGTGCCTGGCCGTTTCATGCGCTTGTGACTAAGCAGAAGGTCTTCCCTCTGGCCTTAGCTGACACATTCCCCTTCTGGACAGCTCATTAAAAGGTTCATAAGGAAAAGATTTCAGATTTGCTTGAAAAAAGATAGGATAATGGGCTGGGTAGGCAGAAAATAAGCAAGAGAGGAGAGAGAGAGTGGGGGGGGGGGGGGGGGGGGGGTGGACAGAGAGGAAAGGGAAAAGGCAGAAACAAGGGGGGGTGATAAGATACGGGAAAATTCTAGCACAGATTTTCCTGAAAGTGGTGAATGCTATTTATACTGTAAAAGCTCCTATAGACCCCACGTGGGAGTACAGGTATAATTGCATATAAATGGTCTGATTTACACCTGCAATGCCAGATACAGGTTGCATGGTGAAAATACTCTCTACCGTTTCTTAAATAATAATATTTTTTAAAGCCACTCTCACTCTCTGTTCATTGTTCGGGTCCAGTGGGTTAACCAACAAACAAAAGAAGATGGCGACCTTTCTACAGAGAGGTGTGATGCAGCAGACACAGCTCTGCCACCACAGCCCATAAAACAGTCCTAGTCTCCTCACCCCTCCTCTGGGGAAGCAGCCAGGACAAAGGCTGGTGCACAACCAGTAAGGAGACACCCCCGTGGGGATGCTGGGAACCTGTCAGTATAAATAACACACCCATTTTCTGGAAATCCTGCGTTAGGATTTCCCTCTTTTCTATCCCTCCCTTTGTTTCTGCCTTGTTCCTTTTCTTCCTGTCGCCCCCTTCTTGTCTATTTTCTGCCTTCTTGGTCGTCGATTCTCTTGCCTTTTTTTCTAAAAAGACTTACAAGCTAACAATTCTTTCCATGGCGAAGTCAGATGCGCTGGGCCTGACTTGTCAGGCGCTTAAGGGCAGCGCAACGTATTTTCGCTCATATCACAGACAACAGTAGTTGCTTTCTGAGAGTTCGACGACGAAGAAAGAAGTATGGCGACTGACACGTTATTCAACACTTCTCCAGCAAAGGTCTAAAGTGGGAAGATAAACTGCAGGCCCCTCATTCAACTAGCAACGGTACACTCATCACCTACACTGTATATCAAAGATTCTGTGTGCAAGTCTCTAGGGTCGTGAGCATACACAGATCCGGTGACGATGGTTCTGTTTCCCTCTGCTTCGTCTTTAGCTCAGGGGAATCGATTCATTACCAAGACGTTTCTGGCCGAGAGCTTCTGTGTGGCTTTCTCAACCAAGTATTATCCTTTCCAAGTGTAAAGCTTATGGAGATGTTTTGAAAGCGTTGCAGTCGACATCACTTGTTCCTCCTCTGGCCTACTCGGCAGCTGGTCTTTTACGTGGTCCAGCAAGCAGATTGTTATTTGTTGTGGAGGGGAGGGGGTAAGTGTTTATACATAATTATAGGCCTACCCTGCAACTCATATTCTTTATGCCTATATCTGTTTTCTGGGGTGACAAAGTTATTAATTTAATTGTAAAAAAAATCCTGGTTGCCATCTTCAAACAGTTTTTTTTTTAATTCTGTTATTTCGAGGATGGTGGAATAACCACCCATGTACTTTTTCATCCAGCCCCCCTATGTATGCAGTTTTGTAAATTTTGTCATCCATTCCCACCACCACACAATGGCCTACTCTTTCGAAAAGTGGAACAGGTTTTAACGTGTGCGC
This sequence comes from Rapana venosa, assembly GCA_028751875.1. NCBI lineage: Eukaryota > Metazoa > Mollusca > Gastropoda > Neogastropoda > Muricidae > Rapana > Rapana venosa. The sequence continues at coordinate 9,347,958 of CM054137.1, forward strand.
AAGGTGTTCTGCGCGTGTTTGCACACGGGACCTTGGTTTATAGTCTCATCCAAAGGACTTTTGGGTTAAATGTGCGCTTAAGAGGGTTTTTTAATCAAGTCATTGTCATAATCATCATTAGCGAAGAGATGGGAGGAGATGAAAGAAGCATGTTTGAAGATGATAATAATAATATATGAAATTCTTATATACGTCTGGAGATGAGAGCAAACCAACAAAGCCACGTGACCTTCTTCAACTCAGCAAATGTGAATGGTACAAACTTACGGGTCCGTTAAGTCTCTCTGGTACCTCGACTCACGCTTGCAAATGTACAGTTACTATGTGAATGATGTTCATATGATTGACATCAGACAAATGGAGCCTAACAGGAACACTCTGGAATGAACATTTTTGACCTGAACAATTCTGCCAACAACTAACTGCCTCTCATGATCCCCCCCCCCCCCCCCCCCCCCCCCACCCCCCAAAAAAAACCAAATAAAAACCAAAGACCTTCTAGCCTTTGTCCTGATTACTGCCTCATGGTAGCTCAGTGGTATTGATCATTGGATAAGCTTTTCTTCCTTGTGTCTGCGCTTAAGTAGGTTTCTCTCTCTCTCTCTCTCTCTCTCTCTCTCTCTCTCTCTCTCTCTCTCTCTCTCTCTCTCTCTCTCTCTCTCTCCCTTACAGCTGGCAGAAAAAATATCACGAAAACAATTTTAAGCTAAGGCGGATTAGGGGATTAGTTGATCCAGCATTGATCGTTCTTTGGCCTGTAGAGTAAACAATGCAGGGTTACATCCCTTAGACAAGCCTCACTTTTTTCACTTTCGTGCTCCTCCTTTACTTCTGCTTCTTCCTCTCTTCTTCATCCGCCTTCTTCTCCTCCTTCTTCCTCCTCCTCATTCTTCTGCTTCTTCTTCTTCTCTCTCCTTTCCTCCTTTTTCCTCCTCATCCTTCTCCTCCTCCTTCCTCTGCTTTCTCTGTGTCCTCCTCCTTTATCTCCTCCTCTTCCTCCTTCTTCCTTCTCTTCCTTTTCCTTCTCCTCCTCCCTTCTTTTCTCCTCCTCCACCATCTTCTCCTCCTCTTTCTTCTTGTTCTTGTTCTTCTTCCTCAGCCTTCTCTTCGACCTCCTCCTCGTCCTCCTCCTTAGTGCAGGTAAATAGAAGGGTCTTTACCGTGTGAACTTGTACTCCAGGCACCAGTGCTGTCAGGTCACAGGTACCCGCTACTGTGTCTCTGCCTATCTAGGTCACCAGCGTGGATTGCTCCTCCAAGCCTGTAGCGTTTATACCCACGCTTCCATACAGTTTATGGGCTGTGGGACACACACGTTTAATTTAATGGAGGGTGAGGGGGGGGGGGGGGGGGGGGGGGGGGTCTGGCACCGTGATCCTTCTGCATCTGGGTGTCAGTAAAGTGCATTTTTTTTAAAGGACAACAACAGAGGGGGAGGGGGGGAGTGGGAGGAGGGGGGGAAGGGGGTCAGTTCAGTGAGAACTTTTTTTGGAAAACAAATTAATGTGGATGTGGTACAATTTCCATGGTGCTTGCTTTTCATTGTCCAGTTATTTATTATACGTGTTCAGATCCCCGAAGTTGGAATGCGGCTACCTTCATGATTGGGCAGAAAACGGTCACACACACAAAGCATCATCTTTGGTGAACTTCAGAACACCAGCCAAGGAACGAGGGGAAAAAAAAACCTCTGAAGCAAGCATAACGATCAATTTCAATGTGTTTTACTCCAAGAAATTTGGTGAATGTGGTGCATTGTAGCTTCTCTCTCTCTCTCTCTCTCTCTCTCTCTCTCTCTCTCTCTCTCTCTCTCTCTCTCCCTCTCTCTCTCTCTCTCTCTCTCTCTCGTTATCCTAAGTAATATTTTTGTAATAGACTTTTTTTTGTTATACAATAACATTTTGTCGATACTGTTGCTCCCCCATCCCCCCTCCCCTAAAATACTAAGCAGTTCGGCAACCCGTTTCATGTATGGGACAATGGCCTTTTGTGAATAAATCATTCGAGTTCAAGTTCTCTCTCTCTCTCTCTCTCTCTCTCTCTGCCTCTCTCCTTCTCATCTCTCTCCCCTTTCTTTCTCACATTTCCTCATTACAAACAGGAGCTTGTAACGCTGACACCAACGCTGCCACAAAAGTTATGGACCTGGAGAACTCTTCAATGTAATCGGGTATCCGTGACCCTTCTGCTGGGTACATGTCGGTTAGGTGCATGCAAGGAGGACAGCGGGTTTGCTGGCAGTTTTGTGGGAGCGTTTTGAAGACAGTTGTAGACGCCTGCCATTGTACCTGCTCCTATCTGTTGACCACTGCAGTATCTTTTGCCAGGAAGTCAGTTGTAGGAACAATACTGTGTCAGCATTGACGGATGACAGTGGTAACGATATATCTCCATTGCTGTCTATGGTGAAAAAATCGTACGGGGTTGTTTTTTTTCTACTTCGCCTTTGTCTTTTTTTTTTAATTCCTTTTTTTCCTGTCTTGTCCTTCTCCTATTTCTCTTATTTTCTGGTAGAGCATGAACAGAAGTCTATAAGAGTTTTTTGTGGGGTTGTGGGTTTTTTTCGGGGGGGGGGGGGGGGGGGAGGAGGGTGTTTTGCATTATTTTTGTTGTTACTATCTTCCAACTGCATCCTCCTACCTATGCATTTGTAGGAAGGTAGTATAAAACAGAGAAGAGAGAGGAGAGAGAGAGAGAGAGAGAGAGAGTGTGTGTGTGTGTGTGTGTGTATGTGTGTGTGTGAGGGAGGGGGGTGGGGGTGAGGGGTTGTTATCACAAGAATAAGAAGAGATCACAGCACTCTGTGTTACACATGAAAAGATCCAACAAGATGTCAACCGGGATATTCAGAGGAGGATAAGGAGATGAATGATTTTTCTGTTGGTGTCAAACTTCAAACATGGAATGATGGAACCATTCAAGAACAGCCTGGAATAAACCATGGCACTCACCAGCGAGCTGTGTGCTGCTTTGGTCAGCTGATTTCATTGATACTGTGTGTGACAGCCATGTCTTCCTCCCCTGCTGTTTTTCTTTGTCCTTCTCCTCTTCTTCCTCTTTGAACATTCTCCTCGTGTCTGTTAATTTTCAGGATCGAGTCTGTATTTTCTCATGTTCTCTTTCTGTTACTCGCGCGTGTGTGTGTGATTCAGATTCAGATTCAGAATACTTTATTGCCATTTAAGTCATATAGACTTATTTGACACAACAACACAAACGTCAGTCATAATTATCTATTTGGCTCTACATGTGTGTGTGTTTCCTCATGCTCTCTCTCTCTCTCTCTCTCTCTCCTCTCTCTCTCTCTCTCTCTCTCTCTCTCTCTCTCTCTCTCTCTCTCTCTCCCCTAGGGGACGGGATAGCCTAGTGGTTAGAACATTGCGCTCGCAATCTGACGACCCGGGTTCGATTCCCGTTCAAGGGGATATTTTTCCCTGGAGTTAACATCAGTGCAGATTCCACTATCCCCAAAAGTCTTTCGGATGAGACTATAAACCGAGGACCCGTGTGCGAACGCACACAGAACATCTTGCGCACACGTTAAATCCTGTTCCGCTTTTCGTAAGAGTAGGCCATTGTGTGCCGTTGGGAACAGATGACAAAATTTACAAAATTGGATACACACGGGAACTGGATGTAAAAAAGCATATCAGTGCTTATTCCATTATCCTCGATATAAAAGAATATTAAAAAAATTAATACATTATATATATAGATCTCAGGAGGCACCGTGGTCGAGTGGTTTAGGCGGTCAATTCGTGATCCAGAGGTCGCGGGTTCGATCCCCGCTCGGCTCGGTGTTGTGTCCTTGGGAAAGACACTTTACTCCTATTTTCCTCACTCCACCCAGGTGTACAAGTGGGTACCAGCTCTGCTGGGGAAGTATCTGGCGACAGACTAGCGTCCTGTCACAGGGGTGGTGAAAAACCATCAGTTCGCTTAACGCTACAGAAACCGGGATAAGCTCCGGCCCTATGGGCCTTCTGGCTCGAAAGAACATACTTTTATAGATCTCTCTCTGTCTGTGTGTGTGTGTGTGTGTGAGTGTGTGTGTGTGTGTGTGTGTGTGTGTGTGTGTGTGTGTGTGTGTGTGTGTGTGTCTATGAGTGTCTGTGTCTATGAGTGTCTGTCTGTGTCTGTGTGCGTTAGGAAGGATAAAAACAAATTGAGAAACTACGAATGGGGTGAAAATGAAAGTAGGAAATGAACGTAGGAACATGCTATTTTTTTAATTTTGACTGCTCACATTTATTCAATTGTATGTTTTAAAATTGCCTCTAGAAATTTTGTCTTTTTTTTCAGACTAAAGGAATATGGTGTGTTCGGAAGAATGACAGGACCATGATATAACAAAACAAATTGTTCCACGCAGATTTGTTTTCCTTCTGCGAAATGTTTATTTTGCCTCCTCGGTGGGACAGCTACACATAAGGGGAAAATGAAAGAAAGAGAGGAATAAAGAGATTTTTAAAAAGACCAAATGATATGTTGTTCTGCTTCTTTCTGTTACTCGTATCGTGCTTGCTCGTGTGTGTGTGTGTGTGTGTGTGTGTGTGTGTGTGTGTGTGTGTGTGTGGTGTGTGTGTGTGTGTGCGTGCGTGCGTGCGTGTGTGTGTGTGTGACTTTTTTTTTTAACAATCATCCTTTCATAAATTCATGTTAGTACAACTTTAATTGAATCTGACAATAAACAGATAGTAGAAGAAAAAGATGATGACGATGATGGTGATGGTAGGTGTGTGTGAGTGTGTTTGTTTGTGTGAGTATGTTTGTGTGTGTGCCTGCCTGTCTGACTGTCTGTCTGTCTGTCTGTCTGTCTGTCTGTCTGTCTGTCTGTCTGTCTGTCTGTCTGTCTGTCTGTCTGTCTGTCTGTCTGTCTGTCTGTCTGAGTGCTCACATTACAGAGGGTGGACTGAAGTTTGTGGATTTGAAAGGATGACAGAAAGAATATCAAAAAATAAACATATGAACATACTCATCATTATTTCTTCTTCTTTTTATATAAAACCTCTTGACATTGGTGTCACAACTGTGTATTTGAATCGAATCTTGAATATCACTTTGTCCTGTTTTCCAGACTGAAGGGGGGTTGACGAGGGACATGATGTAAAAAAATATTTTAAAAAGGAAAAAAAGAGAAAGTTCGGTGTCGATGTGTTTTCCTTTCCGAACTGTTTATTTTGTCGGGTCGACAGGATGGCAAAACTTGGGGGAAAATACACAGAGTGGAGAGAACAAGAAGGCAAAATGCAAGAAACATTTGAGATGAGGGGAGCAAAACAAAGAGATGTGCCAGAGATATTTGAAGAAACGAAGAAGAAATATGCGCAAAACAGAAGAAGAAACAGCAACAAACAGAAAGACATAAAACTGAAGGACAAAATTGCTTGAGCGAAAAGAGGAAGAAAACTGAAATAATGAAACAATGTAAACTTAGATATGATATAACAAAATAAAAAGTTAACTTAGTTTTCTAACATAGATAGATAGATAGATAGATAGATAGATAGATAGATAGATAGATAGATAGATAGATAGATAGATAGATAGATAGATAGATAGATAGATAATAAAAATGTTAGAAGACAGCTTAAAAAACTTTAACTTTTTATAACAAAAACAAATGTTACATCGATAGATTGATAGATAGGTAGATAGATAAATTGATAGATAGACAGATACAAAGATAGATAGATAGATAGACAGACAGACAGACAGACAGACAGACAGACAGACAGGCAGACAGACATAGATAGATAGATAGATAGATAGATAGATAGATAGATAGATAGATAGATAGATAGATAGATAGATAGATAGATAGATAGATAGATAGATAGATAGATAGATAGATAGATAGATAGATAAAGTTTGATAGAAAGAAAAGAAAGAAAAACACAAAATAACATGCGAAGGACAACGGCGACAGAAGGGGAAAAGGATGGCTGGAATAAAGAAAAGATGGAAAGAAAAGAAAATTAATGACAGAAGTAAACATAGCTCTTCTCTCTCCCACACCCCCACCCTTCTAAAATAGAGTAAAAATATCTTTTACAAACGCACTGTGGGTAGCAGCAAAATCAACTCAATTATTCTAACAAAGAATGATTTACAAAAAAATGGTATCTGCTGAAGTTTAAAAAAAACAAAAAACTAGTATTGCCAGGATAATGAAGAAGCACCGAAGTGTTGTTGGGGTTTTATTTTTGGAGGGTTTTAAACATTCTGTCAGAGTATGCATAGAGTTTGTGAATTGATAAAATCGAAATGATATTAAAATGCCTTTTAATAACAGAGCACTGAAGACACGGATTTGGAATATACTTTATAAATACCACTGATAAGAAAAAAGCGTGTGGTGTTGTGTGTGTGTGTGAGTGTGTGTTGTGGTGTGTGTGTGTGTGTGTGTGTGTGTGTGTGTGTGTGTGTGTGTGTGTGTGTGTGTGTGTGTGTGTGTACGCGCGCCAGTGCTTGCAATAGTAAAATCTGAGACCAACACAATATAAAAATAATAATGGACTCCCTTTCAAGTTGTAAATCTTGAAATGTTATCATCAAGATAACTTCCCAACGAATTATCACAAACAGCAAATAATGGTAACTGAATAATGAGCACCAAAAAACCCTACATTTCAAAGAACCATAAAAAGTCACTATAATAAAACATAAAAACACCACAAAACCTCATCAACAACAACAACAAAACACCCCAAACCCATAAATCAGCTTTTCAAACAGCTTACAAATTGACACACAAAGAACCACAACCAAACGCTTTTACATCTACAGCTATTGCAAAACCTGACATAGAGAATGAGGGCGAGAAAGACAAGGGATATCAGGGAGAAAAACGCCGACCAATAAAAACTTTTCAAACAAACTCTTTGATCCAATTGTACTTGGCCAACTTCTAAACTCCTCTCTCCAGAGAACAAGAGAGAAACGATCCGTCTCCAAGGTAATGACACGGGGCCTTCTAGATACGATTCTCTACACTGCACAACATATTGGCTTGGACACACATCACATGATGAGTAAAAGCCAGTTTAATCGGAACTGACGGGCAAATGTAAGCTCGGGCTTAATGGGCATCCTCCTACGTCATGGGAGAAGGAAACCTTTACCTCTCGGAGGAATATTGTGTTGACGTTCGCTTTTCCAATCCGCAGCTCGCTTCCTGCGCGCGGAACAATTGTTTTTCAACCCCTCTGTCGACCGGATGTGACGCAAAAGCAACAACCGAGCGTGCGCGGGCTTGGGCTCTCACCGCCGACAAGGTCTAATGGTGGTTTGATTTGCCCGAGTGTTTCAAACGAAATTAAACTTTCAGGAAAGCTTGCCGACCATCCATTAGCCGGGCGGAAGAAGACGTCTCAAGTGGAGAACTATGTCGTGACGCGGAAGTATTGCCTGCGTCGCTTGTCGCTCATTGTTACGACGGCAAATCAAGCAGAAAGAGAACCGCAGGGCATCAAAAATAGTGCGCATGTTCCCTGGCGAAAGCTTTGGGGAGCCACTCGTCTGTTGTGCAAGTCATGATGGAGTATGCCCCGTCTCGCTTCAGAAACAAACGTCCGCTAAAAAAATAGCAGACACTAACTGAATGATGACACAGACGGTGAGAACGAGTTGAAACAGCCTGAGGCTGTGTGTTCTGACCACATTCTTCACTCCCAACTCTGGCACTTAAGTCAACAAAGAAAGATACATACGAAAACTTCAGTTTTAGCGTAAGTTTTAGAGATTTTTTGTTGTTGGATGTTTTGGGGTTTTTTATCTCTTTTTTTTTTAATGTGTGGGCGATCATGGTTTTTATGTGTGGCATATAAATATAATGTTAGTTGTTTTGTAATCCCTTAAAAACAATATTTAAAATGATGTTATCAATAATATTGATGGTAATAATAATAATAATAATATTCGTAGTGATGATGATAATGATAATGATGATAATGCACTGTTCTGTTATATAAAACATAATAGTAATACCAATGATAATGATGAATATAGTAGAAGTAACAGAAGCAGTAGCACCATCTAAATCAAGAGTAGAATAAGAAGATAAAAACAATGATAATAATAATAATCATACTGTAACAGCACTTCTACAACACTACTACTACTCTTGCTGCTACTACTTGTTTCCTGTACTGGTGCTAATAACATAGGGTTAGAAGAACCAAAAAACAGCAGCATATAAGGGGAAGGGAAAACCCCAACAATATTGACCCCCAAAGATTTGTCGAATTTTCATGAGTCTTTTTTTCGTTGTTCAAATGAATTCTATTATAAAACAACTACTCCTCGAAAGCTGGCGCAGGGCTGCCAAAATTGCAAGGTGTTTAAAAACTGTCCTTAAAGCAGTTTTTTCACCCAGTATCACCAGGTGGGTTTTTTTTTATCGATTTCGAGAATAATGAAAAAAATCACTCTTGTGCTTTAAAAAAAAAAAATTATATGCAGGTGTGATGAATGAGACAGTCTTCATGGTGTGGGTGGCGGCCCCCAGGCTCTTTAAAAAGACAAACTCCCGGATTGATTACATTAGAGTCCCAGTAGAATCGTCCCATTTTGGGACTGTACCATCAACCAACCATCACAAACACTCAACAGTGACTACAACTACTACTGTGGATGCTATTACTCGTGCGGTTGGTGTTGCTATTACTGCTACTATTGCTGCTGCCGCTACTTCTGCTACCACCACCACCACCACCACCACCACTACTGCTGTTGCTGCTGCTGCTAGGCCTACTACCGTTAGTACTATTACTACTACCATTATTACGAAGTAGAAGAAGGGAAAAAATACTGCAAATGCAATTACAGCGAAGAATAAAAAGAACAACAACAATGATAATAATGATGATGGTGATGTTGATGATAATGACAATAATAATGACAACGATAACACGGTGATGTCAACGACACCAATATAATGTGGAGCGACTTCTAACCAGAAAGGAATAATAGCAAGATATCACAAGACTGCGAAATTTTGGCCCTGTTCTCTCATTAGGCAGAACCTGCTATCCATTATTTTCTTCAAACTTACGCAGTAACGATTCAGAACAAAAACCACCACTTGTAATTATCTCCCATTAAAAAAAGTGTTCATGTTTTCTCAGAAGTAGTCTCCCATTGATAAATTCAGAGAACTGGTCGTCGTTATAAGGCTTATCTCCCATCCTCTACTTATCTCCTTCCTAAGTTCTCTATAGTTCTTTCTTCCTGAGTTCTCTGTAGTTCTTTGTAGCTGTGTTTAGCAGTGAGGGACGAAGAGGCAAAATTATACTCCGTGAGCTTGACACACTTGGCTTCGATTTCTAGAGGGAAAAAGACAAAGGCTAATTTCTGATACAACTCGCATGTGAGAGTTTACATGGTTTTAAGGAGTGGAAAAAGATGTCTAACACGCGAGCGTACGTTTTCGCCTCTGTGTGTTGTGTGTGTGTGTGTGTGTGTAATCATAAATTATTTATTGTCACAAAAGTCACATGGACTTATTTGCCACAACAAAATAAACTCTTCATAATTCAGTAATACAACATATTACTCACTGGTCAGCCTGACTGACATGATGTGCATGAAAAAAACAACCCAGCCATGTTGCATTTAATCTTATTTTAATCGAGCTCTCTTTTCAAAACAGGTATAAACACAGTTAATTATTTCAGTTTGACGATTATCAGTTACAATTATTTCGCTTAGTTTGTCTACATCATTCATATATTCGTTGACTCCAGCATTTAGAATTATCAATGTTTTTCTTTGTTCGGTATATAGAATGCACTCATCCAGTAAATAAAACACGTCTTCTATTTTGTTGCAGTATTGACAAGTTCTATTCTCTCTTTGTTTATTTGTATGTCTTCCTTTCTCTATCATCAAGTCATGGCAACTTGTACAAAATGTTTTCCTATGGCTTTTTTTCACAGTTAATCAGATATGGTTCTAATCTAAAGTCTTTTGTAACAAAGTTCTAAAGTTGACTTTTTGGAATCTTGTGTGTGTGCTGGGGGGGGGGGGGGGGGGGGTGTAGGATAGGGGGGGCGGGGGGGGGCAGGTGTTGCAGCTGTGTGTGTCTGTGGGACCAAACTTATCTGTTGATGTGAGTGTGTGAGTACGCACGTGCGTGTGTGTGTGTGTGTGTGTGTGTGTGAGTTTTGCTGTTGCTTCAATTTAACGTCTGTTCACTCAAAGTAATATTACACTTGTGGTGGGGGGGGGGGGGGGGGGGGGGAGGGGGGAGGTGGAAAGGGAGCGGCCAGGGGATAAATTCGTGGGGGAAGTGGGGGGGGGGCGATGGAGGACAGGCAATTTGGATACATAAAGACAGACGAAAAACGAACTAACGTTTTGAGAATCAGAAAACAAATAGAGAGCAAAGTCAACAAGCCAAGAAATGATTAATTAGCAGACGAATGTAAATCTTTACCGTTTGCGCTAAAAGCTAACAGGATCGGCAAGAGAAACAAAAGAGAAAAAAGAGAAGAAGAAAAAAACTATCAGGAAAACAAGTTTGCAATTCGAAGCAAGACCTAAGAGCAATGTGTACCACATCATAGTGGACTTTTTTTTCTAAGGAGAGGGGGGTTCGTTCTGTTTGTTTGGTTTTTGGTGGGTTCTCTTTTTAGGTTTTTTTTTAAGGAGACGGGAGTGGCGGGGTGGGGAGTGGGGTGGGGTGGGGGTCGGGAGGGTGCTAATATGTTTCCTTGGTTGTTGATTTCCCTAATTTTTCTACAAATGTTTTATTGTTTCCGATATTTTGTTGGTATCGTTTATGAACAGGAGTTTGTCGTTGTTAAGATACCCACTCTACAATTTTCATTGTAGTGTTTAACGTTTTGAAACGTCACACACACACACACACACACACACACACACAAGAGACAGACAGGCAAAGAGAGAGACGGAGACAGTGTCAGAGAGTTATAAAGTGAAAACATTAAACAAACAAAAACATAAGTAAATCAAAACAAAAAAGACCCCCCCAAAAAAAAACACACAAAAAAACCAACACACGGGCTGTTGTTAAGACAAGAAGAGACAAGCATCGTTATGACTTCATCTGTTTAATTTTAATAGTCAATGTACACTTTATACTGAATAAACGACATCATTTTCTGCATAACAACTCTATATAACATAACGTGCGACCCGAAAGGTTTTGTCAAACGTCAGTATCATTACAAACCTTGATGGTCATCTTTGTCATTTTCTTCTTCTTCTTCATCATCATCATCATCATCATCATCATCATCATCCTCCTCCTCCTCATAATCATTACCTCTCTATGTCTGTGTCTGTGTCTGTCTGTCTGTCTGTCTGTCTGTCTCTGTCTCTCTCTCTCTCTCTCACTGATCAAACATGGTTATAAGTATATTATTAGACATAATTCACAATTTTAACGCATACATCATACACTGACAACTCACACCTACCAATCATAGAAGGACACACTAAACCAAAATGTATGCAAACCGACACAGATTACCTATATTCGCGCGTGCGGCGCATACACACACATACATACACACACGCACGCACGCACACGTGTGCATGCATGTGTTTGTGTAATCATGCACTTGTTCGCTTACTCACCTACATACATGCACACACCTGCATAATCGCTTGTGCAAACACGTACACATGCTCGTATGCACTCTCCCTCATGCCTGCTCCCTACACACACACACGTGTGTGTGTGTGTGTGTGTGTGTGTGTGTGTGTATGTGTGTGTGTGTGCATGAGCGCGTAACACACACACACAAATACACACGCACTGAAATACGTTTACACTCACACACATACACACACTGTAGGCTACCTACGCGCACACCACAACCCTTTAATTTTGTTGTCATAAATGTAACATGGCTCCAGATTTTTCTTTATTTTACGACTTATGATTTATTTTGTGTGTTGTAATTGTACGATTTATACATACATGATTCATACATTATAATGTACAAACCATCATTGAGTTAAGTGTCTATCGGTACCATTACACAAACTGGGATTGAAGTTTCTCCAGCACACGGGAAGAACTGTATTGGATTTTAATATTGCATTGTATACTACTTTCAGTTGCAACAGATTTCTCTTCGTAAAATTGGCTATGAGATCCTTTGGGTACAATACCCTCGAGATAAGACACAGAGGAGTAATCACCACAAGTATAGCTCGCGCCACCTCTTCCCCCGCCCCCCTGTATCCATGTGTACTTGTTTCCCAACAAGAGTGGCTTTTTCTACAGAAACTTCACCAAGGACATCTCTCTTATTGCCGAGGATTAATTCATGAGCCCTAAATGCATGCTGCACACAGGACCGCACTTGTTTGTCTCCACGAAAGACTTGCACCTAGACTTAGACCATCACTAGTAATGTAAAGGATGGTAAGAAAAGTACAAATTCAGGAATCGAACCCTCTGTCTACACGGGTGCGTTAGGTAGGCTACCACTACACCACCGACCCATTGGCCTCGTGGTTAGAGCGTCGTACTACTGATCAGAGGGTAGCTGAGGATGCGGGTTCCAGTCTTCGCTGAGGTGTCTGTCTGAGGGGTTTTCCCCTGGAGTTAGTTAACATAGTAAGTCTGACTCCACTCCCCTCACAGTCCTTCGGATGAGACTGTTAAATCCGAGGTAGCGGAGCAAATAGCACGCAAGACATCTTGCACACACACACACACACACACACACACACACACACATACATACACACGCTAAAAATCGTTTTGCCTTTTGTGTGTAGGCCAGCTATAGTCAGAAAGAAGGACTACAGATAGAATGGATCCACCAGATTCAACTTCTCAACAATACACTGCCTGGTAAAAAGAAATCAGAGCAGTGTCCCAACGACTCTTTAAGGAGAAGTCAGTGGGACCCCGAGTTTGAGATGCAGGATCTTGGAGAGCCAAAGTACTGTTTCAATGTATTCTAAGACTACAATGTTGAGAAACAGAAACAGAAAGACGTCAGAAGACATGACCTAGATGTGGGGTACCGTTACGCCCTCCTACAGTGGTGTAAGAAAGTTAAGGACCGAAACACTGGCTAGAAGGGAGATTCTGCTGTGAAGACCTTCAGCTGTCCACCTTTCCCTGCAGTTTCTGTCTTCTGGAGAGAGAGAGAGAGCAGAGCCCATTCATTGCCTATCTTTCCTGGGGTACTTCAAGATCTTCACTTTGGGGTACACATTCATTATCGCTGAAAACAACTCCATTTTCAAGTATACTACATTGCATACAGTGCAAATTTATGTACAAAACACACTGACGTATTGTTTGCATTGACTCTCTCTCTCTCTCTCTCTCTCTCTCTCTCTCTCTCTCTCTCTCTCTCAGCTCAAGAAACCGCCTTGTTGTGGGGAGTCATAACGGGAGTGAAGGAACTGTTGGGAGACCTGATCAAGGTTCTGCTACCAGAACTCAACAACCCTCCCTTGCCCACCTCCTCCCCACCCCCTCTCACCAACCCCCCTCCTCCCTCCATGGCTTTGAGTCTCGACACTCCCTCCTCTCTCCCTCTGCTAGGGATCTGGACCCCCTCTCCGCTCACGGGGCCCAGACGGCCGGCCCCGTACGCCATGGAGGTGAGAGAAGACATAGTCCTCAGGCGGTGGTAGAGGTCGGCCACGCTGAGGTGTCCGGCAGCGGCAGTCTGCTGCTGCATGTGGGCTAGGGGCGGCATGGACACCGCGGCACAACTCGGGGTGAAGAACAGCGGAGCGTTGTGGGGTCGGCCTGCAGACACCTGAGGCATCGGCGAGCAGTGGGCCGACATAGCCGGGGACTGCAGAGACATGGGCGTGGCCACTGAAGTCCGGGAACCGTCCGTGGGTGTGGTGGTAGTAGGAGGAGAGGCCGGGGAAGAAGGCGAGGAAGAAGAGGAAGACACCGCCACGCAGGAAGACATAGGATGACGAAGAGATGCCGCGTTGCTGACTCCACCACCACCACCACCACCCACCACCCTACTACCACCACCACCACCACCACCACCACTACCACCCCCTCTCAACACCGTTTCCGAAGTCGCCCCCAGCAGTTTATCGATGGAGAAGTTTAACAGACCGTGATGCCCCTGCGCGGCAAAGTTCAAGGCCGGGGCCGAGGAGGCTGTGGACATGAAGGAATGGTGCGGGTGATGCGACGCCCCGCCAGCAGAAGCAGCAGCGGCTGCTGCAGCAGCGGCAGCGGCGGCGTAAGACATGGGATGCCCATGGAACCCCGACCCCAGTCCTTGGAGAGGGTGGTGCGGAAAGGGGTAGCCTGAGGACGACAGAGCCAGCTGGAAGGCGGCCAGACGGTCCGGGGTGGTCGGGTAGAAGGCCGGGTAGGTGGGGTAGGGGAAGGCGGCTCTTTTCAGGGCGGCGAGGCGATGGCGCGAGGCGGAGGAGGAGCGGCGACGGAGCTTGCCTGTGGTGCCCCCGATGAAGACGTCGTCACAGGAGGGGTCCAGGATCCAGTAGTTCCCCTTGCCTGGGTAGGGGGACAAAGAAGGAATCGATGAAAAAAATGAATAGATAAATAAATAGATGAATAAATGTGCATGCGTACAGACATACTACAGACATACGTACGTACGTACATTCATACATACATACATGCGTACATTATATACATAATTATATACGTACATACATACACGCATACATGCGTACATACATAACATGTCATAACATACATATAAAATAAGTACATAAATAGAAAGGATACATGTATACATGCATACATTACATACATACATACATACATACATATATACGTACATACATACACGCATACATGCGTATATACATAACATGTCATAACATACATACATACATATAAAATAAGTACATAAATAGAAAGGATACATGTATACATGCATACATTACATACATACAGACATACATACATACATACACACATACATACATACATACATACACACATACATTTCACGCAAGGAAATCTCGTGACTTTAAGGTATATTAAATACATACATACATACACATACACGAACTACACAACAAATACATACATACCATACAACATCATACATACACACATACATTACATACAATACAACACACATACATCATACATACATACATACATACATACATACACATAAAACGAGTACATAAAAAGAAAGGAAGGCATGAAGATTTATCCAGCTATACTTCAAAACAACAACGAAGACACCAAAAACGAACGAACCTACCAAAAATGCCAACCTACCCAACGAACAACTCCCTTTTACCAACACTTTGGTGCATTGGTTTTTATTTACAATAACAAGCACACAAAAAACCGAACTCGTGCATCATACAATGTGAAATATCCTATAGATGAATTTCTTCGCCTCGTCTAAAAGGAAAGACCTCACAGCTTTAGATCGCGTGATAAGCAAGATGTTTTTCTTTCCTGTTTGATTATACTATAACTGGGGTCTGGGAACTAGCATTTTAGATGACATGGTAAACTGGAGTAACACGTTCATCGGTATGCATTTAGTGTACTTAAAAGAATAAGTTCCAGTGTTTAATAAACCTTCCTCCCCCCCTCCTCCCCTTCCCCAGAGAGAGAGAGAGAGAGAGAGAGAGAGAGAGAGAGAGAGAGAGAGAGAGAGAGAGAGAGACAAGCAGAAGAAAACTTAACAAACAAAAAACAACCCATTTAAATATCTGAAAGTAAATTATCAATTTGATTTTCTTTGTTTTATCACGTTTTGTTTTTATTCAAAGTTACTACACAAAATGTTCTTCCCCTCCCACTACTCTTCTTTCTTTTTATTAATCTTTTTTGTTTCTTTGAAAAAGTTGTGTTTTAGACTCCCAACAGTAAAATGGAGGGGACAAAAACAACAAAACATAATAAAACAAGAACCTGAGCTGACAGCAGAAACAGGCGAAACAGTCATAATTAATTTTATTCTTTGTACAGAAATTAGTTTGGCTTTTATTAGGCAAAATAACTGTGTTGCTCCAATTGATGAAAGTGTTAAATCATTTTTAAAAGGAACAAAGCGTCACACACTGGACAAGAAATCCCCTACCTATCCCCCACCCACCCGACCACCCCCTCACCTACCCCACTCCTTCGAATTCTACACAGAAAAAAATATATTGTGTACAGATGATTTTGAAAGATGATACGATAGAATAAAGCGGACGATGGTTTGCTTGAAAAAAAGATACAAGGCATAAGACAATACTGGAAAAATCTGACAATCCGTCAGAAAGAGAAAAGAGAGGAAACAGGAGGGCCACAAAGACAGCAACAGGAGAGGGAAACTCCTCTGCTCCCACACTACTGCACTGATCAAGAAATAAGAGGTCTGCGGTTTTCAGCCTTGTCTAAATTCTACTTGTACTATCTCTATTGACTTAGCAATGATAAGTTGGTCTGGGTGCTAGACTCTCGGATAAGAAAATAAATTGAAATTTTGTGTACAACATTCAGCACATGTAAAACAATCGCAGGCATCGAGAGAATTGTAAAAATGGTGACACTGTGGGGAAAAAAACAAACTCAACAAAGGCAGACAAATATATGTGCAGACAGGGAAAATATGTTTTAAAAAATCTGCTGTGATTTTAAGCACAATATATTTGATGTAATGGTTTTTTTTGTTGCAAACCACCTTAAGAATCTCCCACAGGGTTAAATAAAACAAAATAAATAAAGTAGCGCGCGCGCGCACGCACACACACATACGCACACACATTAATGTAGTGATTATGGCCATCATCATTGCTGATATCATTATTTTCTTTTCTTACATATATTTCTTTCATAGATGGCTTGATGAGAAAAAGCAAGTAATTTGCTAATTCAATGTACCATTGTCAATAAAAATTTGACTTTGACTTTGACTTTCACACACACACACACACACACACACACACACACCACAACCACCACCACCACACCATCACCACCACACCCATCCACTACCCACCATCCATCGCCCCCACCACCACCCCCACCCCACCTTCCTCATCCACCCCACCACTACCCTCTACCCCTCCCCCCCCAAAAAAAAATTCCTCACAGCAGTCACTCACTCACTCACCGGGGTCGTCATAGTGGCGGGGCACTTTGAGGAAGCACTTGTTGAGGCTGAGGTTGTGCCGGATGGAGTTCTGCCAGCCCTGCTTGTTGTCGCGGTAGTAAGGGAAGTTCTTCATGATGAACTCGTAGATCTGACTCAGCGTCATGCGTTTCTCGGGACTGCTGCGGATGGCCATCATGATCAGGGCGTTGTAGGAGAAGGGAGGCTTCTCGTTCTTCTTCTCCTCGCTCTTCTCCCCCTCCGTCTTCTCCTGCTCTCCTTTGGTCTTCTTTTGCTCTTCTGTGGTCTTCGGGTCTGTTTGAGTCTTCTCTTGTTCCCCTGTCGTCTTCTCAAGTTCTTCTTTACTCTCCTCGCCTTTGATCTTCTGTTCTTGATCTTCCGCTGTGTGGGTTTCTCTGTTCTGGTCCTCTATGGTCTTGTCATGGTCCGTTTTGAAGGCGGTGTGGTCCCTGAGGGTTTTTTCGTGCTCCCCTGGGGTTTTTTCGTTGTCTTCTTTTCGGGTTTTGGTGTTGTGAGCGTCTTCGTCAGTTTCCGTTCCTTCGGGTTTTCTGTGGTGTGCGGGGGCATCTTTCGTGTCTTGTCCGTGCGTTTTCTGGTAGAGGGAAAGCAAAATGTGAATGAAGAAACTGTTAGAGGCTGCCTGTATTTTCCTCAAAGGAAGATATAGGCAACATGTTTGTACAGACACACACGTGCGCGCACGCTTGGGTATGTGTTTGCACGCGCGTGTGTGTCTGTCTGTGTGCGTGCGCGCGCGCACGCTTGTGTATGTGTGTGCACGCGCGCGCACGCTTGGGTATGTGTTTGCACGCGCGTGAACACACATACACAAGCGTGCGCGCGCGCACGCACACACACGAATAAAAGAATGAACTAGATGGTTTTTTCTTTGAAAAACACACACAACGTGGAATTTATGTAATGTAAACCTGTTTTTAAATAAAAGCATATTACTTTAAGAATAAGTAAATTTTAAAAAAATTGGGGGAAATCGCTGTCCGAAATTCTGATTCCCAAGTTACAAACAAAAAGTTGGGTTGGTTTTTTTCATGATGAAAAAAACAAAGACTGTACCAGCAAAAACTTTATTTTTTCTTATCCTGACTGTAAACTTGACAGGTGCAACAGCCCAGGGTATTTGCTCAACACCACCCACACCTACCCACCCATACATATATACACACACACACACACACACACACACACACAGGCTATACAATTTTGATGTGTATATGGGTTGATATGATATCAACCCCAACACGCTTTGAATCTGGTGTGTGTGTGTGTCAAGTCAAGTCAAGTCAAGTCAAAATTTTATTTCCAGATGGTACATTGAATAAGCAATGCATTTGCTTTTTTTCATCAAGCCATCTATCTAAGAACAAATTTCGTAATGATTATACTAAGTCACTACATTATAGCATCATTTACCATTAAATTAAACCAGTAAAAAAGAAAAAAAAAAGAAAAAAATCGTTAAGGAAATACATTGAAAATACAAATTACCACATATACATATACACGCACACACATACTCATGCACACCTGTGCGCGCTCACGTCCACACACACATTTAAATAAAAATGTTTTAAGAATGTGTGTGTGTGTGTGTGTACTTTCTTGCTGTTTTGGCCTTTTTACGTGTTTTTTTGTGTTACAAAAAATATGCTGATTTATTTAGTTTTGTCGCTGTTAGTTGTTTTTTTCATTGTATTAGATGAGCTAAAGTGTTATTGCTGACGTTAGAACTGCTGGGTGGGTTTACATTGTCTGAATTTATTCTTTGATGGAAGGATTAACGTTGTTCTGCCTCAAATCAAAAAGCACATGTACATGCGTGTATATGACCAGGGAAAAGGGAGGGAATGGATATCTTTGTTATACTTCTTTATTCTGAATCCAATAGCTGTTGGTTATTCTTGTTTTCCTTACATATGAGTATATTATGTGGTGAAGGGGATATGGGTGAGGATGTGATGTGTATGTAAGAGTTTAAATGATACATCAGTTTCCTCTGTTTATATTCCCATTTGGTTTTGTTGTTGTTGTTATTGGTGGTGGTGGTGGGGGTGGGGTTCTGGTTTATTTTGCTTTTTGTTTGTTTTGGGTTTAGGGTGGTTTTCTTGGGGAGGGGAGAGGGTATTTTGGACTCTTTTTCTCGTCTTTTGTTAGTTCTATATTGTTCTTCATTTGTCTTGGCTGCTATTCTTGTCCTATGTTAGTTATTGTTGCTGTTGTTGTTGTGTCGTATGTTTGTTGTCTGATTGTTTATTTTCTTGTGGTTGTTCTTGTTGATTTCATCTTTTTTTGTTGTTTTATTCAGTTGTTTGTATGGTTGAAGGTTTGTGTGTGTATGTGTGTGTGGAGGGGGGGTGGGGGGGGGGGGGGGGGGGGGGGGGAAGCAGTTGGTGTGGTTTAAAAAAAAATTATTCTGTTTTGTCTTCTTTGTTTGTTTTGGTTTGGTTTTTCTTTGTTGCTTGTTTGTTTGTGTTATGACGGATATTTTTTCAAGATTTTTTAAATATTTGAATTGTATGGTTTATTTTTCTGGGTTTTTTGTTTTGTTTTTAATTCCATATATGCATATGTCATTGCCTTTTCTTGTTTGATTTGTATAGTTTACCATACATTAGGGTTTTTTATTCTATGTCTGCATATACATTATCTTTTTTTCTCGCTTTGTTTTTCTTTAGATAGATGGCTTGATGAAAAAAAGCAAATGCACTGCTTATTCAATGTACCATCTGAAAATAAAAGTTTGACTTTGACTTTCACACACACACACACACACACACACGTTCTATATAGTAAAAAAAAAATCGTGATGTTATCGGTTACTTTTCATTGAATGCAGAGTCGGGGATTTCCTCCAATGTTTTGTGAATAATCGTATCAAATGCAGAAAACTGCCGTTACAGGAAAAGTTCTGTGGCCAAGTATGACTAAGAGAAAATAGTCAACAAACATAATACGCTAGTACGCTTGATGCGGTTTCAAATTAAAAACGTTGCTCATTCAAGCAAAATGAAAACCAACAGCAAAAAAAGAACCAAAACACCTATTTTCAAAGGTTAAGAGGTGACACTATCAAGAAGCTTCTCTCTCTCTCTCTCTCTCTCTTCTCTCTCTCTCTCTCTCATCTCACACAGGACACACGCCAACACACACACACACATACAAACACACACACACACCACACACACACACCTCCGGGGAAGTCTGCACTTCGACAAAACAATTAAAATGGTTTTTAAAAAGCCCGTTTGTACAAAACGTGCTGTTTAAAGATAAATCATTAATAGGAACTCACTTAGGGTCAATGATACTGTTATAGTCTCACTACATGTATTTAAAAAAAAGTTTACGAGCTGGGAAAATTAGAGTCAAAGTTGATTTTATGACCTATCTTGATATTCAAAAAAATAATTCACAAATAGGTAAAACAGTGTCCAAAGTACTGTTATGGTTTTACCAGAAATATTTGAAATAAACTATAAGCAGGGAAAATAGTGTCCATGTTATTTTTTATAGTCTCAACGGATATTTTGAAAACAATTCATTAATAACTTCAAAAATCGAGTCCATTTTACTTTTATGGTATTTTGAGATATTTTGAAAAAAGCTGAGGCAAAAGTGTGCATGTTAATTCTATGGTCTCACCAGATGCTGAAAATCATGTATTAAGTGGAAAAATTATGGCCAGATTATTTTTAATGATATCATTGGATATTTTTTAAATCATTGATCAACAAAAAATAGTAAGTGTCACCGGAGAATTTGAATATAATGTAGTAACAGCAAAAGCAATGACAACGCTACTTGTATGATCTCACAGGATTTTTTTTTTTTTTTTTTTTTTTTGGGGGGGGGGGGGGATCATTGACAGAAAATAATAGCGTTCAAGTTACTGTTATGGTCTCACCGGATATTTTGGAATACATTGCCATAAAATGCATGGTTTCAATAACTATTTTGTAAAATAATCTTTTAACAGAGAAAGAATCCAAGTCACTTTAATTGTCTCATCAGATATTTTGAAATGCTTCATCAGTTGGAAAAGTAAAGTCCAACTGAGTTGTATGGTTTCACGGCACATTTTGAAAGTAACTCATTAACAGGAAACAGTATTCAAGTTAGATTATAGTCTCACTGGATATTTTAAAGTAATTTATTATCAGGGGAAAATAGTGCCCAAGTTAATTTCATGGCCTCACTAGCTGTTTTCAAAAATAATAGTTTACGAACAGGAATACTAAAGTCCACCTTATTTGTATTATCTCAGCAAATGTTTCGAAACTAACTCACTAGCCAGAAAAAAATGTCTACATTTCTTTTGTGGTCTCAGGGGATATTTTTAAAGTAATCTATTTACAGGAAATGTGAAGTCGACTTACTTTTAAGGCCACACCAAATATCCACAAAAAGTTATATCTGGAGAAAAAAATCCCAGCTGTTTTTATCAACTCACCGTATTATTTTGAAAGTGATTAATGAACGGGAAAAACGGTGTCATATGGTTTTTATGTTTTGTTTTGTTTTGTATTGGCTTTACCTTATTATCAGCCTCATCTCATGGCTTTTAAAAGTCTTGGAATGGACAGTAATACAAAAGAGTAGTTCTAATTTGTGAAGGTTTTTTTTGCTTGGTTTTGGGGCATTTTTCGGACGTGGATATCACACTGATTATAGCTGACCATCTTCATTGGGATCATTTTAAGCATATAGACTGCTGCCACGTTTAATTGTGCTGTCTGCAACTACCAGACAAAACAACTACTCTTCAGAAGTACCATGATGGGAATCAAGAGGAGCGGAAGACCTACACATACGTTCACACACAATAACCCATGTCACGTCAAGTCAGTCAGTCAGTCAGTCAAAAACACTTTAATCATCCAATGAAGGGCTATTACAATACTGACAGGCACTTTGATACGTATCACTATCTCGAAAGACAAAAGAAAGCTACATATGCCTCTATTTCTTTGCATGGGGCCTACGCAAAGAAATGGATTTATAAAAGCAGCAAGTAAAAAAACAACAACACCCAAGTGTGTGGCAGAGCAAATTTTCAGTTTATTTTTAAAACATTCTTCAGGCTAAAAGATTGGCCAACTGACAGTAAAAACCAAACACAAACATATATACCATAAAAGTAAGTGCATTTAAAACAATTCTGTGTAAAGACTAAAAATTACTGACGTAAAAACACACACCCTTACATAATTATGCAACATGCACTAACATGGTTAAACACACTCACACCCATCCTCACCCTCTCACTCTCCCTCTCTGTGTCGGTCTCTTTATCTTAAGAAATGGATTTAGATTCAATTATACTCCGGGAGAATAATCCCCTTCAATCTTCAGACTCAGTGGCGAGTTGAACTGCCAGCTTCAGGATCACACAAGAAATGAACAGATTGGTTGATGTTGTCATCATCATCATCATCATCATCATCACCATCATCATCATCATCATCATCATCATCGTCGTCGTCGTCGTCGTCGTCGTCGTCATCATCACCATCATCATCATCATCATCATCATCATTATTATTATCATTATTATTATTTAACATCTGTTCACAACTCTGATTTTTAGACTATCCCGATCACAAGAGTGATGAGTCTGACACTGCTACGTGAGCTATTTCAGCCTATCTTGCTTCCCTCTGGAAACGGTAAGTAAATAAATGAAGACTCTGACAAGAGTACAGAACAGCTAGGGGATTTATCACAACCGTCTCTCCAGAAAACTGTTTTAAACTTTATGTTCTATTTGGCAGAAGCACAGGCAGGTTCCTCTACATGAAAATGGTCTATGGTTATGAAGGGCAGGCCTCATGACACATCATAAGCGTGTTAGTGTGCTCTTCACTATTTTTAGTGTGCACTGCCACCTAGAGAGTGGAAGAAGACAGTAATAATGTTCAATGGCTTTTTGTTTTGTTTTGTTTTTTGTTAAACTTTGTTTCAAGACTTCTACAGTATAATTATATGCCTAGTAACTGTATGTTTGTCAACCACACCAGTTGCTCAATGTGGGGGCTGGTGTGCGTGGAGCATACAGTCAGCTTTTGCTTTCACCTGCTCCTAGGCTTCTGTTATGTTTCCTATTTCAAAAGTTTTGTTTTTTTAAGTAGTGGCACTTGTACAGAAAACAAAGCAAGAACAGTGGCTGACTGGAAGCAAATTGGACCAGTGAACTGCAGTGAGCGCAAAAATCGTCTTTGTGAACAATGTAACATGAATACTATAGACAATAAGTTTCACTTTTATAGTGAAATATCCAAAGCTTTCTGAAATTCAATAGAATGTCCTACCCCGTAAATATCTGTATCCAAGATCGAAGTTCACATTAATTTGTAATTTGCTCTCTTCCGACAGAAAGATGTTGCAGTTGCAGATTTTAAAAAATATAGTCAAGAATAAAGTTGCAAGGAACTGTTTAAAAGGCTGACTACAGTGATAATCCTGTCACGTGCAGTACTGTAAATGACTTTACTAATGCAAAACTATATACATTACAGTTAATGTTGCTTCATGAAATCCTCCCTGCCCCATTAGGGGTAAAAGGCTGATAAATTCTTGAGGGAAGAAAAGAAGGAAGGAAAGACAGGGCTGGTCGGACACTAAAGTGTTCACAGGACAATAAGATAAAAAAAATAAATAAATGCAGCAATATTACTACACGCACATGACTTTTTTATGTGCGTTCACCCATTCACAACCACGTATGCTCACATGATCGTAAATTTCCGCACTCTTATATTAACATAGGTACATACACACATACACACACACACACACACACACACACACACATGCTTCGAAGCTAACTTCGGCTCCAAAGGCCAATGATAAAAAAAACCTGAGATATTTATATCCGCACGTGGCAAAGTACATTAACCCCAAATTAACACTGCTGCTACCACTTTCTTTACATTTCCATAGATATACTCTATCCCGTCCTCCCCTCCCCCTCCACCACCCACCACCCACCCACACACACACACACACACACACACACACACACACACACACACACGTCTCGGCGTATAAAATAAAAAGAACAGAAAAGAAAAGAAAAATCTCCACCTCCTTTGAGCGTTTCAAAGATTACGCACAAGGAATGCACAGAATTATTATTTTATGGTAATGATGAATGATGAATGATGATGATGATGATGATGATGTCTTAAGACTCTTCATCATTAGTTCTTTCGCTTCAATGATTCTGTTTGATACAAGTCATGGCCTTTGTTCGCCTCCTCCCCTTTCCGCTCTTTTGTTCGCCACTAAAGAAGAACGAGGGATGGGAATCCAAGAGGCCTGAGGCGAGCAACAGACCTTATCATTGACTCATTGCTTTTCGGCATTGACCGGCTGTCAGGGGTGTGTCGAATGTGACGGATGATGTGGGCCAGCACATAACTGCCTGCTTTTACAGCCCTGTAACATCTTTCCGCCCTATAAAAATCGCTATAAACCACGAGGTCCCCTAAACTAGCTCCGTGATTATGACATAAGTATGGACTGGTGAATAAGGCAAGAAAGGCCAGATATGTTTTCAATCGGGATGCCCCCCCCCCCCCCCCCCCCCCCCCCCCTTCCTGGTCGTCCCATGCTTGCTTTGGATTGCTTTGTGTGCTTTTTTTGTGAATGCCAGGGTTTGGGGTTTTCTCTCTCTTTTTTTTCTTTTTTTTTTTGAGGGGGAAGGCCAGGGAGGGATGGGGGGGGGGCATAAAGTAGGGTCACCATGTGTTGTATAAGCACATGATGCGCGTCACACACGCGCGCGCGCGCGCGCACACACACACACACACAGAATCAGAGCTAGAGAGAAGAGAGAGAGAGAGAGAAGAGAGAGAAGAGAGAGAGAGAGAGAGAGAGAGAGAGAGAGCGCTCGCGGGAGAGCGAAGAGAGAGAGAGAGGAGATGATGACGATGATGATGATTTCTACTGACACGGGCTACAGGTAACCATTTACATCCTTTTCGTTTCCTTCGGCTCTTGTCCTAAACAGGAATTGCAATAATACTAACTGAAAACAGTATTGAAAATCTGCATGCATACGGCATATTTGTTTTTGATTTGTTTTTACAAGATATAGCGCTATACAAATTCTATTTATTATTATTATTATATTAGAAGATAGATAGAAGAGAAGAGAGAGAGAGAGAGAGTAGAGAGAGAGAGAGAGAGAGAGAGAGATACAGACAGAGAGAGAGAGAGAGACAGCAGACAGAGCAACAGACCAACAGACATACAGAGACAGAGAGAACTGTCTGTTCCGGGCGGTCTCTACAAAATCCCCTCCCATTTACTTCCAAAGACGCCAACCAACCAAACCTGCATCCAGATTAAAATTAACATGCTGTAAAAAGTGGACGAGGACAGCAAGCCTCAGTCAGTCAGTCCTGTAAACGTGTCGGCCCTTGGCTTTTTCCTAAACTGAGAGAGAAAACACAAAACAGGCTACATCCAGATCATAACTTCTCAAGGCCTTTTGTCTTCTGCTGCTGATCCCCCCCCCCCCCCCCTCTTCCCCCCTTCCCCCCACCCCCTTCCTCTCCCCCCCACCCCACCCCCCTTTTATTGTCACGCCCTAATCTGAAATCAACCTGTGATGGCAAAATGTTGGCACTTCAAGGGCAGGAGGTCGCCACTTTACAACAGGATGACGATCAAGGCACATAGACAGACACTTCTTGTTACAAAAGAAAGTATTCCTTATACCCTCGAAGTCGGAATACGGCTACCTTCACGGTGGGCGAAAACGGTCGCCATTGGTGAACCTCGGACCTCTAGCTGAGCAATAAAAAAAAAAATCCCTATGAAGTTCTTCACTTTCGTTTCTGGATCACAAGATTCAACAGATGGACTTTTCAGCTGCCTTTTCTTTTGTCTTAGGTCTCTGGACCATGGTCCCTTTCTATCTTTCCAGAAATCGTGAGAAGTTTGTCCTGATCAAAGTTATACAATACAATACAACGCAATGCAATACAGTAAATTTCAACAAAATACAATAGAATGCAGCACACTAGAATAGAAAACCACAATTAAAAGTCAAGATAAAGCGATACAATCGAACGCAGTGTAACACATTGCATGGCAATGATCAAGGCTACGTTTGCCCCCCCCCCCCCCCCCCCCCCCCACAAAAAAAAAAAGAGAGATAATAATTATAGACTCTCTAACAACCGAATGGCAGAGAGAAGAAGAAATAGCAGCCAAAGCACCACCACACGTTTTCCCCATAAAATGATGCGCGTGCGTTCACCCCAAAGGCAATTCTGCGCAACCTCAGCAATGCTCTTAAAAAAAAATTACATATATATATATATAATATATATATATATAATAATATATATATATATATATATATATATATATATATAATATATATATATATATACTGCTTCCCATTGTAGAATTATTGTCACGTCACCTGTCACTGTAAGGCAAAGTTCTCGTGTACCTGCCAGATAAGAAGCCAGTCCTAAAGATTACCATTAGGAGTACTTTAGAGACCATTGCGACCTCATGATTTCCAAACACCTGTGCGCAGTCTGCATACGTGTCATGGAAGATTAACTCTTTGCAGAGCAAATGAACAAGACGTTCATGTCAGAAGGAGAAGAAAAAAACCACCAACAAAAACTTAACAGACTATGTCTGAAGGTGATAATCATGTTCATTTATCATTCTCCTGATCTTTACGATTTGAAACAGATGTATTCCGATAGCCAGTGTAAGGGTAATGGGAGATTCTTTTTTTTTTCTTTGGTCTGTAGTCCTACCAGACGTCAATTTTTCCTATAATTATATCTAGTCATAAACATTTTTACATCATACCTGAACATCATCATAGTCGCTATGGGACAGAAAAGATCTGCCGAAATTCGACGATAGGAGTGGCTTTCTTTTTCTTCTATTGGATTGGGTGGTGGTGGTGGTGGTGGTGGTGGAG
>CM054137.1:9380002-9385002 GCA_028751875.1 Rapana venosa
GTAGGTTTATATTAATGTGGAAAACTGAATATGGCTTTTTTTTAAAAGGCAGAATGAATAAAAACAAATAAACACACTCAAAAGACAAACTAGCCCCCCCCCCCCCCCCCCCCCCCCCCCCCCAAGAAAACCGGGGAAAAAAAAAAAAAAAACAGACTGAGTAATTATAATGTTACACTTAGGTCATAATTATAAAGTAAAAACAACCAAACTCCAGTTTTAAAACGAATAAGGGAAAAAAACAATTGCGTGGACCCATGTAGTTCTGTATTTTTCGACCAACAAGGTTTGGTATGAATAAAAGCAGTCACACACACACACACACACACACACGCGCGCGCGCGCGCGTGCGTGCGTGCGTGCGTGCGTGCGTGCGTGTGTGTGTGAATCAAAACTCTATGGCCATTAAGTGTATGTGTGTGTATGTGGGTGGGTGGGTGGGTGTCAGTGTGTTTGTGTGCGCGTAGGTGCATGCGTTTGTGGATTTTTTACAGATTGAATTTTTATTACTATCTGTGATAAATGTTTTGTTTTTCTGTTTCTTGTTCTTATATAATTATGGCTAGTAACCAAAATCAGTTTCTCTGTGTTCATTGAGATAAGAGTATTAGTATTGGTACTGGTATTGATTACTGGGTATGTGCGTTGTCATCCAAGCCATAAGCCACACCTGGCCTAATCTCACGAAAGATGGATTTGTTTGACTGTTCGTTTACTTCTTTGCTTTTTTTTCCTGTTCATGTGTGCCCAAACTGCTGTATGTTCTTTCGAACACGATTAATAGTTTCATCAGACAGGAGCTGCAGAAGACTGGATTGGAACCTATATCAAAGAACTAAGGTGGCAGGACGGTTAAGACGTTCACCTGCCTAACAAGTAAAACTGTGAGGTTCTGGGTTCGATTCCCAGCCTAGCCCTTTCTTACCAGTTTGACAACAACAAAAACACTGAACTGAAAGTCAAAGTCCTTCGGATGAGACTATTCCACTTTTCGAGAGAGTAGGCCATTGCATGCAGGTAGGAAAGGATGACAAAATTGGTAACAAAACACACACAAAAACACCAAAAAACCGCATGCACACTGGTTTAGACACCACCCGAGCAAGCAGCTAATGTGTTCACACGAAACAATGTATGGTTTTCAATACAATTCGAAGTATGAAAAATCCTGATTTTATTGCAACTATATTTCTAAATGAAAGTTTTGACTGATTTTTAAATATCAGCAAACAAAGACCACAAACACGAGCAAGCAAAGCAATAAGACAACTGCAAGAAAACTAGACCAAAAGGAATACTTAGAAATAAGAGCAAACATTTTAAAGTCAGAATACAAGCAGAAACGAATGAATAGACGAGACTGGATTCGTCCTCTGAGAGAGATATCAGAACAATGCTAACTCTAGTGGAGGAAAAGATCCCCTCAAACACACTGCTCAGGAGAGATTGTCCTGATCCATGAGAAACTTCTGGAATAACAATCTGCATCCTCCACTCACCCGGAGAGGAAGGAATGATGGACTGCGCTAAGTTCTACTTGCCCAGGACGCACTGAGCATATCAGTGCAGTGCAGTGCCCCAATAACTCTTCATGAAGCTAAGTCATACCAAGCCATGCTCTCAAAGTCTGGCCGTAAGTTTACGGTCTGACTGGCAGGACTTGCAGGGGACTGGATTCGGAGCCGATGCTAAACTCCCAGGGGAAAATTCCTTCAAACAAACGCACTAGCAGAGACTTGAACACTCACCTCTCTGATTACTATACGGTATGACCCTGACGCTCTAACCGCCAGTCCATTCTTGGTTCTTGGGTTGCCAGACGTAACCAGGGAAAGGAACGCAAAATGGCTGGCACCGTTTTATTCTCTTGAAATACTCTCCTCGGAAAGAGCAAGCAGCAAATAGCATCTGGCATCTTCCACATAATCTGCTGTGTCTGTCATGCGAAATGACATAGCAGAATATAATATTTGTTGATCGTTTGCCATCTTTTTCTCCATTTTTTTCTCTTTTTAATTGTTGTCTTTTGCTGTTAGAAAAGGACTTGATTATGCCCAATAGCTCTTAACTTCCAGAAGTTCCTACACTCACTTAAGCGTTTTCACTGACACAAGCTAGAAACAGGCCTCCAGGCTTTGTTGAATGTGCTGTGCATAGTCAGCCAAGGCGGGGTACATACAAAGAGAAACTACAGATCCCACAAATAGTGCTTGGCTCACAACTGGTACAACTTTGCAAAAAGTCTGTAGGTTGGGTTTTTTCAAAAGTTTCTTTTCTGCAAACACTGCCCCCCCCCCCCCCCCCCCCCCCCCCCCCCTCCTTCCCAAGATGATGATAGGAGAGGACTTGACTTACTTGACTTATGCCTCTTGGTTCCTTGGGGAACATAGGGCTGCAACAACACCCCTCCAACGAACTCGGTTTGGGGAGATCGTCTTCAGCTCGGCCCATGTCATTCCGGCTGCCTTCGTTTCTTCGTCAACACTTCTGCGCCAGGTCTGTTTTGGTCGACCAACTTTCCGCTTCCCTTGTGGATTCCAGTCAAGGGCCTGTCTGGTGACATTTGACGCAGTCTTGCGGAGTGTATGGCCGATCCATCCCCACTTCCTTTGTTTAATAATGGACTCGATTGGGGTTTGTCTGGTCCTGTCCCACAGTTGTTTGTTGGATATGACTTCCGGCCACCTGAGGTTGAGGATGTACCTGAGGCATTTGTTGGTAAAAGACTGGAGTTTGTGGGTGTTGGTTTTTGTTACCCGCCAGGTTTCTGAGCCATAAAGTAGGACCGATTTTACATTGGTGTTGTAGATCCGAATCTTGTTTTGAAATGAGAGGGCTGTTGACCTCCAAATTGGCCGAAGGGTGTTGAAGGCGTGACGGGCTTTGTTGTTGTTGTTGTGCGTTCCCCAGCTTTACACTCTGGGGGTCACCCAGAACGTGCACTCTGACTCACTCATCCCACCTAGGAATCACTGTGAGATAGGAAGCACACCGGATGGAAGTTTGCGTGTATGACTATTTTCAAGTACCTCGCCAAACAGGCAGCCATACTCCGACTTCAGAGGATTTTTTTCTCCTTTAAAAGAAGAGTGCAGGTTGTTATGTTAAGAGCTTGTCATGGCTGAAGGCAATCTCAACACAACATTTTACAACATAACAACATTTTAATGTAGGCCTTGGCAATTAGCTGACATCAATAACTGACACAGCTTTTGGCCTGGGCCAACGGGCTTTGTTGATTCGGCACTTGATGTCTTCATCTGTTCCCCCATCTTTACTGACGACACTGCCCAGGTAAATAAACTTGCTGATTTCCTTGATGGTTTCTTGCTGCAGTCGCACTGGGTCATGTGTTTTGTTGTTCACCCTCATGACCTCCGTCTTCCCGATGTTGATTTGGAGGCCAGTCTTTTCAGCTTCGTCAGCAACACGACAAAGCTTCTCTTGTGCGTCTTGTTGCCTGTGGGAGAGAAGGCTGATGTCGTCTGCGAAGTCCAGGTCTTCCGGCTGCTTCATGAGGGTCCACTGTATGCCGGTTCTCCTGCCTGCTGTGGCTTGCCGCATTATCCAGTCGATAGAAGAGGTGGGGGGGGGGGGATTTTTGCCCACCGTTTTTGCCCAATATTTAAGTAGACGTGTTCTGACTTTGCAGATGGATGCTAGCTGCTTTCAACTTTGTCATGACTATTTGGTATCAGTCTATTATTATTATTATTATTATTATTATTATTATTACTACTACTACTACTACTACTACTACTACTACTACTACTACTACTACTACTACTACTATTACTACTAATACTACTACTGCTGCTGGTGCTGCTGCTGCTGCTGCTGCTGCTGCTGCTGCTGCTTATACTAGTACCACTTGTCCTATTACGATTATTGTTATCATTATCATCAACATTATAATTATTATTAACATCATCATCATCATCAGCAGCAGCAGCAGCAGCAGCAGCAGCAGCAGCAGTAGTAGTAGTATCATAATCATAATCATCATCACAATGAGGTTTGTTTTTTTTATTATTATTCCTGTTATTGTTATTATCATCATCATTATTATCAATACTATCATTATGTGATTTAAGTGTGGTGTAGCACTAATAGAATATTCACAGAACAGGGGTTCTACTTCTGCTGCTACTGCTACTACTACTACTTTTACGACAACGACTACTACTGCTGCTGTTGCTGCTGCTGCTGCTATCATTATCTGTATCCACCATTACTAATTACATGGCATAGTTCACATGGAATATCACAGCACCTGTGCGCTTGTGTGATAATTCCAAAAAAGAAACGGACACTGAACACATCACAAAGACAATTTTACAGCACGCGTACTACACAGCGCAATGCAGGCAACATCTTACAAAACAAACAGTATATCGCAATAGTATAAAACAATATAGTATTTGAAACCTTGTACTTATCTATCAGGAGGACCGCGAACCAAGGGAAGGTGCTAGTCTAATGGTTATTAAAGGGCTGAGCTCGTGACTTGACGTATCTTTAAGGTGGGGGTTTGAGTCTTAGACAACAAGTCCGTTCAAGAAAGCTTTTCTGGAGTTAACACTGGTTTCAATTCTTCCCTGTTCTTCTCTCCTCTGCGTACCCTTACCGGGTGAGGCGTGTAGTGCCTGTGTTTGCCCTGTTGCAGCAGGTCTGCCCGCTGGCACATTCCCACTTCAGAGCAGCTCATTTTATGATACAGGTTGATTTGCTGGGTATGCTCTTGTTTCCAAAACCTACCGAACGCTGATGTGAATTAAGGGATCTTTAACGTGCATATGCGATCTTCTGCATGTGTATATACACAAAAAGAGTTAAGACACTGGCAGGTCTGCACTTGAAGTTGACCTGGGAGACTGTAAAAATCCCCATCCTTAATTCTTCAGACGCGGCTGAGATTCGAACCCAGTACTTCTCGGACCCATGGATCAAGTCTAAGGGTTCCAATTCCATTCCCCTGTACGTCCTATGGATGAATCTAT
>CM054137.1:9387502-9390002 GCA_028751875.1 Rapana venosa
ACAACAATATCTCTTAAGTCTTAGTAGTCGTCCGAAACTGGTCATGATTAGAACTGTTTTTACTTTAGTCACGGGATAGGTATAGATCCTAGATCTACATCCTCAGCTGGTCACCAATTGATCCGATAATTTGTCTTTTTTTTCCTGCATAGATCTAAACAGTTCTTGCATGTACCGCAGTCAGCAGCATACGAGTACGAATACGAACTCTTTCATATCTAGATGTCTGTAGTATCTGGATAGCTTACCTTTATCATTTAAAGAAATATAAACAGGGTGGAAACCCCTTCCTTCCTTCCATCTCTGCAGTTACGCTTTGCTCTGCTGGTGACGTCACACTTCAAACCTTTCCTGCTGTTCTCCCCAAAGACATCCAGAAGAGAAGGCCTACTGAGTTATGACAAAGTTCCGATGAGCGGTACACTGTTCAGTTAATAATACTACGTGAGTACTCTAATGCCTTAATGCAGATACTTGAATACATGATGCTATAATTATTAACTATCCATTTGACATGGTTTTCTTTAAAACCAGGATTGTTTAATTTCGTGCCCTTTGAAGTATTTCTAGACCCTACATCTGCAATACTGAAATGAACAGGGATTAGTTTTCCCTTACTAGATGGAAAACGCTGAACTTGTTAAAAGGGGTTGGGGTTTTTCAATCAAAGACCTAAATATTTAATACAAAGAAAATGTGTAGGTTCGTGAGTGCATACAAAATTGTATACCTAGGTGACAGCTGTTTAGCAGGAGTAGTTTCTGAAACAGCAGCAGTAACAATAACAACAGCAACAACAGTAGCAATAGTAGCGGTGGTGGTAGAAGTATTTGTAATAGTAGCAGCAGAAGAAACAGCACACTAGGAATAGAAGTTTCAGTGGTGGTGATGGAAGCAGTACTAGCAGCATCAGCAGCAATAGCAAAAGCACTGGTAGTATAATTAAGGTTGAATCACAATTGAAAGTAGGCTTACATGAAAAGAATTTCGATTTTTACCGGGGGAGAAAAATCCAAACAAACCACACCAAAAACCCCACCAAAACATCAAACACACACACAAAAAGACTAAAACAAAACATAACGTCATGAACAAATAAAAACAAACAAAAAAACACTACCCTAATTAAAACGAAATGTGCAAATAAGAGACCTCCAATGTGAAAAATAAAACAAAGGAACAAACAAATATAAACGGGAACAAACAAAACATCTTTCTCCAAAAAATGATAATAAATAAATCATGTGCAATTCTTGCATGATTTACCAACGACGTGTGTTTCACAAACTATCGTTTCCAGATTTGCATACCCAGGGGTCGTAACTAGTTCCTTTCGGTATGAATAATGCATGATCATTAATAATCATTCAGATACTCTTGCCCTGCTAGCTGGGAGGGAAAAAAACCAACATCTTCGGCGACTACATCTGTCGATAGGTGTTTGCATAGCAAGGGAAATAAATGTGCACAGGCTGAAAGTGTTGTGAGCAACAAGCTGAAGCTGTTGCGAACGCCAATCAATGACGTTATCATTTTTAAGTTATAACTCCTGATTTCATTGGCCGGGAAGGGTGAAGGAGAAGGAGCGGGTGGCGGTGGTTGCTTATTTGTTTCCTGGCAGGGTTTTTCCCCTTTTCCTGTTGTATGAGAGGGGGCGGGATAGCTGAGTGGTCGGAACACTCGTTTTCCCCCCAGCCAAAGTAAAGCAGCGTCGAGCATGGTTACCACTTGGATGGGTGACCGTTTGCGCGCCTTGGCTTCAGTACAGTTCCCCCAGATGTAAATGGGTACCTGTCCTCTTTAGGGTCAGGGAAGGTAAAGCAGCGAGGGAGAGGAGATGGGCGCCGCCCTCAATATGCTGGTCCCTAGAGAAGTTGAGGTCTCTGATGCTTCGCTCCCCTACGACCACTTAGGTTATGGGAAACCTTTACCTTTTTTTAGCTGTTGTAAGTAAAAACCAAAAAAGAAAATTTTAAAAGGGCTGGCCACATTCATCATGTTGCTACAACAATGCTAGTGACAGTTACTACGGCGACGACGACGACCTTAATGATGACAACAATAACAATGAAATGAAGACAACGACGATGACTCCGAAAAAAGAAAATAAAGCAGAAGCAGCAGTGCAGCAACAACAGCAGTAGAAGAAGGAGAAGAAGAAGGAAATTAATGATGATGATGATGATGATGATGATGATGATGATGATGATGATGATCACGAGGCCACGAAGATGACGACGATGATGATGACGACGATGATGATTATGATGACGATGACGACGACGATGATGCTGATGATCAGGGGACGACGAAGAGGACAACGAAAATAATTGACCTTGTGAAGACTTGCATTCATTTCAGAATATTCAAATCGAAGATATGGGAACAGAGTTTTTAAGGAGACCACAAAAGCAACAAAAAAACAAACGACCCTACCTCCCATCCCACCCCTAGCTCCCACCACCAATACGCACATGCATCCTTCCAAATCCACCCCTCC
>CM054137.1:9400002-9420002 GCA_028751875.1 Rapana venosa
CTAACAAAATGTAAACAAAGCAGAACCCAATTTTATGTGTGAATATTCAACCCAAAAAATTGTGAGTGCAGGCATTTATCTGTATAGCGTTGATTTAAGTCTCTGACACTGGGTCAAGCAACCTTTTCTTTTATATTGGAAACTTAGTAACGTTTACAAACTTTTTGACAATGAAAAATGTGTACAAATAGCTAACAAATTAAGGAACACGTTCTCACAAGCTCGCCTTGCAAAAACTCACAGCGTTTAAACAAATCAGAAGAGCAGCGCCTCTCCCAAGGGACTCCAAACCCTCAAAGGAACGTCACTTGGCTGGAAAAGCAGACAACTGCGAGAACAATAGTGGAACAATCAAACAAAACCCGACATGGCACCAACTTGATCGTCTGCGACACAAGCAGATATCGCCCCGAGTTATTTCCCTTCCTGCGCGCGCGGAGCGAAACGTTTAGGCCTCGCCTCCGGGTGTCAGTTTAAGCCCCGCCCCTTTTGGCGGTGTTGCTCCAATGAAAGCGTTACTCGGGTTCTTTCTGACATCTCTGTTGTTCTACACAGCTGTTACAGAGAGAGAGAGAGAGAGAGAGAGCCTTGTGTCTGTCAACTGTGTCGCGCAGAGTGCTAGATTATTATGAATGTTAAATGTGCGTGATGGCCGGTTCCCATGTCAGCGGGTGCGAGTCACCATTTGGCATATACAGGGTGCCAGAGAGGAGGAGGGGGCTGCCGGCCGGCCTGCAGCCTTTTTTCCCTATGATGAGGTCCCCCCTTCTTGTACTTATTGACACACTGCTTGCCTCTGCTGGGCCATGCTCGAGTTTGAGGCTAGACTGCTGCCTGGCCATGTTTTTTAGGGCTTTGTCTAGTGTGTGAGGCTGCATGTGTGTATGTGTGTGTGTGTGTGTGTGCGTGCGTGTGTGTGTGTGTGTGTGATTGTATGCCTACACGTGTTCGTGATACACACACATACTGGGCAGACATATGCACTCTCTCTCTCTCTCTCTCTCCTCTCTCTCTCTTTCTCTCTCTCACACACACACTCTCACACTCTCACATACCACACGGAGTTCGTTCCCCTTTTCTCATTATTAACCAATGTGGCTTTTAAAAAAAATATTGGTGGACAGGTTTGCCCTTAACAATAAAAAAAAACGTCGTTAGTCATTCATGTTTACCCCATCCTATGTTGATTTGAAATGTATCTGCCTTTGTGTTTTCTCTTTTTCATAAAAAACAACATTTTTATAGACTAGTCCAACAATCCTCCCCAATCCAAGGGAGACAAGTTCTCC
Organism: Rapana venosa; assembly: GCA_028751875.1. Lineage (NCBI taxonomy): Eukaryota > Metazoa > Mollusca > Gastropoda > Neogastropoda > Muricidae > Rapana > Rapana venosa. The sequence goes on from CM054137.1 coordinate 9,401,292, forward strand.
TTTTCGCCCCTTGGTAAACTTTTACACGAAATGTGTAAATGTTACAAAGCAAATCCAGGGGTTTTACCACTCATCCGGTGTACTTCCTATCTCACAGTGATTCCCAGGTGGGATGATGAGTGAGTCAAGAGTGCATGTTCTGGGTGACCCCCAGGGTGTAAAGCTGGGGAACGCACAACAGCAACAACAGCAGCATCCACCTTGGTATACAGTGAATAGTTTTGTAGTACAAACCAACCCCTCTCTCTCGCTCTCTCACGGAAGGTTTCTCTCTGCCACTACATAACATGTCTGTGTTATGTATGGTATGGGTGCTAAGAGTTTCGAATGAGACGATAATAAAATACAGAATCTCCTGCGCAACATGCGCCCAGGACAGGTTAAAACAACAACAAACAAACAAACAAAAAGTTAGGAAAAGCGTAATAAAGGAGAAAAGTGAAATTGAGGGACATGTAAGCAATAGCAGTCTGTCACAGGACTTTGTGGGTAGTGGAGTCAGTCGGTAGTAATGTCAACTCCAGGGGGAAAAAACAAAATTCTTTCAACATCATCACAAAATTATCACCACAAAATTATCATCACAAAATTCTTTCAACAACACCTCAGCGTAGACTCGAACTAGAGTCTTCAGTTGTTGTCAGATCACGAGTACGACTTTCTAACCACGAGGCTACCCTCCAACCCCCCACCCCCAACCCCCAACCCCACCCCCAGGTTGCCCCCTACCTACCTACCCTCCCCCTAACTCCCAATGATGCAGAATCAGTGGAAAGGAAGAGTGTGCGACAGCTTAAATCCTTGATCCCCACTTCCCATTAAGCGGAGTGACAAACAACTTCTTTGTGGATAAATCTGTTTATACACACACCAGGCACGCACTCCACAGTCGCGTGCTTGCATGCACAAGCATGAGCAAGCACGCGCTAATAAGCAAGCAAGCGGGCACACACGCAACACGCACAGCCAGATAGACAGATGGACACATACACACCCACGCCCGCGCGCGTGTACACACAGACACACACATAAACCTATACACGCGTGCGTGCATGTGAGCACACACAAACGCACGAATGCACGCACGCACTCGCGTATGCGTGTTTGTGGTGTTGTTGTTGTTGTTGTTGATGTTGTTGTTAGCCTGCCTTCCTTGTTTATTTCTTGTATCTTTCCAGTTGTATCTATTTCAGTTTTCAAAAGCCTACTCTTTTGGTTCACTTAAGTCTTGACACCCTCTCTCTCTCTCTCTCTCTCTCATCTCTCTCCTCTCTCTTCCTCTCTCTCTTCTCTCTCTCTCTCTCTCCCTCCCTCTCCCCCCCTCTCTCTCTCCCTCTCTCTCTCTCTCCCCCATCTCCCTCTCTCTCTCTCCCCCATCTCCCCCTTCTCTCTTCTCCCCCCCCCCCCCCTCTCTCTCTCTCTCTCCCCCCTCTCTCTCTCCATGTTTAGTCTGGATATTACCGATCCACAGCCACCATCTGCGGATGGAAAACGCATTCTTCTTCATCCCTTTGTCTTTCTTTCTTTCTTTCTTTCTTCTTTTCCTGTTCTGCATTTTTTTCTTCCTAGGAGGGATTTGGAAATCAGGGATGGAATTAAGGGTGGAGGAAGGAAGGAAGGAAGGAGCAAACTGAGAACACCTGTTGTTTTACACACACACACATACACACACACACACATACACGCACGCACGCGCGCACGCACACACACACACACACACACTTTCTTGGCAAGTCTACGTATGTACGGACCTTCTATTAACATATCCTTCCACAGAGATGCATTCAACTGGGAGGGAGAAGGAGAAGAAGAAGGTGGTGGTGGTGGTGGTGGTGGTGGTGGTGGTAATGATGATGATCATCATGATGATGACGCCGACGACGGCGACTACAATGATGATGGTGATGACGACGATGATGATGACGACGATTATGATGATGATAGTCATTTCCAAGGATGAGCAGATCAGCACTGTGCTGTTGTTGTTTGTTTTGGGGTTGTTTTTTTTGGGGGGGGGATTGTTGTTGTTGTTTTGGGAGGTGTTTCTTCATCTGATCCTAGAGAGAGAGGGGGGGGGGGGGGGATATAGAGAGGAAGAGAAAAGAGACAGGGGGTGAAAAGGAGAGAAAGAAGTAGAAAGAGAAACAGGGAGAAAGAGAAAGAAGGAAATAGGGTGGAAGAGAGAAAGAGAGAGAGAGGCTAAATCAGACAAACAGATTGACAGACAAACAAGAGACGAAGATAGACTTTGCCTAGCCGAAAGGTAGGTGCAGCAAAACAGAGACAGACAGACAGAGAGACAAAAAGACAGTTAAGAAGTCCAGCGACTCTGAGACACACAAAGAGACAGACAATGCCTGGTTTTACACAGAAAAGCTTGAGTACTCAGAGCAAGTTATAAGCACTGCTTGCTGAACTTCTTTCATGATTGTATTGGTGGTACGTTGTTCTGAACAAATAAAATTTTGTTTTAAAAAATAATTTAAAAAATAAAAAAAAAGAGAGAAAACTGAAAGAAAAAAACGAACAAAATAGAATAAAACCTACCATCATGCACTGCACTAGCATCCATTCTTTCTTTCAAAATTTATTTTAATTTAAAATATCAAACGTACAGCCGCCCCCCCCCCTCCCCCCCCCCCCCCCCCCCCCCCCCCCCCCCCCCCCCTCCCTGAAGTTGAAGCAAGGGCATCAGTAACACTAATCCCTGTCAGTCACTCCTCCCTCTTATTCCCTTGCAAGTGATCATAATAATTATTGTCCCCAGCCACAAAACTTCATTGACCCTTTTGCGGACTGCCTACGTGTGATGCGGTAAGTGCTTGGGATTAACTCTCTGCATACTGCCAAGCGAACTGAACTGTCGCCTTGTTTGCCGCAAGACATGACCACGGATTTAGCGCTGCGCTATGGGGGCAAAGAGGTGGTGAGGTGAAGTTTGACACTAATGGCTTCCGTGTTTACAGGGACACCACTCACAAGTCAGACATTGTGCGTGTGTTCTGTGTATGTGGAGAAAAGAGGAGGTCGTGGTCGGTGGCGAAAGAGTTAATTTGGTTAAGGGGGCTCTGGTTCATGACAATAGGCAGCAGGCACCTGACATGGATTGTAATGGGAGTAGGTATTAAGCCCCTGCATGCTCCACACCTTTTCTTCTTTTTTTTTTTAAGGGAACGTCTTGCAATAACAAGGCTACATTCAGCAGCTCAGAAGTTAAGAGCCTTGGATTCCTGATTTGAACTAGTCTGGCTCAGGCCCCACTCACTATTAGGTCTCTGAGAGGAGCTTCATCCTACAGGTGACTCTGGGCTTTTGCTCTATTTCCATGCCTGTCTTTCAGATGAGACTTTGCTCCCAGGGGCTGTATGCGAATGCATGCATAAGACCTGACATGTATTAGTATCCATACTTTGTAGACAAGTAGGCCAGCTATGGCCAGTGGTATGTCTGACCAGAATGTGGTCATCATGAGGTCACGACTTGGACAGGAACTGATCCTGCCAGGGTCAGCTTGCCCTTTGCCTGGCAGTTTCACTGCAGTGTTCCAGTGATTCTTGTGGACAGTAAGAGAAAAGCCAGCCAGAGTCCAGTCAGACTTCAGCGGTCAGTCAGTCAGTCAGTTACTTGGTCAGCCAGCCAGCCAACAAGCCAGTCAGTCAGTCAGTCAGTTACTTGGTCAACCAGCCAACCAACAAGTCAGTCAGTCAGTCCTGATATGAAAAGCTTCTGAGTGATCAACTCATAAGTGTAATGGCAAATATCCATCCCCATTCTGCAGGTTGGGAGTTTACTATATTTAAAAGAAAGCCTTTATTGTTATCCCTCATTGGGCATGTATATTGTTTTACAGGTTCACCCCCACCCCCACCTGCCTCTTAATCCCTACTCCTACCCGCACCTCTTGTCAACAATAGGAAAGAAAACAACTGAAACAAAACCCTTTAGGGGGCTTACAGCACTCATGAAAGCAAAACAAAGCCATTCTGCAACAATGATTCCAGGAAGTGCCACACACCACGTTCTTTACTCCTTTTTTGCCTTTTTGTTGTTATTGTTGGTAATTATGCTCCAACTGTCAGCTGATACCTGACATAAAAAAAACGCATAAAACAAAAACCCCATCCTGGGATAATTATAATAAAATTTATAGTCAAAGGCTTTCAATAAAACCTGTATGACAACCCCAACAGATGTTGCTCAGAATCAAACAGATCACAGTGTGGGAAAAGCAGGGGTGTTCACATCGTCATCATACACCATCACAGACAGACAGACAGACAGACAGACAGACACCATCACAGACAGACAGACAGACATACACCATCACAGACGACAGACAACATACACCATCACAGACAGACAGACAGACAACCATCACAGACAGACACGACAGACACATCACCATCACAGACAGACAACACCATCACAGACAGACAGACAGACAGACATACACCATCACAGACAGACAGACAGACAACACCATCAGACAGACAGACCACAGACAGACATACACCATCACAGACAGACAGACAACACCATCACAGACAGACAGACAAGACAGACACCATCACAAGACAGAACCACACAGACAGACAACACCATCACAGACAGACAGACAACACCATCACAGACAGACAGACAGACAGACAGACACCATCACAGACGACAGACAGACACCATCACAGACAGACAGACAGACAACACCATCACAGACAGACAGACATACACCATCACAACAGACAGACAGACACCATCACAGACAGACAGACAGACAACACCATCAAACAGACGACGACAGACACCATCACAGACGACAGACACCATCACAGGACAACGACAGACACCATCACAACAGACAGACAGACACCATCACAGACAGACAGACAGACACCATCACAGACAGACAGACAGACACCATCACAGACAGACAGACAGACATACACCATCAGGCGGTGAAATCCATTCTGCCCTCATGGACAAATCATCGGAAATGGCCGTACATGTGACCAGCTTCTGCAGCCATAACAGCAAAAACTAGACATGTTTGCATTGTGACAGAGACATCAGATACTTGTACTGAGCGCACAAAATGACGTTGATATGAGTGGGCCAACAAGCCTATCAGGATAAAGTATCAAGAAAGTGGATACCCTCTCCGCCCATAAACACAAGCAGCCTATTAGCCAATCAAAGAGCGTGCCATGTGCATGTGGGTGCTTAGCCTGCAAGTGGAGAAAGACGAGCCATTATGTATGTGTCTTTGTACTTGTGTACCACTTTCAGTCACTGAAGATTTAATGCGTGAAATTCGGTCTGCTCTCCCCGGTCGGAGCACGTCGCCACAAGAGCAGCGCCACCCACTTTTTTTCATGTCTGCATGTGTATTTGTTTCCCTATCAGAGTGGAGTTGATTTTGTTTTATTGGGGGTTGGAGGGGGGGCAGTTTCTACGGAAATTTGCCCACAACAACTTTTTTCTTGCCGTGGATTGGTTTATTTTGTTGTTGTTGTTGTTGTTTGTTTTAACGTGCGCCAAAGGCGTGTTAAACACTTGTACCTCTGTTTATTGTCTCAGCCGAAAGACTAGCACCCAGAACACCAATCACGGCCTAGTGAATGCGGGAAAGTTTTTTTCGCACAAACAGGGATCGAACCCGGACTTTTGTCTTTCTAGGTCGGTGCATTACCTCTAGACCACCTGCCCACCCACTGTGAGTCTCTTGGCAGCAGAACTTCTCTCCACTATCTTCATTTGTAGAACTGCTGCAGGGTTGTTTTCAAGAGGACGTCATTTGTAAGAACAACTGGCTTGATTTGACTTCTCTCTCTCTTAACCCCTTCAGGAGTCATTGGGGGCACAGCACTGCCATGTTTGTCACTTTCGGGCAGGTGTGTCTTTTTTTTTTATTCTTTTATTTCGAGGATAATAGTTTTGTAAATTTTGTCATCCGCTCCCACCGGCACACGATGGCCTACTCTTCCAAAACGCGGAACGAGTTTTCACGTATGCGCAAGATGTTCTGCGTGCGTTCGCACACTGGGCCTCGGTTTATAGTCTTATCTGAAGGACTTTTGGGGAGAGTGGAGTCTGCACAGATGTTAACTCCAGAGGAAAAATCCTCTTGAACGAGATTCGAACCCGGGTCAGCAGATCACGAATACATCACTCTAACCACTGTGTCTTGGACAAGAGGAATCTGGAGGGTCCTATCCTTCTCCAGGTTGTAAACTTCATGCTGAAGGATGTTTGTGACATCCATACCACTGGCCTTAGCCTGCCTACCCTCCTAGAAAAGATGGGTGTCTTCTTAACACCTGAGCGCTTTGATTTGTTGCTTTACAAGATTCAGCTCTATATAAATTCCATACATTATTATTATTATTATTATTATCATTAACATGCACACAACTTGTTCGCAAACAGGACCTGAATTTCTAGTGGTGGCATCTTGATGCACTTGCAAGGGAATTGAGTGTGACCCAATGTTAACTCCAGAGAAAAAGTCCTTCTTCTTCAACTAGTATTATCTGTCATATGAGCGAAAATGCCGTTAAGAGCTTGAGAAGATAGGCCCAGTACATCCGACTTTGGCGTGGAAGAGAACTGTTATCTCTTAAGTCTTACTGGAAAAAAGGGAGGAGAATGGACCAAGAAGGCAGAAAATAGACAAGAAGGAGGTGACAGGAAGAAAAGGAACAAGGCAGAAACAAAGAGAGGGATAGAAAAAGGGGAATTCCTTGCACAGAATTTCCACAAGGTTGGGATACTGTTTATGCTGACAAGCCCCCAGCATCCCCACGTGGGAAGAAAAAGTCCCATCAAATATATTTTCAGTGGAGATTTGAACCTCAGACCTCAAATACTGTCAGATCACGAATTTGACGTTCTGACCATGAGCCTAGTATAAATAATTAAGAAACGATTAATGAGAAGTTGGCTTTGTGTTTTATTATTTTGTTTGTTCGTTTGGATTGTTTCGGGGTTATTGTTGTTGTTGTTTTTACAGTACAATATCTTTACTTCATACCAAACTGGCGATACAGTACATTAATGAAAAGTTCATTTGTGAAAAAACGGCAGAAAAATCACTATTAAAAAAAGTACACATACACGCACGCACACACACATACACACACACACACACACACACACACACACACACACACACCAGAAACAAAAAAGTAATACTAACCAGGAACGCAGAGGAAAATGGCAGGCAACAGCAATAAGACAAGTAAGACAATATAATATCGAACAGAAGTATAGATAATAAACAGACAGAGAGGTGCAACAGTATCAAACAGAAAGAACATGAGACAATGTCATATCAAAGGGAAAGATAAACACTATGATTATCATCACACCCAAAGATAGTGTATGCATTGTCCTCGTCACCCGTCACCAACATGTTTACAGTTTTTTATGAATATTCATGACAGCCAACAGATGTTGGCAAAATTATGCAAATCACAATCATCCTGTGACACAATGCTAACATGACGACCACCCTCACCCCCCTCGCAACCGCCCTTCTCCCCCACCCCCTTCTGTTGCTCCAGCTTCCACTCCCCCTTCTCCTTCCTACCCCCTATGCCCCCCTCACCACCCCCTTCCCCCTCCACACTCCTCAATGATAATAGGATGACATTAGTATGTTTGGTTTAAAAAGAAGCAAACCATTTCATTATTGGTTCATAATTTTACATGTTTGGGGTATGAATGGGGGAAGGGGGTCGTTTTGATCGGCTAGACCTCCCAGGTTCACCAATGGTAAGATTTGTGTGTGCAAAAAACACAGTCAACACACACACACACACACACACACACACAGAGCACCACCACCGCCACACAACACAGCACAACACACACACGCACACATACACACACCACAACACATCACACACACACCACACACACACACACACACACACACACACACCACACCATTATACAACACAACACAACACACACATAATCACCACACACACACACACACACACACACAAAATCACAACACAACAACACACACACAAAATCACAACACAACACACACACCACACACACACACACAGACAGTATGCCCTCTACAGTGACTCAAATATGTTTTGCACAAAACTGCCTCTTAAAAAAACTATAATATGCAAAAAGCCAAAGGGATACAGTGACATTCCGGGCCATAATAATGCATAAACATATAAATTTTATACTACAGCCAGCATGAACGTCACTCTTTAAGGACAGAACATGCAGGGAGGTTTACACCCCAACAGTTAAATTTGAGAAGAGCAAAGTTAACAAGCTCTTACACAGATCAAAGCATGGAGGATGTACATATGGGTGCTTTGTGTCCAACAACATTATCACAGATGGAAAACACTATGTGAGGCTTTAAGTCATAGCCTAAAGGGAGCGTATAAAAGGTAAGGAGAGAGAGAGAGAGAGCGAGAGAGAGAGAGAGAGAGAGAGAGAGAGAGAGAGAGATGAATTTAAACACTTGTAATCTGTCGCTACTAGTTTCTGCAGATTTCTCATGGCTATGGGATATTCATTTTAAAGGCATACGTACGAGCGTTGACAGCACTGAAAAAAAAGATCTTATATACTGTAGTTGTTAAAAAAACATTATTCTTTTTATATCAATGTTTCAATCTCTTGTGGCTTTGTAAAGCTTGACGTGACTTGACCTAACTTGACCTGACATGACAGGACCTCACTTGACTCTGCATAACTTGCTTGATTCGACCTGGCCTAACTTGACCTGACCTGGTTTGACCTTACTTTGCATGACTTACTTGACCTGACCTGACCTGACTTGACTTCTCCCCTAACTCCTTGAGGAGTCGTTGGGACAGTGAACTGAAGTTTTACAGATAGTGTGTATCATGGAGTCCATCCCTCTTCAGGTCACAGGGTACTTGCAGGGTATATGTGTTTGTGTCGCCCATACCACCGGCCATTGCTGGTCTGCTCTTACCCACAATAGGTTACAAGGGCAAGACGTTCTACTCGTGTTCGCACACGGACCCGGGTTTATAGTCCCATCCGAAGGATTTGCTGAGGAATGGTGTCGGAGCCAACGGCAGATTTTTCAGGGTTCATTTCCCAGGATGAAATTCGGGCTGATCTTCCAGGGAAGCAAGTCGTCATTAATAAAATTAAAAAAGCAAAACAGAAACAGTCATGTTTGTGGATTTACTTTCATTCTGTCAGAGAGTGAGTTTGTCCTCTACAGAATTTCGCCAGGGGCAACTCTCTAGTTTCCATGGGTTCAATTACATGCTTAAAATGTCCACTGCGCGCAGGGATGTCTGTTTATTGTCTCTTCCTAAAGCGCTTTCTTTCGCTAGACCTCCGATTGTTGATTGATGGTTGATGAGTACAAGGAGAAAAACGTCTAATGCTGCCACAGAATTACAATCTAATTTGAAGACTTCCTAACAGGACTGATTTCCGCTGCCTTCCATGATATGCCCTAACGCCCAGTACTCACTATAACGATGAGGATTATTGCCTCCAGGTTCTCTTACATGAGGTCTGTGAGACTTTGCTGTGGAACTGTATTCTTATCATCCAGGCATGGAAAAGACTGGACACTGCGGTGTTAGTCACGTAAGTCAAGCAACGCTGGCATATCTGCATCCATAAAGTGCTGGAGATTAGTCTCGTGCATTATTTTGTTCTTATTCTGAGTTTAAGCATTCAATTATGCGAAAGGCCAACTAGGGCCTCCCCACTCCCTACTTCCCTACCCCCCCCCCCCCCCCTAAATTTTAACTTGCAAAAGAAAATTGCTATCAAGCATAAAAAGTCTCCAGGAGACTCAAACCCACAACTCTCCAACCAACGCCCTCTACTTTAAACTTTGCACCCATCCGGCAGTTCATAATAGTCCGTATCATTTCATACGCAAACCCGTAAAATCTCTATCCCCCAAACCATAAAACATCACGTGCCGAAGTATTTCTGCTTGCATCTGTCCCAAGCTGTATGCAAACCCAGGACAAGGCAGCCAAACCCCGCTGTCCCGGCACACGACACAAACAAAGCCAAACCCTAAAAGTGCCCCGGGAGATTACGCGGTACAAAATAAACCCCTGCTGAACCCCTTCTGGGCCCCACTGCGTTTACTGCTGCCACTTCACTCATAGCCTTGTCCCAGTATCGGGGTGGGGATGGGCTAGTGGTTAGAGTGACAAAGTCGAGATCTGGCAGCAAGTGAGGGCACGGGGTTCCAATCTCCGTTTCAGGGGATTTTCCTTCTGGTGGTAGCACTGGATGTGATTTTGAGAATGTTGATCAAATAACCTGACCAACACTGCAGTTGTGTGTATCTCTCGGGCCTGGTTGACGCCAGGATATATTCTGATAGGAGGCATGGAGTACAGGCCTGTCAAGAAGTCTCAAAGTAGATGTACTTCCATAGCAGCATCATTACACCACCCTCATCACCATGGACCATCATACAATATCTCCATTCTCCTACAAGTCTGCATGCGTTATGAACTGATGTCCTGTCATCCTGTGCACTCATTAAAACTCTACCCATGTTTGGCAGAAGGGTAGGCTTGCTAAGGCCTGTGGTATGGACGACACGAACTGCCCAGCATGCAAACTGCGAACTGGTGGGGATGGGCTCCGCCAGGTTACAACTCGCCTATGACACACTGCCTGAAAAATGTCAGTGCACGGCACCAATGACTCTTAAAGGAGATAAGAGAACAGTCAGCAGTCAGCCTCCCGTTTAACAAACATGACTAGCATCTGCGTGTCTGTCTCTCTCTCTTTGTCTCTTCCTATCTGTCTGTCTGTCTGTCTGTCTGTCTCTCTCTCTCTCTCCTCTCTCTCTCTCTCTCTCTCTCTCTCTCTCTCTCACACACACACACACACACACACACACACACAGTGGATAAATCAGGCCAATCTTTGAATGAAAACTAATACATGACATGCATACAAGTTTGTGTGAAATCGATGTTTCTTGAATAGTGAGTGACTAATTAAATGCACATTTTTGATACATATATAAATGTTTTCTTTTTTTTTTAATCATCAGTAGATAAATATCACTCCCCCTCCCCCTCCCCCCCCCCCCCCCCCCCCCTCCCCCAGATAACTGTTAGAAAAAAAACCAGAGAAAGCCCCTTGTGAAGAGAGACAGACAGACAGACAGAAAGATGGACAGATTGACAAACAGAGAGACAGAGAGAAAGTAGGTGGGGGGTGGGGGGGGGGGGGGGGGGTCCCAGAGAGACAGAAACAGGCCTCCTAAGAAGATCGTAATTGGCTGGAACCAATTTTGCACTTTTTTGTGTTTTGTTTGTAACTGTACTTTATTTCTTTTTTATGAAAATGGAGAAGGCTGCAAGCACAGGCAGAAAGAGGACAAACAAACACAAAAGCAATGGAAGCGAAGGGTGACGACGTGAAACCCGATCTGTTACCCAGTGACGCCTGCACTAGGGAGACAGAAGAACAAGGCCATCTCTCCCGCCATGCTGTGAGGGGCTGTGACATATAGTATTGGCACCTAGTTGATTGGGGCTGGCTGCTCCAGAGGCAGAATGTGTTGCCTCCCTCCCTGACGAAAAGTTGTGCCCCGGTATTATTTTTGGGGTTGGTTTTGGTGTGGGTGTGTGTGTGTTTGGTTGTGTTGTGTGTGTGTGTGTGTGTGTGTGTGTGTGTGTTTGTGTGTGATTGTTTTCTTTCTCTTTTTTTATTGTCTTTTTTTTTGTTTGTTGTTGTGTGTTGTTTTTGTTGCTGGGTTTTTGTTTTGTTGTTTTTTGTTGTTGTTGGCTTTTGATTGGTTTGGTTGGTTTGTTCTGTTGTTGGTTTTTTTTGGGGGGTGTCTTTTATTGTTTCTTTGTTTCCTTTCCTTCCCGTCTTTTTGTCTCTGTCATCCCATTCTTCCTTCTTTCTTTATCTCTTTCTTCTTCCTTCCTTCTTTTCCTCTATTCTTCTTATTGTTCTTCTTTCCTTATTTTTAGTTTCAGGTTTTCTTGGCTTTGTTTTATTTGCCCTTGCTGAAGTGTGTTTTGGGAAAACTGTTGTTTCTTGTTGTTGTTTTCCTGTTTACTTAAGATCGCTGTATGAAGTATAATAATGTAGTATTTTAAGTGTATAGCCATATATACCACAGAGAGAGAGGAGGGGGTGGAGGGAGAGAGAGAGATGGACAGGGACAGATGAACTGTTTGTATTTTAATTTTGTGAAAAAGGGGTTTGTTTGGTTGGGTTTGTTTTTCTTTTAAACTAGATAAACAGCATTGATTAGGAAGCAACAAAATCAACCACAACAACAGCAACAACAACAAACAACAACAACCAACCAACCAAAACAAAACAAATAAATCACAAAACTTCAGCCCATGAGGGGGAAACAACTCCAACAAGGGAACTAACTAACCTACACAATCCAGACAAAGGGGGAACTAACTCAAACTTCCCCGTCCTCCTACCCTCCTACTAGACAACGCACGCGTCACTCAAAAATCTATCCCCCCCCCCCCCCCCCTTAAAAACACAGTGACAACTTTCACTCCAGTCCCTGAACAGACACACACACAAGCAGACCAACCGCCGAGCCACGGAAGCGTTGCACGTGCAAGGGTGATAAACCTCTCCCCCCTCCACACATCAGACAGCCCTGCCCAGCCAAACCCATATGGGGGTCGCCCGCTGTCCCAGGTCCCCATCTGGGGGATGATGGCCTACTAAATCTGCACACGGACGCCTGCGCCGACTTTCCCTAAACGAGGGGCCTGTTGGCGCCCAAATTTGTTGCTCGTAAAAGAAAATAGGATCTGAGAGGTTATGGGGGAAGGGGGGGGGAGGGGAGGAGGATGGGGGGGGGGGAGGTTGTTGGAGAGAGTGGGGTAGGTGGGGTTGGGGGTAGGTTGGTTGGGGTGGGGGTGGGTTGGGGGGAGGTTAGACAGATGAAGATCTAAGGGAAGAGGGCGGAACAAGGTTTTGAGAGCCAAAAAGGTGGGTGGTGAGGGTGTTTTAATGGGAGATCTATGCGCTAGTTGTGGGTGTGGTTTTTATGTATGTATTTTGCTCTCTCTCTCTCTCTCTCTCTCTCTCTCTCTCTCTCTCTCTCTCTCTCTCTCTCTCTCTCTCTCTCTAATGTACAAAATATTCTGCATTTGCATATAGTCTTAAAGTGTTGAAATAAAGATATAATCGTTGCACACCTCTCATTTTGTGTTTTGGTTGCTGGCAGATGTATTTTGTGACGTCATTACGCCCATTAACTCTTCATGAGGGACCATGGTCTACTGAAGTAACAGTTTATCTCTCTCTCTCTCTCTCTCTCTCTCTCTCTCTCTCTCTCTCTCTCTCTCCTCTCCCTCTCTCCTCTCCTCTCTCTCTCCTCTCTCTCTTCCCTCTCTCTCTCTCTCTCTCTCTCTCAAAAAGTGAGTGCAAATTAGCCCAGTGGTTGGACATTGCACTCATGATTTGATGCCGATCATGAGTCACAAGTTCGAATCCTGCCGTTGTGCTGCAGACGTATTTGAGACTCTTCTCGCAATAACTCTTCATGAGGACTCGTCATACTAGAAAGTTGATAACCAAACTCCTCTCTGTTGCTCTCATCAGAACTCCCCACTTTCACGCTCTAAACAATCCATCTTCTCTCGTCTCAAGTGTGTACCAGCTCTGCTCTCGTGCTCATCATCAGAACAGAAATTAGCCATGTTGTAACCTTCAGAGAATTTGATGCCAAGGTCACAATTCCAACATGCTACTGCGTTTGAGAAATTTACTTTGAAGTAACTTTGTATTTTCTGTCAGTCATCGTAAGGATGATAGACCAAAGTCCTGCTTCCGAGCACACCCCCTTCATCGGTTTAAAAAAAATGATCACCAATGCAGTTTTGCTATGAAGACCTGTTGTTCAAAATTAAGTAAGCATGCCTCGCTTTTGACGGATATACCTGAGAACTCGTGCGAGTTTAGCAGTCTAACCTGATCAGGATGGGGTTCACGTCACCGCCGGCCGATTTGCATTGAAAAGAACTTATTTACTCCTTTCCAACATTCACACGGGACATCAGTGGTACCAGCTGTGCGGAATTTCTGCACACCCTCCCCTGCCCACCGCGCTGGCCCCAACCCCCTCTTTTCGACAAAGCTACCGAAAGCGGGTTTGCATCCGCCGTTATTAAAATGAAGTACGGCATCGATAGAACTACTTTACTTTTTTTACCTGGAGTATATCGTTAACCTTCTATGCAAGAAGTGAAAACATTGTGCTTCAAGACCCAACCTGCGACCACTTTACCCACCATTAAGGTAGCCGCATTCTGACTTCGCATATTATAATCTATTTTTGACCAAGGCTCATTTTGAGTATGCCTATAACCTTCTTCAGAAGATGTGAAAAGGCACTGGTTTGTTTCAAGACCTGCTGTGTGTGTGTGCGTGCGTGTGTGTGCGTTATGGCGCGCATGGATAACTGAACATCTGTTGCTCATTATGTTAAGGAGAGTTGCATGCTGTAATGATTGAGTGCAGCGCTTCGATTTGTTTGTTTTTACAAGATTCTGCGCTATATAAATTCATATTATTATTATATTAAAGGACTGTTTGTGGGAGTGCCTGGTTTATGGCGCTTAGCACTGCATACACATCCACACACTCTTGATTTGCTAAAGCTGTGCTGTTAGGCTGAGGTGTCAACTACCTGGCTTTTTCAGTTGTGTTGAGGAGTTGCATGCCTGTTTAGACAAGCTGTGCATGAGCACATGCTCACTCCTGCTTGTCAAAAACGTTTGTTCGATCATAAGAGACTGCAATCCAGCTGCTAGGGTCTCTCTTACTTTGGACAGGGTTTTTTATTCAGAGAAAAAACCAGATCCTAGCAAATCCAAGGTGAGCAGCAGCAAACTGTCAGGTGAAAGTGTACTCCAACACCAAATAAAACCAAACTAGGCAATTTCGCTGGGGGAGGGGGAGGGAGGTGGGGGGGAACATGTCACCATCACAATGACTCAATCCTTTTGAAACAGGTACTGTCCATACATTGAAGTCATTCCTTCTTAATCTTACCGCTTTTACATTCACGAAAAATTTGGAAACAACATGTTGTCAAGCACGAATATTACATAATTATAGCTTTAAAGTAAATATAAGATTAGAGGAGTACAAAAGAAAGAACAACAAAAGGAAAGAAAGAAAGAAAAATGAAGTGGAGGGACACGGGAGAAGGATCAGCTGTCACAGATATGTTTGCTTCAGAGGATGCTGATGATGATAACGGCTGGTTCTCTTGTGCAAGGATCACTGTCAGAAGGGAGAGGGTGTCCCTTTCTACAAGCCCTCTGCTGCAGAAGAGCCCGATGTGTGAGGAGGGGGCATGATCTAGTACACACTGGGCAGCTGAAGAAAGGAACTGGACCTGGTGTTGGATGCTCCTTTGGTCCGTCCTTCTTTCCAATCGTGTACTTCTCCATTTCTTCCTGGCTTCTCTGAAGTTCCGACTTTCTGCTGATCTCTTTTGATGGAACAGCTAGCACCACTTGTCCAAATCAAGTGTTTTCTGTTGTTATGTCTTGTGCTGGATCCCGACCATTGACAGCTACTGTTTCTTCAACTGGTCTTTTGAAGTGTTTTCTGGAAGCACGCGCTCCCCCCCCCCCCCCCCCCCCTTTTCCCCCCTTCCCTTCATGTCTGCCATGTTTCAGTTTTCCAAAGAAGACTGTTTTATGCATTTGTGTCCTCTACCCTTGCTACATGACCAGCCCAAGGAAGTTGTTGCTGCATCATTATAATAATAGAAAGTACATACATATGGGGCTCTTTTAGCATAAATCCCATCAACATCTTTGGAGACTTGCAAGATAGGGCAGATTAGCCAAATGGTTTGAACATACATCTTGTAATCTGATAGAATCCGCGGGTGGGGGCACAAATCTTCACAAAGGTATCTGTTCAAAGATTTTCCTCTGGAGTCAACATTGGTTTTAATTCCACTCCAGTTTCAATCCATCGTATAACATTATAATGCAACGTCCATGAGTACACCAATACAGAACATGTTGTATTTGTATACCTTCTCAGCATTGCAATTTCTCTGTGTGAAATGTCAGCTGCTTTCCCTGGAGAGTGCGTGTTGCCATGGATTCTTTTATGTGCTCTAAATGTGTGTAGCACACAGGACATCAGTTTATTACCACCCTAAAGACTAGCAATTAAACCACAGCTCGAAAGTCTCTTGGATGGGGAAAAGTTCACGTTCAGCCCCAGATAGAATCTGCGATTTCTATCTTTCCACAGGGTGTGCTACCTCTCGACCACTGATCCACATGTGGGATGTGGCACTAAGCACCCACATCTACATTTCACGTCCTTTGATCAGCTAACTGCCTGTGAGGTTTATGGGTGTTAGTGTGTCAGCTTACATGTCCCTTTACCTTTGTGGGGCTATGTGCACTCATGTGCTGGTGTTCATTTGCATGATGGCAAACACATCCAAAGCTCTCTTGATCACAGTATGTATACGTTTAGATTGTTGGGACAAGATGTTTACAAGGTTTGTGTGTGTGTGTGCATGTTTGTGTGTGAGCATGCATGTGTGCGTGTGTGCGCACTGTGTGTGTGAGTGTGTGTGTATCTGAGTCTGTGTCTGTGTCTGTGTTTAATGACTAATGTAAGTGATGGAGAGTTGTTTAATATTGTATTGTGTACCACTTTCTGTCATTGCAGATTTCTTTAAATGAAATTCAGGCTGCACTCCCTAGGCAAAGGATGTTACCACAAGAGAAGAGCCACCCATGTGTTTTTCCTGTCCGCATATGTATTTCTTTCTGGAAAGAGTTGGGTTGTTTTTTTACAGAACTTCCCCAGGAACAGTTCTCTTATTGCCATGGGTCCTTCTATGTGTGCTAACTTTGTATAACACACAAGACCTTGATTTATCTCACATCCAAAAGACTAGCACCTAGATCACAACTCAAGGTCTAGTGGTTGGGGGGAGGGGAGGAGAGGGCAGTCTGGGTTTAAGCAGTGGTTGAACCAGACACTGAAGGCTGTCTGGATGGGTGTGTTACCACTCAACCAGGATGTAGTCAGCGATGTGGATGTGGCACTAAGCACCTCATCTACATTACACGCCCTTTGATTGGCTAACTGCCTGCAGGTTTATTGGTGTTAGTGTGTCAGCTTACATGGCCTTTTACATTTGTGGGGCAATGAGCACCACGTGCTGGTGTTTATTGGCATGCTTGACAAACATATCACTTATTCTGCCTAATCCCAGTATGGGTCTGTGTAGGTTGTTGGTGGGACAAGCTCCTCAGCACAGTTTCTGGTGTGTGTGTGTGGGGGGGGGGGGGGGGGGGGGTGGTTAGATAGTGTGTGTGTGTGTGTCAAAGTCAAAGTCAAAGTCAAACTTTTATTTCCAGATGGTACATTGAATAAGCAAAATACTTGCTTTTTTTCGTCAAGCCATCTAAGAAAGGAAAAAAACAACCAACAACAAGACCCCCCCCCCCAAAAAAAAAAAAAGTATATATATATATAAACAAATATACCAAATCTTATTGAAAAGGAAATTATAAAGATGACGATGATGACGATGGCGATATCAATAAACAATGACAATTACTACTGCCAAAAGTATAGAGGAAGACGATGATTATATGATGAAACTACTAATCAAAAACATTACAGCAGATCATCTTTCGATATCCAACACAATCCCTACATAAATACACACATACATATATAACCATAGGCTCACCACTTATGCTATTATTTGCTAGCCACAATTTTAAACACACACACACACACACAAGCCCACTCCCACACCCACAAGCCCGTGCTGGCGTGCAAGCCGGCATGCACATAGGCATTCATCCGTGCATACATTCATACACACACACTACAAGATACAATTTCAAAATCTTTCAAATAAGAATATATATAAATAAATAAATGAATAAATAAAAAATTTAAAAAGAAGAAGAAAAGAAAAAAAATCGCGCGCGCGTGTGTGTGTGTGTGTGTGTGTGTGTGTGTGTGTGTGTGTGTGTGTGTGTGGTTACTTACCAATGTTACTAACAGAGAGTTTTTTTAATATCACTTTCAGTTACTGCAGATTTCTCTACATGGAATTGGGACTGCTCTCCACAGGCAAAATGTGTTGTCGCAAGAGTAGAACCATACATGTGGGGTTTTCCTGTCTGCATGTGTATTTCTTTCTCCAAGACAGTATTTTCTCCAGATTTCTCTGAGTACAATTCTCTTATTGCCGTGGGTTCTTCTATAATTTTTATGTGCTAAATTTATATAACACAAAGGTCCTTGATTCATCTCACATCCAAAAGACTAGCACCTAGACCACCACCCAAGGTCTAGTGGTTGGGGAGAGAGGGGCAGTCTGGGTTTAAGCAGTGATCGAACCAGGAACCTAATGCTTTCTGAATGGGTGTGCTACCTCTCGACCACTGACCCACATGGGTGGATGTGGCACTAAGCACCCTCATCTACATTACTCGCCCTTTGATCGGCTAACTGCCAGCCAGGTTTATTGGCCTTAGTGTGTCAGCTTACAGGGCCTTTCACGTTTGTGGGGCAATGTGCAGCACGTGCTGGTGTGCATTTACAGGCATGACTAAACTACCCCTTTCTGTCATGTATCTCTCTTAGATTGTTGGGACAAGCTGCTTAACAAGGTGTGTGTGTGTGTGTGTGTGTGTGTGTGTATGTGTG
>CM054137.1:9422502-9434489 GCA_028751875.1 Rapana venosa
GTGCCACTGCACCCTTTTCTCTGACCATGAAGGTAGCGCCATTCCGACTGTCGTGTATGCAGATGCTGGGTATGTTGGTGTTTTCGCGATTCACCCAACGCTGACATGAATGACGGGATCTTAAGGGTCTGTATGTGGTCTCCTGCATGTCTATTATACATGATGGGAATTAAGGCACTGGCAGGCCTGCACTTGAAGTTGACCTGGGAGATCGTAAACATCCCCACCCCTTAATTCACCAGGCGCAGCCGAGACTCGAACCCACGACTTCTGGGGCCCATGGGATTGAAGTGGACCGGTCTTATCCACTCGGCTATAGCGTGCGTTTGTTTGGGCATGTAACAGCAGGCCGTCCACTTGATGACAGCATCTGTTGAGTGCAGTGCTTAATAATTTGTTCATTTGGATCAAATTGACATACTACAAGTGAAAAGACATCAAGAGACGTCATCTTCATCGTCCACGAACCCTCAGACAGCAACTGTCGTCTGTCATACGAGTGAAAATGTGTTGCACTGCCCTTAAGCGTCTGACAAGTCAGGCCCAGTGCATCCCACTTCAAGAGACAGAGAAGAAGGGATGATCACAAAGGGCGATTCTTTGAACCTGTTGTAAGTGACAATACTCAGATGCTGCAGGTGAATGGTTTAGAAACAATATCATCAGTAGACTCACATGGTAATACCTCCATGAATTTTGAAATCAGTCTGTAAACTGAGAATTTCCAATTTCTTCAGATCGAAAAAAAAATCAGGTTAAAGTAGGAATCCGACAACATGTGTCTCATGTTCTCTACTTACAATATGGACCTCTGCAAACGCTCTCAACAATGTTTTATTTTTTCTGAGACTGTGATTTCAAATGCATATGATTATTCTTCACCTTCACATCACCTATCTTGTAGTCTAGCAGATCATTGGGGCACCACTGAAGAGTTTGCAACCAGCTTCCTCCTCTGCTCGCGGTTTTCAGCTTTCCTTAGCAATGGTTATTTAAAGGTAAAATGGTTATTTACGTGGGAATATTTATTGAATCTGATGTTTGCATATTAAGGCATTGTGTTGGTGATGGTTTGGTCCAAGACAACGCCTTTGATTCAATGGCTAGTTGTGGAAAGACAGCTCTCCTGCAAATGCTGGAATCACAAAGAGCTCCTCACCCCTCTCTACCGCCCCCTACCCCCTCCCCCTTTCCCCCAATCCACCCATTAATTTTATTTGAGACCAACTTCTTCCTTTTCTTTTCGTCTTCTCTTGTCCACTCACCACCATCTTGTCTCTGCATTGTCAAGAAGTTAGTACACTCACGCCGACTTGCACTTCCCCCCAGCACCCAGTTTAAAGAGAAAGCAACTGCCCCCACGCCCACCCCACGCCCTCCTCCTCCTCCTCCTCCACCGCCACCTCACGCCCCAGCAGATGACCCGCATGTCCGAAACGAGGCTGACCTGACCCTTGACCTGACCTTCCAAGGTCAGCCCCTGGCGGAGGCGTCAAAGGTCGAAGGTTGCCGTAACGCCGTAGGGTCGTGGTGAAAGGGAAGGGACAGTGGTTCGCGCTATGGGGGCTTCTTGCAATTCGTCCACGTCATTAAGAAAGGAAAATTAAACGTTTGACAAACAGCGCGGCTGTCCCTCTCTGTTAGATCCGGGCTGGTGTGTGCTGTATGCCTCCCTCTGCACTGATTGGAGGAGCCTGCACTTTTGTGTCGTCTGCCCATTATTGTGTCGTCTGCCGACTTCAGTGATAATTTGAGGGTTGTGTTTCAGAGCGGGGCAGGCACTTCCTAATGAGTTATGGCCTTGTCTGCACACACACACACAGCACACACAGAGCACACACACACACACACACACACACACACACACACGCACACACAGAGGGTCTGTGATGTTAACACTGTTTTAATGATGGGGACTCTCCCAGCCCACCTGCACGATTTTAATGACCTGTGTCTGACATTTTAAAAGGGTGGCTAGTTTAGATAAACAGAGACACAAACAAATGAATAAATAAAGAGATAAAGACATGAATAAGTGAATGAATATGTCGTATAAAAAATGTGCCTCTGAAATACCACGATTATTAGAGTTTTGTGATCAGCGTGTCAAGTATCCCTTGCTAACTATCCATAGACCAAGACTGTTTTGATTGAATGTTTGACTGTGCTGCTGTTAGTTTTTCTTTTTATTATATATCCAATGGGGGATGTTGCAGCTGTTGTTGTTATCAGAGGATTGTTGTTATTGTGATGTAGTTTTCGCATGTTTTGGTTTATTGTTTTGAGTAGGTCGTTTTTGCTTTGAGGGGGATATTCTTGATACTGCTGCTGTTGCTTTGAGGCGCAACTTCTTCTAAAACATTGACTTGTTATTAAACTGCTCTCATTAGAAACTGATTCGCTTTCCCCGAACAATTTAACAAAATGGAAGCAGAGTGGGTTTTCATACTTTTTCATTCCCCGTGGGTATGCCTGGGGCCTGTCAGTAAAAATAGCATCCCCACCTTCTGGAAATTCTGTGCTAGGAATCCCCTCTTTTCTGTCCCTCTCTTTGTTTCTGCCTTGTTCCTTTTCTTCCTGTCACTTCCTGCTTGTCCATTTTCTGCCTTCTCCACTCATTCTCCTGACTTTGTCCAGAAAGGCTTCGAAGATAACAATTCTCTCCCACGCTGAAGTTGGATGTGCTGGGCCTGACTTGTCAGGTGCTTAACAGTAGTACAACGCATTTTCGCTCAAACCAGCAGAGTCCATTCCTATCTAGGTTGCGTATGCATGCTGGGTATATTTGTGTCGCCCATACCAATAGTCATAGCTTGTATATTCTTGTACAAAAAGTTGACAGGTTTGTAATTGTAACATGTCCACAAGAGGCTCTGCATGCGTTCGCAGGAGAGACCTCGATGTATTGTCTCATCTGAAGGATTTGCCAAGCCTCCGCTAGCGACAATTATGCTGTAGCCACAGAATGATGCACATTCTAGACTGGTGACCATAACGATATCCACCCGACAGCTGTCCCCAGTGAACGTTTGGTCAGATTCCACCACTTCCTTGCATAATATAGACTAGATTTTTGTTTAAATACAGAAACTTGTAGAGCTAATCTGAAATTAAAGTAGCACTAGGAACACACCCTTCAAGAGGATGCTTTTCTAGTCTGTGGTCCTAACTTCTCTAGGAAGCCTGTAGAGAACAAACTCGACTCTGTGAAGGAATCATCCAGATTCCAAAAGCCCAATGCATAGAGAACATTCTGATTGGGCTCAAACCCATGATCACCCAGCCAACTGTCTACTGCATTACCACTGTGCACAGGGATCAGTTCTTTCTTTCAATAACTTTAGGTTTAGGCAGTCATAAACCTCATGCCAAGGCAGTTCATGATTGTAGCCACTGCACCACAAAGACCAACATCAGTTGATTACTGAAAGCACCATCAAAAGAGCAGTGCTGAAATCACATACCAAACATTAACGCATTACACAGGTCATGGGAAAACATGGCGCTGTCACCTTTAATTGACCACAGTCTTTACCCCCTTAATCACCAGCCGTGTCCTCCACCACCATTCCACAGACATCATCAGCAAAGTCACGATTCCCTCACCAACAGAACCATCATCATCCCAACCCTCGCTGCCACAACAGCTCGCTCTCCTCACTCCCCCCCCCCCCCCCCCCCCCCCCCCCCCCCCCCCCCCCCCCCCCCCCCCCCCCCCCCCAACATGTGTCTATGTATGTATGGGAGAGGAGGAGGAGGAGATGGCAGTCATGCTGATGATGGTAATGTGCCTTCATTAAAGCCTGAGGGAGGTGTTGTGTTGGGAGCCAGTGCCAACAAGGCAGGAAGAGAAAGAAGGCAGGGCAGGCAGGGCAGGGCAGGGCAGGGCAGGGCAGGGCAGGGCAGGCAGGGCAGGGCAGGTCAGGGCAGGCAGGACTGAGCAGTCAGTCAGTCAGTCAGTCAGTCAGTGCGGCCTGGGAGCTGGGGGCCAGAGATCTTGCCGTTCCCAGGCCCCGCTTCTGTGAAGTCTTCCCCCCATTCATTCACCGCCAGAAGGTCAGCACTCACAGGGCTGTCATATCAAAGATCATCGCCCACACTGAGGTCACCAGTCACTCAGTAGGCAACAATCTACCCCTCTCCTTCTCTCTATTGTACCCCCCTCCCCTCCCCTATTCATGCTGTCACTGCATCTCTGAAATCCAGCGTCATCTCTCTGGAAGCTGATGTGAGATCACATGACTGCTGACGTTGTAGGTGTCAGCATACCCATTACAGAGAGGGAGTGGGGGGTATGGAGGATGGGGAGGGGGGAAGACTTGTCCAGGTTCTAACAAGGGGTACAGCCAGGTCGTTTGTTTCCCACGCGAGTTGACACAAACGTACACACAACTGCACGCGGCTTGCAGTGTACACTACACCGCCACCACAGGCAATTACCCGGCCAACTAAGCTGCCCCTGAAATGACTGGCTTCCGCAATTTGAGGTGATTATGAAATGAAAATGTCGTGGCCGCAGTTTGCTCCGCCAAATGGTAGGATGAGAAAACAGTGGCAGCGACGTGTACACTCTGCCTGCTGTAGCGCCCGTCAGCTCCACAACAGATGTGCTGGACAAGTTAGTACGGCAGGCATCCCGCAGGGTCACCTTTCTACACCCCCTCCCTTTGGTTGTTGTTGTTTTTGTTTTTGTTTTTTGGGGGGAGGGGTTGGGGGAGACAGAGAGAAAGAGAGAGAGAGAAGCGGTGGGAAAGTCAGTCAGCAGCAAACAAAAGGATGTAGGGTCTGTGAGACACAGGCTGAGGATTACAGCGGCTCATCTGTCCCAATTGTCTGTCATTAAACACAGTCACAGGCCATGCTGAAAACTGCACTAGAAAACAGACTCTCCAAACATTGTAAACTGTGACCCAAGTAGAATATTTCAACTGATTACCGAGGGAATTTGTTCGCTTACATACTGTTTAAAACTAATAGTTATTGCAAAAAATGCTTGTTTTATGTTTCCTAATACAAAAATTGTGTTAGAAAAAAACTTTGGTGTAGAGTCTTGTGTCATTGTTATTGGCTGATAACTCTGTTTCAGTCTCCTAAGCCAACTTCTTCTTCTTCATCTTCCAAAGCTCAGACAGCAACTACTGTTATCTGTCAAATGAGCAAAAACGCCTTACGCTGCTGTTAAGGGCCTGACAAGTCAGGCCCAGCACATACGACTTCAGTATGGGAGAGAAAATCTTTTGTCTTTCTGGAAAAAAAGGCAAGAGTATGAACCAAGAAGGCAAAAATTACTCGAGAAGGAAGTGACAAGAAGAAAAGGAGCAAGGCAGAAACAAAGAGAGGGATAGAAAAAGAGGGAATTCCAAGCACAGAATTTCCAGAAGGTAGGGATGCTATTTCTACTGACAGGCCCCGGCATCCCCATGGGGAAGTAAGCCAACTAAAATCCCATTCCAGAAATCTGTAAGAAAAGGCTCTTTTCTGGAAACTGTCTGCTGTCTATCTCTCTCGTGAGCTTCTTTTTCATTGTCTCTTTTAAATCCAATCTCAAGACATATTTATTTCAAACCTAAGATTTTCCTCTCCTGCTTCATCTCATAGTTTTTCCCTGCCTTCAACAACGAAGATTATATCGCCCTGCCAGGGTGTGTGACCTGTGTGTGTGTGTGTGTGTGTGTGTGTGTGTGTGTGTGTGTGTGCGTGCGCGCGCGCGCGCGTGCGTGCACATTTGGACTTGGTGGAACTATTAATTGTTGCTGGTTGTATGACTGTGTAAGAATGAGTTGAGTGCAAGCGCTTTGATTTGTCTCTGCAAGATATAACGCTATATAAATTCCATTTACTATTTTTATTTATTTATTTTTAATTATTTATTTATTTTTTTATTTTATTTTTTTTGGGGGGTGGGGGTTTCGTTTCTTCTTACAGTCTTAGATGAGAGGTGTTTGTCCCTTGAGAAAAGTTACTTCTCAGTTGTATTGAAAGCAGTTGCTATACTTAAAGCCATAGGCACATCTGGTGAGCTCGCAGAGAGAAAAATACTGCCCTTTGTTAAAGGTTCTGGAATGGACGAGCTTCGATGATAGCAGCAGGACGCAAAACAGGTCTGGAATAACGAGAAACTGACCAGAGAACTGAGAAAGCTGTCTATAGAACCTGTGCTTTGAGTGTACCTTGCAGCCAATCACATACTGTGCATATGTGAGCGTGTGTGTGTATGTGTGTGCTTAAAAGATAGACATAATATCTTTTTCCCAATGCAATCACTTCTTGATGTTTCTATTTAGACTTTTGTTCCATGTTTTATTATTTGTTTTGATGCATGCATATATATAAAGGACAGATTGTCAGTCTAGCTTGACTTTAAATCTTCAACCTTTCGTATTCAAGATTCCTCCGTGGGGATGCTGGGGGCCTGTCAGAATAAATAGCATTCTCACCTTCTGGAAATTCTGTGTCAGGAATTCCCTCTTTTCTATCCCTCTTTTTGTTCCTCCACTAGAGCTCCGAGGTTGATCAGTTGTGAGATTTTTGTGCATGCGACTGTCTCCCCCCCCCCCCCCCCCCCCCCCCCACCCCCCCGCCCTCCTTTTATTTAGCCCTTTCCCGAATTCGGGGCCCCAGAAAGATTTTAAAAAGGGGCCTGACAATTCTCCCCCCCCGAAGTGGATGCGCTCCGGACTTGTAGCGTTTAACGCAGGGGCAATGCTTTTATCGTCATTGCCCGAAAATTGTAAAGTTACGTCTGGGGTTTTAAAAAAGCCCTTTTAAAGGGATCCCTCTCTCTCTCCTCTTCTCTCTCCCCTCTATTTCTCTCTTCTCCCCCCTCTCTCTCCCCCCTTTTTCTCCCCTCTCTCCCCTTCTTCCCCCCTTCTCTCTTCTCTCTTTTTCTTTTCTCCCCCTTTCGGTTTTTCGGCCTTTCCCGGCTCCCTGGGGGTTTTTCCTACCTTCCTCTTTTTGGGGGGCCTCTCCTCTCTCTTTTTGTCTTTCTTTTAATTTTGGGCCCCCCCCATTTTTTTGGGGCTTTCCTTTCCAAAGTACCAAGACGGGTTTTTTTCCCCCACGGGGGACGGGGGTGAAAAAAAACCCAAGGGGTGTATTAAATTACCCTCGAAATAAAAAAAATTTGATTTTTTTGTTTTTTTTATCCTCTTTTTCTCTCTCTCTCTCTTCTTTTTGTTCCTCTGTATTGGGAAAATTGGGCTTATTTCATTCCAGATTATCCCAGGGGGGGGACGGGGTGTAAAAAGCACACGGGGGGCTTATTCTTTACCTCAAATAAAAGAATTTTTGATTTGTTTTGTTTTGGGTTTGATCTTTCTCTCTCTCTCTCTCCCCTCTCTTCCCCTCCCTCCTCCCCCTCTCTCTCTTTTCCTTTTTTCTTTTTTTCGGCCTTTCCCCCCCTTTTCCCGGGTTTTTCCCCGGGCTCCCCTCTCTCTCCTCTCTCTCCTCCCCCCGCTCCCTCTCCTCCCCCCGCTTCCCTTTTGTCCTGTCCTTTTTTTGTATTTAACAAATTTAATGTTACCCCGGCCTTTAAAAGGGTTCTTGCAAAAATTTAAAAGGGTTTTAGGATTTGGGGGAAAGGTCTCTCCTCTCTCTCTTCTCTCTCTCTCTTTCTCTCTCTTTTTCCTCTCCCCTTTTCTCTTCTCTTTTTCTCTCTCCTTCTCTCTGCCCACTCTGTATGGACTTTGCTTATTTCATTCCATGATGTTTCCCTACGGGGGGGCCCGGGGTTAAAAATAGAAAAGGGGGTGCTTATTCATTATCCTCGAAATAAAAGATTTGATTTGATTTGATTTTTTTTTCCCCCCTTTTTACCTTTTTTTCTCCCCCCCTTTCCTCCCCCTTTGCCCCCGCCCCCCCCCCCCCCCCCCAAATTCTGCCCAAAAAAACCCCTTTAAATTTTTCCCAAACCCCCCCCCCCCCCCCCCCCTCCCCTTTTTCCCCCCCCCCCAACCCCCCCCATTCCCCCCCCTAACCCTCCCCCCCCTTCCCCCCCCCTCCCCCCCCCACCCCCCCTCCCCCCCCCCCCTCTTTCTCCCCCAACAACCCTTTTTTTTTACCCCCTTTCCCCCCCCGGGGGCTCCCCTCTCTCCCCCCCTCCTCTCTCCCCCTTTTTCTCCCCTCTCCCCCCTTTATCTCTCGCTCGCTCGCTCGCTCCGCTCTCGCTCCCCTCTGGGCCAAATGTCCGGGGCTTTTTGCTTAAAAAAGTAATTTTTTCACAATCTTTGGTTCTTGGCAAAATTTTTCAAAGGTTAGGCTGTGGAAACCCTTCCTCCTCTCTCTCTCTCTCTCTCTCTCACCCTTCTCTCCCTCTCCTCTCTCTCCCCTCTCCTCTCTCCGGTTTCTCACTCTCCCTTTTCTCTCTTTTCATTACATTATTTAAAAAAAGGTTTGTGCTTCAAAAGGACTTTTTTTTAAAAACTGTTGTTCTACCCTTCTCCCCCTCCGCCTCCTCCCCCTCCTTCTTCACTCTTTTTTTTCTTTTCTTCTTTTTCCTTCTTTTTCTTTCTTCTTTTTTCTTTTTCTTTCTTCTTCTTCTTTTCTTCATTCTCTATTTGAAAAGGAAATGGGGGTTTTGGATGTGAATCCCTGGTTTTCCCTTCCTGTGTTTTTTGTCATTCTGTAGCAGGGGGTTTCTGCCCGCTTTTCCCACCTTTCACTTTTCCGATTTAAAGGGGCACTCATCAAAAATTTCAGGGGGGAAAAAATTGATTTGTTTTTTAAAAAAAAAAATTTAAAAAGGGGGGGAAGGGGCGGGATAGGCAGACAGAAAAATTGAAAAGAGGAGGAGGGGAACAATGACAATGACAAATTTTTTTTATTTCGAGGATAAAAATAAGCCCCCGGGTGCTTTTCTTTTTCCATCCCCCCCCTTTTAAAGGGATACATCATGATAATAAAAAAAACCCCAAATACCTTACACCACACAGAAAACAAAGAAAAACAACAAAAAAAAAACCCCACCCCCCCCCCCAAAAAACCCAAAAACAACTGACAAAACAGAAAAGGAAAGAAAGAAAAAAAAGAAAGAAAAAAAAATACAATGACAATAAAATTCTTGTTTTTGGGGATAATAAATAACCTCGTTTTTTTTAACATCCGGGTCCCCCCCCCAGGGATACATCTTAATAATAAAAAACCCAACATTATACAGTCTCCAATAAAAGGGGGGAAAAAAAACCCTTTTCAAAACCCCCCCCCCCCCCCCCAAGCAAACAAATAAAAGAAAACCCTTAAAAACACCCACCCCCCCCCCCCCAAAAAAAATCCTAACCAAAACAAACAAACAAAACAAAAGAGAAAGAAAAACACAACCAACAAAGAAGAAAAAAAGAAAGAAAAACAGACAAACAACAACAAACAAGAACAACAACAAAGCCAAGAAAAAATAACACAAACCAAACTTAATCAGTCATAACATAAACATCTACACATTGTCAAATGGTACACATACTTGTTACACATAATTATAAAATATTGAAATAGGGCACTCATTAAAACTTAAATACAGAGGCAAGTCCAATAAAGTATTGAAAATATAAAATATGAATCTTTCATCAGGATACACTATAACTATAAGCAAGACGATAAAAGGTGTGAGAGAGAGAGAGACAGAGACAGAGAGACAGAGAGTATGTGTGTGTATTTCAGAGATAATATCCAATATATAATTCCCAAAACAGTACACGATCCCTTCAACACTCATTTTTTATTATACTCGTTTCAAGAGAAAAGAAGAGAGAGAGAGAGAGAGATAGATGAGAGAGAGAAGAGAGAGAGAGAGAGACAGACAGACAGACAGACAGACAGACAGACAGACAGAGACAGAGACAGAGAAACAAATGAAGTGATAGAAAAGGTGAAATTTCTAACTCAAAATGTCCACCAGAAAGTAGGGGTGCCATTTATACCCAGAGAGCTCCCGGCATTCTCAGGGAGGGGGAGTGGGGGGGAGGCGAGGGAGAGGGGAGGGGGGTCAGTCCCAATTTTCATGACTATGTCAATTACAGTGTCCCTTGCACTGTACAAGGACATGTTGAGTTGTCTTTCAGATCAGACGAACAGCCGGAATGCCTTGTGCAACACGTAATCTATTCACATTAAAACAACAACAACAACAACAACACAGCAACAAGTGAGTGTTTTATTGTGTCAATCTGGTGATGCAATGCACAGTGTTAACAGATACACCTTCCTACACACACACACACACACACACACACACACACACACACACACACACACACACAGAGTCCTTCGGATGAGACTATAAACCGAGGTCCCGTGTGGGAACGCACGCAGAACATCTTGCGCACACGTTAAAACCCGTCCATCTTTTCGGAAGAGTAGGCCGGTGGGAACGAATGACAAAATTTACACAACTCCATACACACGAAGACTGAATGTAAATAAAAGGACATAAGCGCTTATTCCATTATCCTCGAAATAAAAGAATAAAATAAAAGAATAAAATAAAATTACATACACACCACCACCACCACCACCACCACCACCACCACCACCACCATAAATCAGCTAATAATCATGAACGTGGGTGTCAAAGCGAAACCCGGGTGAAAAAACCCTACACGAACAAACACACGAACAAACAAACAAACAAAGCAAACCAAAACAGAAACTATTTGCTAATTGCCGACCTTTTGCAGTCAGTTGGTGGCTGTAACTCAGCATCTCCCATGCACGTGTTTTTGTCAGACAACAGTTTGTTGCTTGCAGCTGCGAATACGAACATTAATATCTTGTTATCTCAAAATTACAACACATTAAGAAAGCATACTAAAAAAAAACAAAATAAGAAAAGAAAGAAAAACATGACAGGTAGACGCAAAGCAAAACGTGTTTAGAAGATTCACACATTTTTTAACATTGCTCTGAGCTTTTAAAAAGAAAAGCACAACGAAAACGGTATATCTTATTTATGAACTCTGCATTATCAAGATGTAGTAACAAAATGTAGAAAATCAAAGAGATGGCTATGTTCAACATGTTTATATTCTATTGTGTTCGTGATTATATCATGGAACAAAGATAACCCCAAAACAAAACAAACATCACTAAACAAAACAACTCGAGAAAACGAAACAACGCCTTCCTCTCTCTCTCTAACCACGCCCCCCCCCCCCCCCCCCCCCCCCTCCCCCCCATTATTCCAAAAGAAAAAAAAAGAAAAAAAAGAAATAATCGCAGGTCACAGATGGGGTGACCTTTGTGGTTTGGCCTCTACCTCTGGATGACGTCACTTCAGATCCTCTCAGCTGTGCCCATCAGTGACTCCAGTAACATCACAACCATTCTGAAATAACAAACTCCACACAACCGTACAATCTTCAGTAGATGCAATTGTGACTCCAGTCATATCACAACCCATTCTGAAATAACAAACTCCACACAACCGTACAGTCTTCAGTAGATGCCATTGTGACTCCAGTCATATCACAACCCATTCTGAAATAACAAACTCCACACAACCGTACAGTCTTCAGTAGATGTCATTGTTTCTCAGGTCCAGTCTGGTTTCCAGATACATAGTCTACGAAGAAGGAGTATCCCATGACGACCCCTGTCCACTACCCCAGATGTGTCGGTAAGGTGTCGGTGATTAATACACAGGACTCATGTTCAATACTGACCAGAAGTGTAGTGTCACTGGATGAGTATCCTTATCTGAAACTACCCAACATCAGAGATATCGATTCCAGCATGACTGATTCCATATAATATTCTATCTTGGGTCTGGAATGATCACATATCAGTCTGACCGTGGTCAGTGTCCCAGCCATCTGGCACAGCGTGACCATTCCAAGCAGGACTATCACAGGAGTGGGGGTTCAAATCCACGTTTTTATTTTCACGGTATCCAAGAGAATCCGGGTTTAACCCACAGCTTGCAGGTGACCGCTGTCTGGTCAGTGCGGTAAGGGAGGGACAGGTGGGCAGGTTAGGGGGAAAACCAGTGGGGTTTAAAC
>CM054137.1:9434989-9437489 GCA_028751875.1 Rapana venosa
GAAAATTTTTTGCCATCCTTTCCCACCGGCAACAAGGCGACAGACAGACAGACAGGGACAGACAGACAGCGGACAGACAACAGACAGAAGAAGACGAGGAAACGAGAAAGAGAGGGGGAGTTCAAATTTTTCCACTTTGCAACGATAAAAATTAATCGCGGATTTAACGTAATTGCAAACGGCCTTGAACCTATTCCCCAGAAAAGATGTTATCTCATTTGGTTCTATTTCCCTATTTTTTTAAAATATTATTTTTGTCGTTGTTGTTGTGTTGTCTTCGGAACAATACTTTTAATCTCTGCCCGTGTCAAAAAAAAACCAGGACGGCAATGATTAGAAGGAAAAAAAATTTAAAAAAAGAAGAAAAAAGTTATTAAAACCCCTCTCTCTCTCTTCTTCTCTCTCTCTCTCTCTCCTCTTCTTCTCTCTCTCTCCCCTCTCTATTTTAAAACCCAACACACATAAATACCACACCGCCACGCACACACGCAAGCCCACGTACGCACCACATACCACACGCCCCACAAAACACACCCCACACACACAAAACCCCCAAACACACAAAAACCCAGGAGGGAATTATAAACGAGATCCTGTGTCACGCAGAAGTCTTGCGCACACGTTTAGCCGTTCCGTTTTCGGAAGAGTGGCTACTGTATCCCGGTGGGAAAACTGATGAAAAATTTACATAAAAAAACCCCCCCCCGGGAGAGATGAAAAAATGCATATGATACTTAATATTATCCTCGTAATAAAAGAAAAATACTTAAACACACACACACACACGCACACACACACACACACACACACACACACACACACACACACACACACACATACACGCACACACACACACGCACACACAATGGGGGATGGGGGACGGGATAGCCTGGTGGTTAGAGTGATGTATTTGTGATCTGCTGACCCGAGTTCGAATCTTGTTCAAGAGGATTTTTCCTCAGGAGTTAACATCAGTGCCGACTCCACTCTCCCCAATAGTCCTTCGGATGAGACTATAAACTAAGGTCCTGTGTGTGAACACACGCAGAACATCTTGCGCACACGTTAAAACCCGTTGCGTTTTTCGGAAGAGTAGGCCATTGTGTGTCGGTGGGAATGGGTGACAAAATTTACACACAAAAACGCATACACACGGGGACAGGATGTAAAAATGCAAATGAGTGCTTACTCCATTATCTTCGAAATAAAAGAATAAATCACCACACACACACACACACTTAGAGTCGGCCTCTGGCAGGCACCTCAGTCTCATCCCCTATCTCACAGACACGACATGTATGTACACATAAAACCCCTATGCAAATAGACTTCGGAAAATCAATGGCGTTTTGAAACATCTCGCTCTGTCCTCAATGCTTCAAAGCAATGCATGTTGAATACAGGCTGCATACAGATTTACGCAAACTAGAAAAACCGTTAGTAAAAGTGTTCTCTCTCTCTCTCTCTCTCTCTCTCTCTCTCTCTCTCTCTCTCTCTCTCTCTCTCTCTCTCTCTCTCTCTCCCTCTCTCTCTCACACACACACACACAATCACACAATCACACACACAGTCACACGCGCTCAAGCGCGAAGTTCATTATCATAATTATATGTATATACAGTGGGTGTGACTGTGCGCACCCATACGCCTGTGTTGTTATGTGCGCATCCATGTGGTTGCGTGTCTATGTGTATGTATGTGAGTGCATGCATGTGTGTATGCATTACTGTGTACTGGCTTGCGCGTGCAGTATGTGTGAGTGTGCGTTCTTACACCCTTGTGACTGTGCATCTATGTATGCATATTTATGAACACGAGTACACTCGTGTATGTGTACGTTTGTATGTACACGTGTTGTGTGTGTGTGTGTGTGTGTGTGTGTGTGTGTGTGTGTGTGTGTGTGTGGTGTGTGTGTGTGTGTGTGTGTGTGTGTGTGTGTGTGTGTGTGTGTTCTTGTTGGCAAGCTGGCTGGACCCCCAAAAGGAATAAATGATAGACTTATGACGATGAGACTCCCCTTATCTCATGGGAAGAATTTTGCTACTCTTGTCAGTGCTTATGCTCCCACCATGACAAATCCAGAGGACATCAAGGACAAGTTTTATGAAGACTTGAATGCTGTTATTGCCTCTGTTCCCAACGCAGACAAGCTCATCATCCTTGGTGACTTCAATGCAGAGTAGGCTGTGACAGTACCGCGTGGGAAGAGGTGGATTGGAAAGATGGGGTTGGCAAATGCAACAGCAACGGCCCACGCCCCCTCCAGATTTGGTGGAGTGAACCCACTGTCCAAAACCCTTTCAACCCACCCACACGTAAAGGGCATCATGGATGCATCCCCGCTCTAGGCTGGGGACTTATTGACAGCACCCAAGGAAGAGGGACAGGGAGGATGCTCGGTAAAAAGGCCATGGGGAGCAGAATGGGAAGACCACGTACACGTCTCAAAGCCAGGTTTTGGTACCAGCCCAGGAGACGGTACAAGGCCCAAAGCACCTAA
>CM054137.1:9442489-9460472 GCA_028751875.1 Rapana venosa
TTAAATAAATATACAGCTTTTACCAACAATTGCTATCAAGATCCCAAATGTTTCCTTTTTTCTGAAAAACTAATCCAACACTGCTGGTTGCAAAATCTTCATTGGTGGCCCCACAGTCCATAGGACTATGGGAGGGGTGAACGTGAAGGAAAAAAAGGAAACATTTGGGATCTTGATAGCAATTGTTGGTAAAAGCTATACGTTTATTTTATTTATTTATTCATTTATACCACTTTAAATCACGCAGATTTCTTTGCGTGAAATTCGGGCTGCTCCTCCCGGGGAGAGCACGTCGCCACAAGTGCGACGCCACCCTTTGTTTTCTTTTTTCCTGTCTGCAAATGTATTTGTTTCCCTATCAGAGTGGCTATTTTCTACAGAATTTTGCCAGGGACAACTCTTGTTGCCGTGGGTTCTTTTACGTGTGCTAAATAATTATGTGCAAAACACGGGACCTCGGTTTATCGTCTCATCCGAAAGGCTAGCGCCCAGACCACCTCTCATGATCTAATAGATGGGGGTAGAGTTTCGGGTCCAAACGGGATTCGAACAACCGCACACTTCCGACTCGGACTTTTTGCTTTCTAGACAGGCGTGTTACCTCTAAACCACGGATCCACCAAGATTACCACCTTGGAGTGATAAGGAAGGGACAAACAGAGGCAAATACAAACATGGAGACACAGAGAACAACAGTGACACGGAAAGACACAGAGTGGAAGAGTAGGTCAAACAGGCATTCACAGAGCTGACATTCCATCAACAATCAGTAATGAGTTGAGATTCTATTATCTGTGTGTGTGTGTGTGTGTGTGTGTGTGTGTGTGTGTGTGTGTTGGGGTGTTTTGTGTGTGTGTGTGTGTGTGTGTGTGTGTTGTGTGTGTGTGTGTGAACGTCTATCCACTCAAACGTAATATTCGACACTTTAATACAGACCTGACCCTAGTCATCATATGAAAATAGTTGGATGTGGGTGTATGCATGCTTACATATGCCAATGTATGTGTGTGCATGCATATGTCCATGCATGCATGTCTTCCAGAAGCATGTACACTTTGCAAATGCATGCATGCGTGTGCCCATAATGTGTATGCTTTTATATGCATAAAAGCTGATGCACATGCGTGTATGTGTGCCTGCATGCGCGTATGTAAGACCTGCCAATTCATTATGTCTCTGCCTCTCTCCCCATCAGTCCATCCCCCAATATTGTAGTAATCAACTCTCTCCCTCTTCGCGATGTAACAATAACAACCATCGAACCAGTTTACGGTAGAGGCCTGTCCCTAGTCATCACACGAAACAGTTGGACCAGCCGTAAAGCTGGATTATTTATCACCCTGCTTAAGAGCGGGGTTGTCTACGCACTATTCGCAATCATTTTTCATTGTCTGCAGGCCTGCACACTGTTTACTTTTGTCTGTGGAGTTGTCTCTGTGCTTATAAGAGAAGTTTTGTTAAGTGCTGCTCTGTTTTGTTTGGAAATGACGAATATCGAAAGCTTATTAGGTTATACAGTTTACATAAAGTCTATTTATTCAGAACAATATGGCACCAATACATAAAAAATAGATTATATCATCAGAAAACAAAGAATACATAAAATTATTTGGAAATTTTGGTTTTTAAAAGGTAGATTGAAATTTTAGAAAAGTATCATATAATATTCGGGATTCTTTTGTGTGAGCTATGGAAAGGTATGCTGAATTATAGCAATGCATCTCTCTCTCAAATAAAATAAAATAAAATAAATAAATACAGTTGCGTTTGCTCTCTCTCTCTCTCTTTTCTCTCTCTCTCTCTCTCTCCTCTCTCTCTCTCTCTCTCTGTGTAAATACGTTGTTCATGGCCCCTGGACCCCTAACTCCCCCCACCCCATCCTTTCACTTGCATTTTCCCCATTCCAAATCCCTTCCCTTTCTCCAAAATAAAGACAAACTGCTTTTTTGCAAATTTCGTCAGTGTCTGTTTTTCCTTGGTTTGTGTTTTTGCTTTTGTTGGTTTTGTATTTTTTTCTTTTTTACTTCGGAAAATGTATTTCCCTTTCTATTGCTCCTCTCTTTCCCCTCCTTCCCGAATCGCCCTTTTCCTTTTCCCCCACATTTAAATTGTTTTGAGGTAAACGATCACTTTAGCACATTCCATATAGCAGTGCTTTTATCCGATTAACTTCTGTAAACATTTGGTTTGTCCAAAAAAAAAATGAGAAAAAAGAGTCTTCAAAGAAAGAAAGAAGAGAGGAAAGGATGAACAGTAAAAGAAGGAATAAGGCAGGAGGAAACAAAGAAAAGCGGAAAAGATAATGTGTAGGGGAATATTGACTTACATGGAAAAAGAAAAAGTGACAGAGACAGACAGAAGATCGAAGACAGAAGAAAGAAAGAACGAAAGAATTTAACAAGAGAACACAGAACAGAATAGCAGGAGGGAAACAAGTAAAAGTTAATAGAAAAGACTGGAGGGGAAACGACAAAGAAAGGAAAGAAAAGAAAAGACGAGTAGAAGGGAGGGTGGATGGAGAAAATAAAACAGAAGAAGCAAGAAGGGGCGGGGAAAATTACACCAAAATACAAAGTGAGCAACTAAAAATAAAACGAGGAAATAAAAATAAAATAATAAAATAAAAAAAATAATTTATAATTTTGGAAAATTTGGGGTTTTTTTTTAAAAAAAAAGGTTTTAAAAAAAATTAAAATTGGTTTTTTTTTTTGTTTTAAAAATTTGATTAATTTTTCTTTTAAGGGGTTTTTTTAAAAAATTTTAAAAAATTTTGGAAAATTTTTTTTTTTTTGATTTTTTTTTAAAAAAATTTTTTTAAATTTTGATTTTTTTTAAGAAAATTTTTAAAAAAAAATTTTAAATTTTAAAAAAAGGGGATTTTTTTTAAAAATTTTTTTTTTTTTTTTTTTTTTCTTTTTATTCTTTTTTGGGGTTTTTTTTTTTTTTGATTTTTTGGGGTTTTTTTTGTTTTTTTTTTTTTTTTTAAATTTTTTTTTTTTTTTTTTTTGTTTTTTTTTTTTTTTTTTGTCTGAATTTTCTTTATGTTTTTGTAATTTTATAATTTTTTTGTCGTTTGCTTATTATTTTTTTTTCTTTTCTTTTTTTTTTCTTTTAATTTTTTTATGTAAAATTAATTTCCAATTTTTTTGTTGATTGATTTCTGATTTTGAGTGTGGACCTTTCGTATTAAATCTCGTTTTGCAATTTTGTTTTTGTTTTTTCGCTTGTTTTGGAATGTTGTTGTGTTGAGGGTTTTTTTCTTGTTTGAAATGTGTCACTAATAGTTGCTTTGCCGTCCCCTTCGAAATGCAGTTTTTTCCACATTTTTGATAGGTGTTTTTAGTTTTAATGTTCTTTGAGCATTCACATTGCAAGTTTTTTGTTGTCTTTGTAATTTGAAGTAAGGAAAATACATTTGTAAAAAGTGTAAAAGTGAAACCAAAAAGGTTAAAAAAAAAGCAGAGGGAAACAAAGAAAAAGTGAAAATAAGTTGAATTTTATTTACATGGAATAATAAAATTCTGGTGAAATTTAAGTCAAGCGGAAATGAAAAACTTGAATAACAGCGTTATACAAATACAGGGGAAATTTAATTATTAGTAAACTGAGGCAAGAATTAAAGCACGGCAGCAGTCTAAGTCGGAATTATACTAAAGGAACAGATGACATGAAGTGAGAATATTTCAAAAATACAAAGTGAATAAATACAATGATGAATATAAATGATAATAATAATAAAAAAAATGGTTTTTGCGATCTTGTTAGCACAATGAACCTCATGAAACGAAAATTTGGGAAAACCACGCACACCAGGGAAAAGAAAAAGAAAAAATAAAAATGCAAATTCATTTTGAAATTTAACATAGTTACTTTTTTCCCGTCCAAAGTGTGATAAATTTAAAAAAATAAACAAAGAAAAGGGAATTTATAAAGGGGGAAAAAAAACAAGACGCCGCGAAAGACATTTCCGAGGTGCTAAGACAGGCGTTTGGGAATGGGGCAACGGACCTAGTAGAATTAAAAAACAACGGAAAGCTCCTTTTTAAAAACCCCCCCACCATTTTTACCCCCCCTTTTTTCCTTTTTTTAAAATTTTTTGGGGGGGGGGGTTGGAAAGACAGCGGTGGTTTATCAATACACTCCCCAAAAATTCCCCCTTTCCTTCCTTTTTATTCTCCTCCTTACTGGGAAAAGGGAAATAAAAATGTCCGCCCCAGGCGATCTTGTTAAGCAACAAATGAAAGCGCTCAAATGAGAGAACAAAAAACAAAAGGGGAAAAACAGCAACGGGGGAAAGGGAAGAAAAAGAAGGGAAAAGAAAAGAAGAAAATGACAATGACAAATTCTTTTTTTTTTGAGGTTTTGAAAAAGCACTATGTGCTTTTTTACATCAGTCCCCCCCCCGTGGGGATAAAGAAGAAGAAGAAGAAGAAGAAGAAAAAAAAGAAGAAAAAAGAAGAAAAAGGGAAACAGACAGCCGACAGACGGGGACAAAAAGGCTATACCGACATACAGAGATGACAGACAGAACCTGGGGGACATGGAGACAGACCCGGAGACACAAAGATAGAGACAGATAGAGACAAAAACAGGCTGGTTATAGGTCACCTGTATGGATTAAGAACCACACACACACACACACACAACACACCACACACACACAACACACACGGTGGGGGGGGGGGGGGGTTAAGGAAAAAAGAAAAACAAGCGGACATAGAGATCGACTGACAGACTGACGGACAGACTGACGGACAGACAAACAAAAACTTACCTGATAAAATGCCAGATGTCCTGTGTGTGTGATGCCTCCTCACTGTACTTGGAAGAAGGACACGTCCAGCTTGATAAAGTCCAGCAGAAAACAAACGTTCGCTTCTTCCACCAAGGTCTTAATGTTGATACTCGCACGCACTGAAGTGACCATACCAGCCGGGAATCTTTTTTTCCCAAGTCACAGATATTTGCCATTGATTAAAAAAAAATACAGTGTATGAGTGTGACAAGGTGCCTTAGAAAATGGAAAGACCCATTCTGAATTTTCAGTCTTAATGTCAACGCTTGAGGCAGCTCCTTGTGAGCCTTATGCTGTAATTTCTTATTTCACTTCAAAGAAAAATGTTGTCTTCTGTTGTTTTGGATTGAGATTCTTTTTAGATATATCGTTAAGTTTGCATTTGTGTGAAGAAATACAATAGTTTGAAGAAGTCAAAAAAAATAACAAATGATAAAAAAGAAAGTATTTTAAAATAAGAAAAAATATTTTAAAAGCACTGAAAATTCAGACTTAATATTAGTATTTGCTGTATTCATCTCAGCAGAGACAGAGAGAGATGGTGAACCCTGGTGGCATTGCGAGGAGCTTCTACCGACGACAGCGGCGATGGAGCCACCTGACCTCACCTGACCTGTTCATCTAGATACATTACGTCTCTGGCTCAGAGCTCTGACTGGTTATGTATATTGCTGCCGTCAACTGACTCAGCACATCTACACCTTTAAATCATAAGTTCCCTCTCACCCTGCTGTCATGAATTTGATCGAATATCATGCTATGATATTTAAAACATAACTTTCCATTATTCTGGGTTGTCGCCAATCTAGATGGCTGCCTTCGCTGTAAGTTTAATGATGCGTGTGTGTTGGGGTTGGGGGAGAGAGATTTGAATCAATTCGCTTTTTTCTCTTATCGATCTTTTACACACATTTTTAATTTGCATTTTTTATTGGTTGATTGATTTGCTGAATTTTTGTAGGGGGTGGGTGGGGTGACGATTTGCTGGTTATTTGTTTCTCGATTTCGCTTGCTTTAATGTTGTTTAGTTTTCTTTCGCTCAGTTTGGAAAGTAGGCTACGTGGTGTTGACGGTTTGCTCAAGTTCTTGTTAGAAATCCATGCTCGTCACAAAATAGGCTGCTTTGCACCAGCGATGCGTGTATCGTACCTGAAGACAGTAGCTATTGTCAGCATTTTCGTCGATAGGTGTGTACTGCTTAAATTACCTAGAATGTTTGCTTAATGAAGCATGCACATTTCCAAGTAAATATTGTTGTTAGCTTGCTTTGTCCCTAGTTTGAACAAGTTACAGCAGCACTGCCAGTTTCTAGTGTACTAACAGTGTTCTATTTTAAACCAACAGTCTGGTTTTAAAAACCAAAACACAAGACCCAAAACAAAAAACATTGAACGACAGATCCATATATCTTAAATTTCCAGGCCCTACGTTTCAATCTTCTCTTTCGGTGAATCACTTGAAGTTCATTAGCTTGTTTTATTTATACTTGCTTGTTATCATCAGATCAGCTCGTCATGATATTCGTTACAACACTGGGTAGATTATAAGCTTTCATTAGCCTACTATGACCTGACGCCAATTTGAATTCAAAACTGCACTTGGTCATGTCAGTCTAACTGCACTATCTACAAATTTCTAGTACTAACTGAAGGAACAGATGACAGTGATTGGATTGCACATCTACTTATCAAATAATGAAATAATAATGATGATAATGTAACAATGATGATAATAATGATGATATAAAGAAAACGAAGAAGAAAACGACTGCTTTGTTGCAGAGTACGTTCGATTGTTTCACTTTTGCAATAGTCGACTGCAAAACAGAAATGTTTGCTGCCAGCCAGCCGGTCACACCATGTCAGTGAAAATGAAAACGTGCTAACAGTAATTTCAACAAAACTAGCAAAGGTTCAGAGTTTTGATCAATTTCAACATAGTTACTTTTGTAGCATGCAAAAGTGTGAGTAAATCTAAACAGTAAATACACCTACAAGAACAACTCTCTGGAATTTTCATAAATTGTTGGCTTTGGCACGTCAAAAACAATGTACGCCTGTCGCAGACGACAATTTCAGTGACGGCTGCAGTCAAGATCACGTGTGTTTGTTTTGGTAATTTTGACCAATCACGTCGTCGTTAGTAGATTACTAAAATAGATCAACCCACGGACGCCTCCCTCCTCACCCTACCCCTTCCCGTCTACTGCCGTCAGTGTGTGCTTATTTGTTCTTTCTTTTTTTTCTTGTTTCTGCTTTTTTAAATATTTTTTGGGGGGAGGGAGGCGGTCGGTGGTGTAAATGATGCCAGCTGTGTGTGGTGTGATCAATACTCTCTCTCTCTCTCTCTCTCTCTCTCTCTCTCTCTCTCTCTCTCTCTCTCTCTCTCTCTCTCTCTCTCTCTCTCTCTCTCAGAACACAGTAAAATTAATTACCAATTTTGTCGCGCCGTTTCGAAGACTACTGATAGAGTGACATCGTTTCTCATCACGACGCATTGTTAATTTTGGGCTCCGTGCGTCATGCTTTCAGTTTTAAAAAATTGTGTTGGTTTACTTGTGATGCTTTGCTAAGTGGCTAAATGTCTGTCTGTCTGTCTGTGTGACAGAGATGGGGGAGAGAATGTGTGTGTATGTGTCTGTGGTATGTGTGTATCTGTCTGTCTGTCTGTCGATTGTCGATCTTTCGTCTGTGTGTGTGTGTGTGTGTGTGATCTCATAGTTCGTCACTAAGATCAAGGTTGTTTTAAGGAATCTGGTTTTGGTTTTATCTCATTTTCTGTGTGGTTGATGTGGTTTCTCCCACAATGTGGTGACTCTCCTGTGTTGACCCTTATGGCTAAGCCAGGGCGTTGATACAAGGAACGACAGAAGAGTTGGTATTAGATCCTGTTTTATTAGAGTTGCACAGTTTTAATCTGAGGTTTGGTATTTTACGAGGTGAGAGCCCCCACAAGACTGGCAAGATTACGTGTGTTTGTGTGTGTGTGTGTGTGTGAGTGTGTGCGTGCGTGCGTGTCTGTCTGTGTGTTCTTTTTCTATTTTATTTTATTTCGAGAATAATGGAATAAGCAATGTGTCCTTTTTTTTCCTTTACATCCTGTCCCCTTGTGTATGCGGTTTTGTAAATGTTGTCATCCGTTCCCACTGGCACACAATGGCCTGCTCTTCCGAAAAGCGTGTATGTGCAAGACGTTCTGGGTGCGTTTGCACCCGGGCCCCTTTTTAAAACATAAATTGGGGGAATTTGGGGGGTTTAAGTCAGCATGATGTTTACCAGGGGGGCCCGCGGAAAAAAAAAAGAAAAAAAAAAGGGGGGGGGGGGGGGGGGGGGGGGGGGGGGGGGAAAAAAAAAAAAAAAAAAAAAAAAAAAGGGGGGGGGGGGGGGGGAAAAAAAAAAAAAAAAATTTTTTTTTTTTTTTTTTTTTTTTTTTTTTTTTTTTTTTTTTTTTTTTTTTTTTTTTTTTTTTTTTTTTTGGGGGGGGGGGGGGGGGGGGGGGGGGGGGGGTTGGGGGGGGTTTTTTTTTTGGGGGTTTTTGGGGTTTTGTTGGGGTTTTTTTGTGTTTTGGGGGTTTTTTTTTTTTTTTTTTTGGGGGGGGGGGGGGGGGGGGGGGGGGGGGGGGGGGGGGGGGGGTTTTTTTTTTTTTTTTTTTTTTTTTTTTTTTTTTTTTTTTTTTTTTTTTTTTTTGGGAAAATAAATTTTAAAAATTTAAAAACAAGAATTTTTTTTTATCAAGCCACATTTAAAAACAAAATTTTTTGTTTTATTTTCCGGGGGTGGGGGGTCTGGGGGGGCCCGGGGGGTTTTTGGGGTTTTTTTTTTTTTGGGGGTTTGTGTTTTTGGGTTTTTGTTTTTTTTTTCAAATAAAAAAATTTTTTTTTTCTTGAAAAAAATTTTTTTTTCATAACCTTTTTCTATAAACAACAATTTTAAAAAATTTTTTTTTTTTTTTTTTCACCCCCCCCTTTTTTTTTTTTTTTTTTTTTTTTTGGTTTTTGTGTTGGGTGTGTTGTGGGCTTTCCCCCTTTTTTTTTTTTTCCCCTTTTTTTCCTCCCTCCTCTTCTTTTTTTTTTTTTCCCCCCTTTTTTTCTTCCCCTTTTTTTTTAAAATTTTTTTATTTTAATAGTTGTCTCCCCTTTTGGGGTTTCCGCCCCCAAGTTTCCCCTTGTGGGTGGTTTTTTCAATTTTTGGGAAAACCCCCCAAACCCCAAACCAAAAAAACAACACAACAAAACACACCAAACCCAATCCCCCCAAAAAACAAAACAAAACAAAAGAGAGAGAGATAAGAGAAAAGAGAGAGAGAGAGAGAAGGGGGGTGTGTCACACACACACACCAACACACACCATCAAGGGTGAACAAAGTCCAGCGTGGATCGGGTCACCTGATCGTTTTTGTGTTTTTGGGAGGTGAAAACAAGAAGCTAATCAGCACATAAAACATACACTAGGGGGTCGTGGTGGTCTGGGGAATGAAACCCCGCTTAGAAAACGGAAAAAAGCGGATTCGTTCCCTGTTTGAACCTTAACACCTCTCCCTCTCTCTCTCTCTCTCTCTCTTTTTCTCTTCTCTCTTTTTCTCTCTCTCTCTCTCTCCTCTCTCTTCTGTTCTTTTGGCCCATATAAAGAAGAAAGGTAAAGGTTATAACAAAAAGTCGTCAGGGAGTGAGGTGTCAGAGACCTCAACTTCTCAAGGGCCCAGCATATTGAGGGCGGCACCCATCCCCTCTTCTTCGCTGCTTTACCTTCCCAGACCCTGAAGAGGCAGGTACCCATTGATAGCTGGGTGAACAAGGGGAAGTATACTGAAGCCAAGGCGCCTAAATGGTCACCCATCCAACTGGTAACCACGCTCGATGCTGCTTAACTTTGCCATATATGTCATGCTTTATTTTGGCTTGTTTTGATATGTTTGTACATCTAGGTTTGGTTTTTTCTTGAGCCTCCATTCTCACCTCTCCTCTCTTGATCCCCCGCCAATTCAATCTTCTCTTTCATCTTCTTCTCTCTCTCTCTCCTCTCCTCTCTCTCATCTCCATCTCTCTCTCTCTCTCTCTCTCTCTCTATCTCCTTCACTACAGGTTGATTAGTGGTCTGGGTGATAGTCTTTTAGATAAGGGAGAAACTTGTGCTACACATATTATTTTAGGGCGTGTAAAATAACCCACGTGCAGTGCAGCAACAAGAGAGTTGTTTTTGGTATTAAAAAAAGTGTGCAGAAAAAGCCATTCTCATAGACAGTTCTAAACAAATACACATGTAGACAGAACTTGTTTTAATGGGTGGCGCTGATTTTGTGGCGACGCGTTTGCACCGAAGAGAGCAGCCCAAACTTTATGCAGAGAAATCTGCCCTGAGTGAAAGTAGTATACAATACACTACACTACAGCACAATACAATACAACCCAATACAACCCAATACAACACAACACAAAACAACACACCCAATACAACCCAACACAACACAACACAATACAACACAACCCATACAATACAACCCAACAATACAACACAACCCAATACAATACACAACATACAACACAACACAACCAATACAACACAACTAACGAACCCAATACAACCACAACAAGCAAAAACCCAATACAACACAACCAAACAATACAACCAAATCAATGCTAGAATGCAATACAATACTGAGGTAATGCACTTCACATCAACATGTATGACTGATACTTCTCCAAATCTTAGGAGTGGGCTGCACTCCTTTTTCAGGCAATATGTCGTCAGCAAATACTATTGAACCTGCGGAGGTACTTTCACCTGTTACAGGTGCATGCTGGGTGTATATGTATCTAGTCACGGCCAAGCTTGCTTAGTCTTCGAAACATTACTGGTTTTAAAGTGCGTTAGAGATGAAGGCGGGATAGCAGTGGTCGAGCACTCGCTTTCCCCAGCAAGTAAGCAGTCGTCGAGCGTGTACCAGTATGGATGGGTGACCGTTGCGCGCCTGGCTCAGTACCTTCCCCAGTTCCCCAGCTGTAAAGGGTACCAGCCCTCTTTAGGGTCAGGGAGTAAAGCATAGGAAGGGATGGGCGGCCTCATAGTGCCCTAGAGAATGAGGTCTTAGTCTCCCCTCGACTAAAGGTTGGGACACTTTACCGTTACCTACTAGAGATGTAGAGAGCACCACCCACGAGATGCTTTTCTTTCGTTTTCCTTTTCTTGTTCCTTTCTTTTATTCTTTTATTTCGAGGATAATGGAATAAGCACTTGTTTGCTTTTTTACATCCAGTACCCGTGTGTATGCAGTTTTGTAAATTTTGTCATCTGTTCCCACTGGCACACAATGCTGGCCCCGAGAGAAGCTGAGGTCTCTGACACCTCGCTCCCCAACAGCTGCATAGGTTAAGGGAACACCTTTACCTTTGTAAAGATGTGGGGACGAAATAGCTCAATAATCAGAGCCTTAAGCAGCGTTTTACGTGGTCGCCTTGTGGTTGGGTGACCCTTCTTGCTTCTTTGCTTCAGTGCAGTCCCCCAGTTCATCCAGCTGTCAATGGGTACCTGCCCTTTTTAGG
Organism: Rapana venosa; assembly: GCA_028751875.1. NCBI lineage: Eukaryota > Metazoa > Mollusca > Gastropoda > Neogastropoda > Muricidae > Rapana > Rapana venosa. The sequence continues at coordinate 9,453,823 of CM054137.1, forward strand.
GTCAGGGAAGGTAGAGCAGGGAGGGAGAGGGGACGGGCGCCGCCCTCAATATGCTGGCCCCTAGAGAAGATGAGGTCTCCAACACCTCGCTTCCCAACGACCACATAGGTTATAGGAACACCTTTAACTCTTTTTGAGATGTTCAGCGTACCTTTGTGCACTATTCTGTGGTTCGCAGCCTTATCTGAAGGACTTTCCCCAGGGAATTAAGGCAGTACAAATGTTAACTCCAAGGGCAAAATCCCCTGGAACAGACACCTCAGCTGAGACACAAACTCATGCCCTCAGTTATCGTCAGATCAGGAGCTCAATCCTCTAACCACTTGGCTATTCTGCCCCCAGGCTGTATTGTATTATACGTAATGCCTGACTGTATTGGTGCATAGACATTTGTGTATTTTATATACCACTTTAAGTCACGGCATATGTCTCTCCCTGAAACTCGGGCAGGTCTCCCTAAGGAGAGTGAGTTGCCACAAGAGCAGCGCCACACAATATTTCTTCTTTTTTTCTTTTGTATATTTGTTTACCCCACAGATTTGCTTTTAAAATTTCAACAGAATTTTTTTCCCGGGGCAAACTGTCTTGCTACTTGGGTTCTTTTACGTGGGGCTGAATGCATGTTTCTCCCAGGGCCACGGTTTATCGTCCCCATCCGAAAGATTACACCCAAATCAACACTGAAGGGGTAGGGGAGGAGGGGACAAAAATTTTTTGGGGAAAAACAAAGGGTCAAAAGATGGGTTCTGGCTTTTTATTTAAGGGGCTTTACCACTAGACCAAACCCATCCACAACAGGGTCAAAAGGCAAATTTACGGGTAAAAAAGGGAAAAGGGGAAAGGGGAAAAAAACTCGTACGATAAAAATTTCATCTCTACCCCCCCCCCCCTCCTTGCCCTCGCCGCCACCTTGACAACACAGACATCATAAATTACAAAATAACCGATTGACGCTTAGAAAATGCCGTGAGAGGCGGCAAAAATTACACACCACCCACACACACACACACACACAAAAATAAAACGGCGTGCCTCATACACACAAACAAAACAAACACACATAATTAAACAACACACACACACAAACCCCACACCCCAGTCAAATTTAAGAAAAGCGGGTCACGCTTTTTAGTCAGGGGCGTGACCACTAGACCACCATCCCCATCAAGACAAAAGGCATAAATCACGGGTAAAAGGAAAGGGAAGAGGGGAAAGAACCCCGTACTTTAAAATAATTTCATCTCTACCCCCCCCCCCCCTCCTTGCCTGCCGCCTTTTTACAACACAGAAAAAAGGAAATTTCCATAAAATTTCCCAAGGGAACAGAATTTACGCTTTTAAAAAAGGGCCCTGAAGGCGGGCAAAAATTACAACACAACCAAAAAAAAAAACACACACAAAACAAAAAAAAATATTAAAACGCGCGTGCGCTCATACCAAAACCACCCCCAAAACACAAATTCACAACACACACACACACACACAAAACACACACACACACAAACAGTCCCCAAATTTTAAAAAAAGGGGGGACATACTGATTTAATTTTTTTGAAAATTTTTCCCCAAAAATGGGCTCTAAAGGTCATGATGTTTTTAGTTGGTTCATTGGGGAATAAAAATATTTTAGCTACAGGCAAAGCACACGGGACACGCACACGAACACCCCATACACACACACACCCCACACACAAACACACACACAAACAAAAAACACACCCAAAAACCCCAAAACACACACACACACACACACACGAGGGCCCCGCGCAAATTGGGGGGTTTAGGGGGGGGGGGGGGGGGGGGGGGGGGGGGGGGGGGGGGGGGGGGGGGGGACCGGATAGCCTGTGATAGAATATTGCGCTCACAATCTGACAACGGGTTCGAATCCCTTTAAATTTGGATTTTACCCTGGTTTAACATCAGTGCAGACTCCACCTCCCCAAAAGCCCTCGATGAAATGAAAAACCGGGGCCCCCTGTACAACGAAGCAGAACATCTTAACACACGTTAAATTTTCCACTTTTCGAAAGAGTAGGCCATTGGTCCCGGGTGGGAAAAAACAAATTACAAAACCAACACATTTTTTTAAAAAAAACCTTTCCCTTTCTTCCCCCCAAAAATAACAAATAAAAACAAAAAAACCAAAAATTTTTCTACAAAACAATTTAAATGTTTATCCTCTTCAAAAATTAATTTTTTTTTTTTTTTCTTCTAAAAATTTAATTTCTTTTCTAATATTTTTCACTTTTGTATTGTATTGTCTGTATTGTTTTGTACTGATTGTATTGACTGTACTGTATTGTTTTTAAATTTCAGTCACACGGGTTTCCGCATAAAATTGGGGTCTCCCATAAAAGATCGTGTTGCACAGAGCGTGCCCCCCTTTTTTCAACACACACCACACACACACACAACTTGCCTTTTTTGCCTCTGCTTTTTCGCAAAATTTTGCCGATAAAATTTTCTCTTTTCCCGGGGTTCTTTTAAACGCACTTAATGCGTGTTGCACAAGATAAGTTTCCGTTAAACCCGAAGGACTTGCACCCAGACCCCCATTAAAGTCTTTTGAATGCGGAAAAGTTCGCACAAACGGGGATCAGCATCACAATTTTTCTTAAAAACCACCAAGTTTCTTTTTCTTCTTCTCGATAAAGGGGTGACAATGAAAATTTTGAAAAAAAAGTAAAAGTGGGAAAGGAAAACCCCCATTTAGGTTTCCGGAGAGAGAGAGAGAGAGAGAGAAGAGAGAGAGAAGAAGAGAGAGAGAGAGAGAGAGAAGAAACAGACAACAGACGACGACAGACAGACACAGACAGACAGACAGACAACAAGACAGACAGACAGACATATTTACAAAATCAAAATTCAAGACAAAAAAAATTCATAAGAAAATAAGATAAAAAGAAGAAAAAAAGAAAGAAAGAAATAGCCCAAACAAACGTCAAAGAAAAAATAACTTTGAAAAGAAGGTCAAAGCACATCAACAACAATAACAACAACAAGGGGAAATTTTGTGACATAAGGGACCAGTTTATTATTGAAAAAAAAAACCATCGTGCAGAATGCTCAAAAAAAATGTCAGTTTGTGCTCACCACCTCCAATATTGTGTATTCTAAAACAAACGTATGTTCCCTCCTTCAAAACCCCTTATGTGACGCACTGTAACATCCACATTTTTTAATCCTCTCTCATCCATTTTTCCCCCTAACCCCGGGGGTGTGGGAACATGCAGTGATAAAACGTTGCACAGTTGGGTCCCTTTGCGGCGGTTGTTTGCAGGTGGAGTGGTGCAAATGGGTGCAAGGGTTTTTGGGGAAGCTCTTCCGGGCCCTTTAGGATGCTGCCATTTCTTTTCGGCCCCCTCGCCTTTTCCCTTCATGTTCCCCGCAGTAGGGCTTGAGACCCCCTGATCTTTCTGTCCACAAAAAAGATAGCTGTGCCAGGGAATTATGAAGTTCAAACAAAACAAGCTTTACCTATTGAAGGGTAAAAAAAACATCAATTTTTATAAAAAGTAAAAAAAAATTAAAGAATAAAAATACACCCCAACCAAAACAACCCCACTTCTGAAGGGCTGAAATACGTGCCACCGACCAGGTATCTGGCAGGCTTTAAAAAATTTTAAATTTTGGGGCATGCGCAAAGGGAGGCTTTATATTCAAATTTAACCTGGGTCACTACTGACTCTGCACGAGAAATTCGTTGTACCCAATTTTTTGAGGGGATTGTTGCCATCCCGGGGTACTTGGGATTGATTTCAGTAGCGGGGTCTCGGGGGCAGCAAGTTAAGCTGGTCTGGAGGCAAAACGAATCGACGAGAAGAAAAGCAACCATACTGCATGAAATTGAAAAAAAGACGGGAAATAAATGGTAAGTACTTCGGACATTGATTTTTACTGGTTTTTTTAAATTTGCTTTAAAAAGCACTCAGTTTTAAGAAATGGGTTGGCTACAGTGTATACTAAGTATGCATTTTCCTACCAACAAGTTCCCAAAAGCAAAAGCGAACTGCTGGTGTGCATATAAAAAAAGGTTGGTAATAGAACTTCAGGGGTTAAATTTTCTAAGAAAAAATTTTTTCCCCCTTTTCCCTTACCCCGGTCGGAAAAGAGGGGGTTCCTGTTTGAACTTTACAGTGGGGGGGCGCCAGGTTTGTAAGGCCCCCTTTGAAACCCGAGGAAGGGGAGGGAGGCTCATAGAGGGAAGGTTTGCCCCCTGGGGGTTTTTGGTTTTAGAGGGAAAGGGTTTCCACAACTTGACATCGTTCAACTTTTCCCCCTTTTATTCATTCATGAATTTTTCACACATTTTCTTTTTGTAAAATTTCCGGGTGCTCTTTACGAAAGGGAAGGAAAAGGCAGCAATGGTGGTAGATGGAGACGCGAACATGCCCAGCGTTCCCCGCAATTTTCGTGTGTGTCCCTCTTGGCTAAAAGTTTTTTTTAAAGAAGTCGTTTTCGTTGTTGCTTGCTGCAAGCGATGTGGCCCAAAATTAAAAGCCACGTTTTCGTTTTCCTTTTTTTGTTCAGGGATGTATCATCCCGGCTATTTCCCCCCGTTCCTCGCAGGCTGAGGGTTTCCAACATGGGATTTTGATTCAACACAGTGGGATTTTGATTCACAGGGGGTTTTTATTCACACACGTGGGATTTTTACTCCCAAGTTGGGATTGTGACTCCACAGTGATTTTATTCACCCTAGGGATTTTTGTTCCACAGGATTTTTTTTATTCCACCAGTAGGGTTTATTCAACCGTGGGGTTTTGATTTACACCAGGGATTTTTTTTCACACCATGGGGTTTTTATTCAAACATGGGATTTTACGCACACACAGTGGGTTTTGATCACAGATTTTTATTCCCCCTTTTTTTTCTTCCTTTTATTTTTCAAATAAGTTTTTTTTTATATCTTACTCCAAATTTTTTATTTTTTCATGAATTATTCGCGGTACAGTTTTTTGCTTGAAAAATTCCCGGTGTCTTTACCTGAAGAAATTTTGCCACAAGAGCGACCACGTTAAAAAAAAATCCTGTCTTCTTGTGTATGTTTTTCTATGAGTTTACTTTTCCTGGGAAACTGCCCTGCTATAGGATCTTTTACATGTGCTAGGTGTGTGTGGCTCATGGGACCTCAGATATTTTTGTCTCATAAAAGGGACTAGTAGACAGAACACTCATGGTCTAGTGGATTGATGGAAGGAGTTATGTTCATACAGGGATCAAACCCGCGACCTCTCGCTTTTCCAAACGGGTGTGTTACCCCTAGGCCACTTGTTTCTTACCCGTTTCATTATCCTGCAAGATTGTTCAGAGTTTTCTTGACAGGTGGAGTGCTTGCATAAAATGATCTCTCTCTCTCTCTCTATCTTCTCTCTCTCTCTCTCTCTCTCTCTCTCTCTCCTCTCTCTCTCATCTCTCTCTCTGCGGGCGGGCGTGCGTGCGTGTGTGTGTGTGTGTGCGCGTGTGTGCTGCACTCTTGAATGTGGCCCTGATACAAATGCTTTATCAGATAACGTTTTCATTGCCATGTGTCCTTCAGTGTGTGCTGCACATGGGGTTTCATTTTACATTAAAACACTAGCCACCCACACCTTCTCTCAAGGGTAAAAGATAGTAGGAATTGTGTGTGATTCCAACCAAAAAAGTTGTCGGTTCTCTAGAGAGACGCGTTACCTCCAATTCACCAGAAAACACTTAGCTGATGGGAAAAATTTGACAAGCTCGTCCCCAGCGAATTCTATGGACGTTTTTATATCAGATAAGTTGGAATATATTTTTCTTGAAAAAAAAAAGATTGTTTGAAAGCTACATGTCTGTGTGGCTAGTTTTCCTAACTGAATTCCTTCGTTATTTTAAGGGATAGCTATATAAATGTCAGTTAGGTTAGAAAATATATTTAACTTAGAAATTGTTGAAGTTGTGATCGTTTAGACTGAAGAAGATCGGGGATGGGTGTGTTGTTTCTTCTTTTTGTTCTTCAGCTAAAACTCCCGAAGTTCACCATTGGCGAGATGTTGCGTGTGGGACCATTTTTCACCTACCATTAAGGTAGCCACATTCCGACTTTGGTGAAGTCTTAACACAAAGCCAGTGTGCATGCATTTTTATTTTGCCATCCATTCTTACCGGCACGAATGGCCTACCCTTCCGAAAGGCAGAGCACGTTTTAACGTGTTCGCACACAGGGCGTTGGTGTATCAGTCTCATCGGAAGGACTTTCTGGGAAGTGGAGTCAGTACTGATGTTAACGCCGGGGCAGAAACTCCCTTGAATGGGCGTCTCGGTTGAAGCTCATGAATGTTTGTAGATTTTGCAATAAGGGATTTTTGTAAACAAAGAACCCGGTAAGATTTTTAAGGGGGGGGATTGGGGGGGGAGGGGGGGGGGGTTGTTGTGGGTTTTGTTTGTTGGTTTTTTTTTGCAAGTGTGGAATTCTTTCTCCGAGAATAGATAAGTTTTAATCAAGGGAGGTTTTCAGAAAAATCTTGTCTTGAAACATCTTCGATGAGCGCTCAGACAGCAACTATTGTTTGTCATATGAGCGAAAATGCGTTGCGCTGCCGTTAAGCGCCTGACCAAGTCCGGCCCAGCACATCCAATTTTGGCATGGTCTTGAAACTAAACGGACCCTTATGGTTGTGTAAAGGTCG
>CM054137.1:9460972-9463472 GCA_028751875.1 Rapana venosa
TTGTGCTTGTAGAGGGTGTTGTTGATGCGTTTGTGTCGTTTTGTTGTTGTTATTCTTCTTTCTATTGTTGTTGTTGTTGTTGCTGCTGCTGTTGCTGTTCTTGCAATTGTTTTTCTTGCCTTTGTTGCTGTTATTGCTGCAGTATTTGTCGTGGTTGTTATTATTGATGGTTATAGGGCAGGAGGTGATCATATGATGATGATGATGATGATGATGATGATGATGATGATGATGATGATGATGGTCATCAATGATGATGATGATGACGACGATGATGATCATGATCATGATCATCATGATCATGATAATCATCCTCATGATCACCATCACATTTTCTCCTCCCTTCCAGGAGTTGTGGTCTGCTCTAGCTTTCATTCTGACATGGCTGCCGTATGGATCTTCTCAGTTTGAATGCCTGCTAGAATAATGATTAAGAAAGAGAGAGAGAGACAATGACAATGACAATGACAAATTCTTTTATTTCGAGGATAATGAATAAGCACACATGTGCTTTTTTACATCCAGTCCCCGCCCGTTAGGGATACATCTTAATAATAATAACCCAATACTTATACAGTCTCGCAATAAAAACAAGGGGAAATAACCCTTTTCAAAACAGCTCCCCCCAACAACCCTCCCCCCCCCCCAAAGCAAGCAATTAAAAGAAAATCCTAAGAATACCCCACCCTACCCCACCCCCCAAAAAAACCCTAACCAAAACAAACAAACAAACAAACAAAAGAGAAGGAAAAACCAAACCAACAAAAGATGATAAAAAAGAGAAAAACAGACAAACAACAACAACAAGAACAAGAGCAACAACAAAGCCAAGAAAAATAACACAACCAAACTTAATAAGTCATAAAGATAAACATCTACACATTGTCAAATGGTACACATACTTGTTACACATAATTATAAGATATTGAAATAGGGCACTCATTAAAACTTAAGTACAGAGGCAAGTCCAATAAAGTATTGAAAATATAAAAATATGAATCCTTCATCAGGATATACTATGACTATAAGCAGGACGATAAAAGGTGAGAGAGACAGAGACAGAGAGTGTGTGTGTGTGTGTATTTCAGAGATAATATCCAATATATAAATCCCAAAACAGTATGTGATCCCATCAACACTCATTTTAGATTATACTCGTTTCAAATTATATGTCATGATAATGAAATAAATTTAATACCCATACATCCACACAATAAAAACAAGAAACAAACCAAGAAGAAATTAAAAACTATACAGTCGTTTAGGGAGAGAATATGGGTGGGTGAGTGAGTGAGTATGTGTGTGTGTGTGTGTGTGTGTTTGAGCGCGCGCGCGCGCGCGTGTGTGTGTGTGTGTGTGAGAGAGAGAGAGAGAGAGAGAGAGAGAGAGAGAGAGAGAGAGAGAGAGAGAGAGAGAGAGAGAGAGAGAGGAGAGAGTGTGTGTGTTCACATACAAACACAGACAAAGATGCACAGATACACAGATTCACAGACATAGACATGCAGACACACATACACACACATACACACACACATACACACACTAAAAAAAGAAAATGCATTACTTATTCAATGTACCATCTGGAAATAGAAATGGGACTTGACTTGCCTTACACAGACAGTCTTTCTCTCTGTCTCTGTCTCTCTGGCTTTCTGTATCTTCCTCTCTGTATCTGTCTCTGTATGTCTCTCTGTCTGTCTGTCTCTTTGTCTCTCTTTCTAGCTGTGATAGGAGACACACACATGCACACACGCACGCATAAAGACACACGCATTAATACACACACATTAAGACACACACACACAGACACACACACTCATTCACTCACTCATACTTCCACTTCCACACACACACATATTCTTGTAGACACACTAATTTGTTCACATACTAATACACACACTTACATAGTTTACATACGTAAGCACACTCACACACATTTACACATACTTACACACACGCACACACACATACACACACAAACACACAACACACACACACACGCAAATCACAGACACGCAGAAGAGCAACACACACATACACAATTACAGACACACAGACACATACATACACAAAGACATCACAGACACACACAGAACACACCACACAAACACACACACACACACACACACACACACACACCAAGCACTTACATACACACACATACACACTCACACACACTGACATACACACACGGACACTTCCTATGTATCTTTCAACTTCCTCCACCGCTTATCCCTCTTCCTCTCTCCCCCCCCCCCCCTTCCCCACCGCCCCGCCATCCATATTGATTGTGGTTTAAGAGTGACACAGGAACGGAAATGCAAAAGAGTCACACACACATATATACACCTACACACATACAACCCCACCCACCCACCAACCCACACACTCACACACATACACATACTCACAGACGCGTGCGCGCGCACACACACCACACACACACCACACAACACACACCATGATTTAAAAGAGAAAGAAAACAGACATAATCAGAATC
>CM054137.1:9465972-9478472 GCA_028751875.1 Rapana venosa
GGAAGCATTTAAAAGCAATATGTTGCAGTCTAGTATTGTTTTAACGAGTATGGATGATGTGTGGTTCATTTTGTAAACGCTGTGAATTTTAAGGTGAGTTGCAAGTCTGCAGCTGCTATTCTGCATTATTGTTCTTGTCATAGTATGCGTGTGGTAGAGGCTAGGGGCAGAATGTGATCACACGACATCATCGATGCGACACACACACAGATGCAACAACAAAGACACAACACGTCATCATCTACCGAGTTTTGCTTATATATGCTCTTGTAAGTCCAGATATTTCACCCACGTATCATGCAGACATCACGCAAGTTTCGAATCATGTGTCTCACCAACATCAGCAGCGATCGTCCTCCGTATGATCGTAGATCGTGTCGATGCTGTCATATCATCATCATCAATCACATACTGCACACATTACCATAGACAGCAGATCCTAATCGTGGCATAAGCATGCTGCAGCATCATACGTCTCTTTATATTATCATGATCATTTCCAACAACGCTCCATCCTATCTTTAGCAGAGTTCAGTCTCGTCATGCATCATTATCATGTCAGTCAATTAGAGCATTGTGGTCGCAGGTATATCATCGCATCATCATCTATCATCAGCATCATCATGCTCTATTTCTTTACATCGACATCATCTCCACACATCAGCATCATCGATACATTCATCATTTTCTTCATCATCATGCATCGATCACACGTCTTCCTCTTACACATCAGCTATCATCAGATTTCACTCTCTCTACCATTATCATTCAGTCAGTTGCATAGCATCAGATTCACATCTCATGTCATGTCTAGCTCCTTTATAGTCAGTCATGTGTACAGGCATCAGCATCCTGCACTCACTTTATCAATCATCAGTCACAGCATCACATCCTTCATTTATCTATCTTCGCAATCAGCATATGCATCCTCCTCACTCATATATCACCAATCATCACAAGCATTCAGCATCCTCCTCCATCCATTATTCATCTCTCACATCACATCAGCATTCGGATCCTCGTCGTCACTATCCATCATCAGCATCAGCATCAGCATACCACTCTGCATCCTACAGTCAGATCTATCATCAGCATCAGCATCACTCCTCCTCCTTATCATCATCGATCTCACAGCATCATGCTTCCTCACTCCATTATCATCACATCATCAGCATCAGCATCGCTCCATCATTTATCATCATCAGCATCAGCATCAGCTTCTCCTCCTCTTCTCATCATCTCAGATCATCTATCACATCAGCATCATCACATCTCCCTCTCATCTCCTCATCATCACACATCTCTCCTCTCTATATCATCAGCATCAGCATCACTCCTCCTCACTTATCATCATCAGCATCAGCATCAGACAGTCAGCTCACTCTCCTCTTATCATCTACATCATCTCATCAGCATCAGCACCTCCTCCTCCTTATCATCACATCCATCAGCATCAGCATCTCATCATTCCTCAGCACATCCTCCTCCTTATCATCATCATCTAGCACATCAGCATCCTCCTCCTCCTCTTATCATCATCTCATCATGCATCAGCATCAGCATCCTCCTCCTCCTTATCATCTCATCAGCATCAGCATCCTCCATCCTCCTCCATCATCATCATCCATCAGCATCAGCATCCTCCTCCTCCTATCATCATCCACATCAGCATCGCATCTCCTCTCCTCCTCTCATGCATCACACATCCCCTCCATCATCATCATCATCAGCATCAGCATCCTCCTCCCCTATCACATCACATCAGCATCAGCATCCTCCTCTCATCATCAGCATCAGCATCCTCAGCATCCTCCTCCTCCTTCACATCAATCATCACATCATCATCATCGCATCAGCATCCCTCCTCCTATCATCTCATCAGCATCAGCATCCTCCTCCTCCTTATCATCATTCACGCATCAGCATCCTCCTCTCCTTATCATCCTCTCAGCATCAGCATCAGCATCCTCCTCTCTCTTATCATCCATCTCAGCATCAGCATTCCTCCTCCTTATCATCCTCCTCATCATCAGCATCAGCATCCTCCTCCTCATCTCATCTCAGCTCACTCTCTCCTCCTATCCATCACATCACTCAGCATCTCCTCCTCATACCAATCACATCTTCCTCCCCACCTCCTCCTTCAGCACACATCTCCTCTCTCGCTCAGCATCCTCCTCTCATCTATCATCAGCATCACATCCTCCCTCATCTCTCAGCATCAGCATCCTCTCCTCATCATCATCAGCATCAGCATCTCCTCCTCCTCCTCAGCATCAGCATCCTCCTCCTCATCATCATCAGCATCAGCATCCTCTCCTCCTATCATCATCAGCAATCTCCCTCCTCATCAGCATCAGCATCAGATCCTCCTCATCATCACATCAGCATCCTCCTCCTCCTCCTCATCATCAGCATGCCTCATCCTCAGCATCATCATCAGCATCCTCCTCCTCCTCCTCTCACATCATCATCAGATCTCCTCATCATCTCAGCATCTCCTCACTCAGCATCAGCATCCTCATCATCATCAGCATCAGCATCCTCCTCCTCCTCTCCTCATCCATCATCAGCATCAGCATCCTCCTCCTCTCCTCCTCATCATCATCAGCATCCATCTCTCCTCCTCAGCATCTCTCTCATCGCATCAGCATCTCCTCTCCTCTATCCTCCTCCTCCTCTATCATCAGCATCACATCCTCCTCCTCCTCCTCTCATGCATCCAGCATCCTCCTCCCTCCTCCTTCAGCATCAGCATCCTCCTCCTCCTCAGCATCAGCATCCTCCTCCTCCTCGTCAGCATCAGCATCCTCCTCCTCTCATCACTCTCCTCCCTCCTCCATCACTCTAGCATCAGATCCTCCTCCTCCTCCTCCTCCTCTCATCAGCCAGATCCTCCTCCTCCCCATCTCATCAGCACAGATCCTCCTCCTCCTCACTCTCATCATCAGCAGTCAGCATCCTCCTCCTCCTCATCCTCCTCTCCTCATCAGCAGCATCATCCTCCTCCTCCTCATCATCTCCTCCTTAGCACAGCCTCCTCTCTCCTCATCCTCCTCCTCCTCATCAGCAGCAGCATCCTCCTCCTCCTCATCCTCCTCCTCCTCATCATCATCAGCATCAGCATCTCCATCCTCCTCCTCCTCATCAGCAGCAGCAGCAGCCTGTGCCCAGTTATTTCTATCGAGTCACCACTGAACTGAGGGGATACACACAATGCAGGCAGCACAAGGCAGCCAGTGCAGACTTGCAAAGCCCAACATGCAGAATGCAAAGTAATGCACACAAGTAACAAGACACACTGAGATCGCGTGTTAGCATACACACTACAGAAAACAAAAACACTTACGACTGAAGAACACACACACGCGCGCGCGTTCGCGCAAACACACACACACACACACGCACACACACACGCGCGCGCGCACACACACCACACACACAGCCTACCCCCCCACCACACAGAAACGCACACACACACATACACACACACACACACACACACACACACACACACACACACACACACACACACACACACACACACACACACACACACCACACACACACATAGAAAACAGGATACACACCCTCCGCAATATATGCATTCTGTTGTCTAAAATTGAATAAGACTCTTTGCCAAACGTGGTCTGGAACTGTTCATGTGTCACACGCATAGAGGCGATATACGAGGCCAAAAACCTTTGTGGACCAGTTTTTGTTGCTTTGTTTGTTTGTTTCTTTCCTTCTTTGTGTCTTCAAAAACGAGTTTTAAGGTTGTTTAGTTCAATCTTATTTTAAGCTTGTGATTTTGTTCACGGTTTTGTCTGTGTCTTTTCCCCCATCTTTGCTTTTCTGCATCTTTATCTATCTCTGATATGTCTTTCTGTCTCCTTTACCCCCATTCTCCATTCCTCTCTCTCTCTCTCTCTCTCTCTCTCTCTCCTCTCTCTCTCTCTCTCTCTCTCTCTCTCTCTCTCTCTCTCTCGCGTGCGCGCGCACGCTCTCTCTCTCTCTCTCTCTCTCTCTCTCTCGCTGCGCGCCTCTGCTCTCTCTCTCTCTCTCTCTCTCTCTCTCTCTCTCTCTCTCTCTCTCTCATAGTCTCACATATCTCCTTTGCCCATCTTTTACTGATGGTTTGGATGCACATTTGTTTTGCATAGAGAAGCTCTAAGATCAGGCTTGGCCTAAAATAAAGATTTTTCATTCCTTCTCTCTCTCTCTCTCTTTCTCTGAATCTGTCTCTCTCTGTTTCTGTCTCCATGTCTATATCTGTCTGTTTGTCTGTCTCTGTCTTCCTGTTTCTGTCTCTCTGTTTCTAAAGTGAATACAGATAGTTCTATATATCTCTGTTTCTGTCTATCTTTCTCTCCCCTCTCTCAGTCTGTCCATTGCTTCCTCCCCACCCCCCTCTCTTTCCTATCCACAGAACAAAATGTCAGATTTGCTAGCTCTGATTAAGTTGTGTGATTCTTCCCATTTCCCTTGGCTTGCTTCAGCTCCCTTGTAGGCCTGTTTGTCATTCTGTTTGCATATTTCCTATGATTGGCTGATATGCATATCGTGAAAAAACAAATTATGCAAATTCTGAAAGAGCCGGGGTGGCAAACAATTGATTGAAGGAAAATCAACCTGCCCCTGTGGAGAAGGGATATTATTTTGGTTACGAGGAAGAGAGAGAGAGAGAGAGAGAGAGAGAGAGAGAGAGAGAGAGGAGAGAGAGAGAGAGAGAGAGAGAGGGTTGTGTGTGTGTGTGATGTGGTGTGTGTGTGATGTGTTTCGTGGCTGTTAGCACACACATGTAAGCGCGTATGCATGTTTATTCAAGGTTTGTTCACATTCGTGTGTTAGATGTGCATTTATGCATGTGTGTTTTTCACGAGCACACACGCATGCATAATATATATATATATATATATATATATATATATATATATATATATATATATATATATATATATATATATACAAATATAATATATATATATATAAGATGTATGTGTCAAAGTCAAAGTTTTATTTCCAGATGGTGTGTGTGTATGTGTCTCTCTCTGTGTGGTGGTGGTGGTGGTGGTGGTGGAGGGTGTGTGTGTGTGTGTGTGTGTGTGTGTGTGGTGTGTGTGTGTGTGTGTGTGTGTGTGTATGACTGAGAGAGCAAACCTGGCGTTAAGTTGAAGGATGAGAATATAATCATAATTATTAGATTTCTCTTTGAGGAAAAGCATTCTATCGTTTTGTCTTCCTTTAACATTGGTTTTATTTGTTGTACGTTCATTTCCCAGTCAACTGCAACAAAATAACCAAACCTCGCGGCTTCCAGCAGCCAACACTAGTTACCTGTTTGTATTTGTTCATGTGTTTGTTGTTAAGCCTGACACATTCATGAATCCTACAATGTTACTTCAGTACATCTTTTTTCATGATTTGTAACTCTCTCTCTCTGTCTGTCTGTTTGCCTGTCTGTCTGTCTGTTTGCCTGTTTATTGTCTGTCTCTGTCTGTCTGTCTGTTTCTCTCTGTGTCTCTGTCTGTCTGTCTCTTTCTTTCTCTCTCTGTCTTTCTCTGTCTATCTGTCTGTCTGTCTGTCGTAGATGGACTGTAACAGATACTGAATGTTCTACGCGCTTTGAAACTTGGAGAAGCCCCAAACAAACAAACAAAAAGCCAAACCAAACCAACCAACCAAGCAACCAACCAAACGAACAAGAAAACCTGAAACACAGAAATGTAGAAGAAGAAATTAACAGCGCTGTGCTAAGATCTGCGTTTATTATTTTTTTGCTTGATGTATAGCGCTTAATATCAATGAACTCATTTCAACCATATACATCCCTCCGATTACCATTTTTACTCGCCTGTTAAGACTGTTCGTTAGGTTTTATGTGGGATAAGATTTGAATTCAGGGTAGTGTGTCAGCAACGTTCAAGGCACTCTTCGTATGATCCTTCTAGATTGCTTGACACTCTGGAAACGCCCGGTTTTATGTCCGGCTTAGGAAATTCAACTCTTTTCCTTTTGTAGTTGCATCATTGATTCGTTTGTTTGTTTGTTTCTTTGCTTGACTTTGCAAGGAAGGAGACGATCTTGTTATTTTATGGATGACTATTACATAGAGGGTTATAATATAAACTGGGAGTACTTTTGGAGTAAGAGTATTGTTATGAAAGGTTCCTCTCTGTGTGTGGTTGCGTAACTAAGGCAGGAAAGTTGTATAACTTGCAGACTTGTTAGGTCACTTAGACATCATGCAATAGCTGAAACAAGGCACAGACACACACGTACACAAATAGAGACTTGGACAAACACACACACGCACACACACACCGCGAACGCACAAACGCACGCACGCACACTGAAGCAGGAACAAGAAAGATGAGAGAGAGAGAGAGAGAGAGAGAGAGAGAGAGAGAGGAGAGAGAGAGAGAGAGAGAGAGAGAGAGAGAGAGACAGACAGACAGACAGACAGGCAGACAGAAACAAATAAGCGCTCACACAGGCGCACGAGAACAAAGACTCACAAGGGCACAGACCGACAAACACACCCCCCCCCTCCATCACCACCACCACCACCACCACCACCATTTTCCCTTTCTCCTCCAATCATTTGATATTCCCTTAAAAGGAAAGGCACTAAAGAGAATAAAACTCAAACCGACAGACAGGCAGACAGAGAGACAAAAACAGACAGACAGACAGACACAGAGATAGACAGACAGATAGACAGACAGACAGTCAGACAGGCAGACAGACAGAGACAGACAGACACAGAGATAGACAGAAAGATAGACAGACAGTCAGACTCACTGACAAACAGACTGACAGAAGACAAACAGACTGACAGACAGACAAACAGACAGACAGACTGGCAGCCAGCCAGCCAGCCAGCTAGATAGACAGACAGACAGACTGGCAGCCAGCCAGCCAGTCAGATAGACAGACAGACAGACAGAGAGCGCAGAATACGTATTCTCAACAACACACCCAGTAACCTATCCATTCTTAGGGAGAGTATCAAATGACCTCGCCAGTGCTAGCTGACCTTTGCTGCCAGCAGATGACAGACGGCAAAATGTTCATTCCATTCTTTCTTGTCAAAGCATCTATAGCACATGCTAACGAGGGAAAATCGGAACGGAACTGAATTGAACTGAACTGAACTGAACTGAACTGAACGTATGTGTTGTGAGTGTGCGTGTGTGATATTGCTACCTTATCTTTTATTTTGTTTACTTTTAACTTTGTCTTTCTTCCGCTGTTGTTTCTTTGAGGGCTGAACAAAACCCCATCTTTTTGGTACTTGATCTAAAACCTTCAGAAGTGAATCATCACGGTCTCTCTCTCCCTCTCTGTTTGTCTGTCTGTCTGCCTGTCTTTTGCTGTCTCTCGTCTCCTCACTGTCTGTATGTCTCTGCCTCTCTCTATTTGTGTCACGTTGTCTTTGTTCGTCTTCATGTCCGTCTGTTTGTCTCCTTCTCTTTTCCATGTGTCTGTCTGTCTGTCTGTCTGTCTTTATCAGTCGATGTCTTTTTACTATATATCACCTTCTCTCTGTACCTCTATGTTTCTGTTGTTTGTGTGTCTGTCTGTCTATCATTTATTCTCTCTTTTTATGCCTCTCTTACACATACAAACACACACACACACACACGCACGCACGCACGCACGCTCAGAGAGAGAGAGAGAGAGAGAGAGAGAGAGAGAGATATATATATATATATATATATATAGAGAGAGAGAGAGAGAGAGAGAGAGAGAGAGAGGGAGAGGGAGAGAGAGAATTAGATTAGACGGAATAACATCAAAGTCTTCTATTCAACATTTTCCCACTGACATTGACACAAAAACCCCCACATCAAAGTGTGTGTGTGTGTGTGTGTGTGTGTGTGTGTGTGTGTGTGTGTGTGTGTGTGTGTGTGTGTGTGGTGTTGTGTGTGTGTGTGTGTGTGGTGTTGTGTGTGTGTGTTTGTGTGTGTGTGTGTGTGCGTGCGCGTGCATGCGTGCGTGTGTATGTAAGTGTGTGTGCACATTAATGAGAAAAAAATAATACTGACAGATATAATGTCTTCATGACTAATAGTTCATAAAAACAATATTATTATTACTAAAATGAGCATGAAAATGATGATAATGATAATAATAGTAATAATAATATAATTACATTTTGAACACATACTACATAATTATAAGCCTAAGTACTGGTACAGTCACATTAGTAAAATACAAACTCTCTGTCTCTGTTTGTCTGGCTGCTTGCCCGCCTTGTCTATCTGCATCTCACATACACACACATATCTCTCTTTCTGTCTCCGTTTCTCTTTGTGTCTGTCTGTCTCTGTCTGTCTGTCTGTCTCTCTTTCCGTCTTTCTCACCTGTCTTTAACACAGCATCCGTCTGTCTGTCTGTTTCTCTGCTCTTGTAGTAATCTTGCCACAGTTCAAGTCCTTTTGCAAATGCAAGGCACATACTAGGCCTACACCATGTATCATTGCATTTACTGATAATACCTGACCATGCAACTTACCCACAGTTTTGATTTCCAACAACCAATCAATCAACCAACCAACCCATCAGCCAATCAACCAATCAGCCAACCAACCAGCAAACCATCTACCCATTCATCTATCCATCCATCCATCCACACATCCACCTACCCAGTCATCAGACCAGTCAGCAAACAAGCGGACACACAGACTTACAAACTCACAAAACCCCCAAACAGATGGACAGGCTTGCAGGCAGGTGAGCATACAGACAAAACTTTTCTAATTAGAAACAAAGAAGCAGGCCAATCCTCCCCCCAAAAACAACAACAACAACACCCGTACGAAACAGCATTAACAAAGCCCCACCAAAACAAAACAAGAAATAAACCACAAACAACAACTACGCAAAGAGACATAATGGAAAGAAAGAAAGACAGAAAGAAAGAAAAGAAAAGAAAAGAAGAGAGAGGAAAAGAAAAGAAAGGGAAAAAAAAGAAAGGAAGGAAGAAACTAAGGAAAGAAATGAACAAACAAAATGAACAGAAAGATCCAAAAACCTAGCTGACATAAGAGATAGACAGAGAGAGAGACAGACAAACAAACAATCAAACAGACAGACATACATCAGGCAGACAGGCAGGCAGACAGACAGACAGACAAAAAGCTGTTGTAATATCGTTTTATCACGATCAAAACAGCGTGACAAAAATGGCATATCACGGGGAAATATTGTCCAGGCAGTGATGAACAGACAGTACACACATACAGCAAAATCAATAACAATTCTATCGTCACAGACAGACAGACAGACAGACAGACAGTCAGACAGACAGACAGACAGACAGCCAGCCAGCCAATCAGACAGACAGACGCACATACATACACAGGCTACACACACACCAACACACACACACACACACACACACACACACACACACACACACACACACACACACACACACACACACACACACACAACTGAACGAAAACCCCATAACTAAAGTGTTTAACTGAACAAGAAAGAAGGAATGAATAATTATGTATTATCTATGAACCACATACAATTTCAGAAGTTTCTTTTCATAGTAATCTCATGCAAATCAGGTGAACATGCTTTTAAAATAGATAAAAATCTAAATGCGGGACGGGATAGCCTGGTGGTTAGAGTGATGTATTCGTGATCTGCTGACCCGGGTTCGATTCTCGTTCATGAAGAATTTTCCTCTGGAGTTAACATCAGTGCCGACTCCACTCTCCCCAAAAGTCCTTCGGATGAGACTATAAAACGAGGTCCCTTGTGCGAACGCACGCAGAACATCTTGCGCACACGTTAAAACCCGTTCCGCTTTTCGGAAGAGTAGGCCATTGTGTGCCGATGGGAACGGATGACAAAATGTACAAAACTGCACACACACGGGGACTGGATGAAAAAGCACGTATATCCTCGAAATAAAAGAATAAAATAAATAAATAAAGGAATACGAAGTGCAATACTTTTGATTATCTTTAAAGAAAAGAAAGAAAAAGAATCTTGTGGGTTACAAGCTATAGAAAAAAATAGTCAGGAGAAATACATTTTTTCATACAAAATAATACAATTGCTATTCAATAGCATCTTTAATCTGTAAACTGAGTCTCAATTCACGGGAAAAATCTTTGCAAAATTATATCATTAAAAAACAACAACAGTGATGCTAAAGAAATTTTCAGGAGCAAAAATGCTTCTCTGATTGATATTATAAAATTGACAATAAACCAGTTAGAAGGCTGTTAAAGCTTGTTGATAAATTGTATTTCGGTTGCTTTCATTTTTCTTTCTTTTACTTTTCCCGGCTAATAAATATTACCTTTATGACAAGACATTAAATACAAGACTGTCTCTCTCTCTGTGTGTTTCTATCTCTCTCTGTCTGTCTGTCTCTCTGTCTCTGTCTGTCTCCCTGTGTGTCTATGTCTGTCTGTCTGTCTGTCTCTCTGTCTCTGTCTGTCTCCCTGTGTGTCTCTGTCTGTCTGTCTGTCTCTTGTTTTATAATAGTCCCTAATCAGGGCCGGGTGAAAAACAGTATGTGAATGCTTATCTGTATCCCTCGAAAAATAAAGATCATTCATTCATTCATTCATTCATTCATTCATTCATTCATTCATTCATTCATTCATTCTCTCTCTCTCTCTCCTCTCTCTCTCTCTCTCTCTCCTCTCTCTCTCTCCTCTCTCTCTCTCTCTCTCTCCCCCTCTCCACACTCTCTTTTCTCTCTCTCTCTCTCTCTCTCTCTCTCTCTCTCTCTCTCTCTCTCTCTCTCTCTTTTCTCTCTCTCTCTCTCTCCCCCCCCCCCTCCTCTCTCTCTCTCTCTGCGCTAATGGTATTTTCTATGAATGTTTTTTTTTTTTTTGCTTGCTGTTCAAGCTGATCCATACAAATCATGTTCGTTTCTGATGCATGAAGAAAGGTGACTGTGCATAATCAGGACGCTGCTGCTGCTGCTGCAGCGGTCTGCTGTGCGGAGTTATGCTGACATTTGCAGCTGAGCGTGCTGTCATCACACATCGGCACTGTCGTCAGTGCCTGCTGTCTCATCGACAAGGCCTGTACGTGCTACATACATACACACAGCCGTGACACTGTTCGCTCCTCAGCCTTCGCACTTTCCGTATCTCTCGTTGTGTCTTCCTCTGTGTCTCTCTGCCTGTCTGGTCTGTCTGTCTGGCTACGTGTCTGCCTGTCTGCTTGTCTGTCTGTCTGCCTGTCTGTCTGCGTGTCTGTCTGCCTGCCTGCATGTGTGTCTGCCTGTTAGTCTGTCTGTCTGTCTGTGTGTCTATCTGTGTGTCTTCCTGTCTGTCTACCTGTCTGAATGTGTGCCCGCATGTCTGTCTGTCTGACTGTCTGTCTGTCTGCCTGCGTGTCTGTCTGACTGTGTGTCTGCCTGTCTAGCTGTCTGCCCGCATGTCTGCCCGCCTGTCTGTCTGTCTGCCTGTCTGTCTCTCTGCCTGTCTGTCTGTCTGTCTGTCTGCCAGCCTGTCTGCCTGTCTGTCTGTCTGCCTGCCTGTCTGTCTGTCTGTCTGTCTGCCTACCCGTAACAGCTTAACTTCGGTCTGTTAGTATCTGTATCTTTTTTGTCGCTGTGTTCCACTTCTTCTCTTTCTCTGTGTGAGAAGTTGTTTTGTTTGTACATTTCTTTCCCTGTCTCTGTCTTTCTCTGTATGTGTCTGTATTCTCTGTCTTTGTCTCCCTATGTTTCTCTCTGTCTCTGTATACGTCTGTGTCCGTCTGTCTGTTTCTGTACGTGTGTGTGTATGTATGTGTTTGTGTGTGTGTGGTGTGTGTGTGTGTGTGTGCGAGAGTGACAGAGAGACAGAGGGAGACAGGGAGAGAGACAAAGAGAGGGAGACAGAGAGAAACCCAGAAAGTAGATCGATAAAACTGCTCGGAATATTGCCTCGACTAATTAATACGCGCGTGCACAAACACACACAGACACGTGCGCGTGCGCACGCATGCGCGCGCACACACACACCACCACGCATGCACGCACACACATACACGCGCGCACACACATACACACACGCATGCACACACACACACTACAAGAATAAAAAACACAAACCCACATACACACATTATCTCTTGTAAGCGTAACATCTGCGTTTAAACATTTATCTAATCGACACCCTGCAAAAAGTGCTAAAATTGCATGAAAAAGGTGAACAGATGGAAAGAAATTGCCTATGACATGTTGAAAACGACAGACAGACAGACAGACAGACAGACAGACAGACAGGACACACCACACACACACACACACACACACACACACACACAACACACACACACACACACACACACACACACACACACACACACACACACACACTCTCTCCTCTCTCTCTCTCTCGAAAACACACACACACACACATTCAGAGACACAAATACACTGACACACAGACAAGCACAGAAAGACAGACATACACACACAGAGCGATACATTCAGAGACAGATAAACACTGACACAGACATATACA
>CM054137.1:9490972-9500972 GCA_028751875.1 Rapana venosa
CTAAAAGCGATGAAAGAATTGCGAAAGTAGTCGTACCATCGCTTAGTGTTCTGCACCAACATAGATTTGCACTTGCACCACAGCGACACAAGCAATCGCCGTGTTTATGTTTATACAAGCACACAGTCTGGGGATTCACAGAAGTACCAAAAGTCTCTGCAAAATATTTACCCGTCCCAAATCAGTATACGTAGCGTGTTTAAGCAAACAGAGTGTGAGTTATGACAACAGTCACAACCTAAGCTAGGTATTTTGACACGCAGTCAGTGGACTGTTATTTTAATCCAAAGAATCCCCCAAACTCCGACATCCCCCTCCAAAAAAAAAGGAGAAAGAAAACCTAACAAAGCACACACACACACGCGCGCGCGCGCGCGCGCGCGCGCACGCACACACGCACACACACACACACACACGGGCACCCGGCGAGTTATTTCAACTTTACATAGACACTGACCGACAACCTATTTTTTTGGTCTTGTTTACACAGTCAGTGTAGTGTATCGAAACACGCAGGCTGTATTATGAGCTGTGTCTGTGAAGTGAATTATCTATAAATAATTATGTGTATCAGCCGTGCCATCTTTGCCTCCCTTTATACACACGCGTGCACATCTGCACTGCATATACACACACGCGCGCGCGCGCGCGCGCACACACACACACACACACACACATGAGTGCTTATTCCAATATCCTCGGTATTAAAGAATAAATAAATAAATTTAACCCCCCCCCCCCCCCCCACACACACATTGATTTAACAACGTCAATACAGTAATTGTGAGTGTGCAAAACCGCGACGCAATCAGCGTGGGTGGACGTAAAGGGGATATTTTCATTTAGTTGACATCTCGCATACAGTGCGTAGGTGAGTATGTAGTTTGAATTAATGACAGAAACTGTTCAGTTTCAATTTCTCCATGTTTTCAGTGTGATACTCTCTGTGTGCACAGCACATAATAACTTTGTACATGTAAGAAATGACTGACTGACTGGAGCGTGTGTGTTCGATTTGTAATCCCGGTATTCTAATTCTGTACAACAAACGCTTGTCTATGTAAAGGTAACACATTTTAAACCTTTATATCAGAAAAAAATCACATTAATATAAACATCACACAACGGCATACCTAAACGCCATAAAAACACACCACATACATATAAACGTCACTCAACATCAAACATATATTCCTATATCAGCCCCCATCCCCCCTCTAAAAAAAAAAAGAGCCAAAGAAAAAAAATCCACAAAATAATATAAACAAAATGCCACGCTGAGTCATAAACCAGACATTGACAGTGTATCCCACAAACACACTTAACAACAACCCCCCCATCCCCACCCCCAACCCTACCCCAACAAAATATCCACTCCGTATGTAATAAAATCGACTTTGTAAATACAGCAGACCAAAGCAAATACAGCACACCAAGCAAATACAGCACACCGAACTAATACAACACACCGAACTAATACAACACACCGAACTAATACAGCACACCGAGCAAGCAAATACAACACAGGGTACCGAGTCCACCATACACAGGCAAGGAGGCTTTGTCAACACCACCAGGCCTACTGCACACATCGGCAGTCAGTCTTGATACCAGCAGGCAAAACTGCTGCTGCTGAGCTTGCAGAGCACACACACACACATAACCAGCCGAACCTTGGAAAACACCGCACCGCCCAGGCCTGCACTGTAAAGTAAGGGTGGGTAGATGGATGGATGGATGGAGGGATCAATGCTTCTGTACCAACCTGACCTGAGTGAGCTATCAGCGCTAATGGTGCTCGTGTCGATTGTTGCATACAGACTGCCAGAACCTGCCGTGTCGAGGTTTTGACAGAAAAACAATATCCATTTTTCTGCCGTTTGCAGCTCTAGTGAAACGTTCAAACAACAACAAACAACAACAAAACAACACCCCCAAAACAAAAACAAAGAAAAAAAAGAAATATCGTGTTTTAGAATTTTTCAAAATGAGGCATGGCACCTTTCTCTTTTTTGAAGAAATCAGCAATTTTTTTTGGAGGGGGAGTGGAGGGGGATGAGGTACTGATGTTGGCTGTGAGGGTGTGCGATGTGGTGGTGATGATGGTGATCTTTTTGCCGTTATTGTGGACTACCGTTGTTTTGTGGAATAATATACCATTACAAAAAAACGTTACCATCCTCATCCTCCTCATCCTCCTTCTCCCAGTCCTCCTCCTCCTCCTCATCATCATTATCACCATTATTGTTAATTTTTAGAAGAAAAAGGGGGGAAAGAAGTCCAGTCGATAGCCAGCCATTTCCCCCACCGTTACCTGATATCGCTGAACGGGGTCGGGTTCTGAAGTGGATTAAGTGAAGGGCAACGGAAGTGCGATGTAGACGGTATGGTGACACGAAGAATTCCTCCTTCGGCTACACACCGGTATTAAAAAATCACTCTTTTCCTTCTGTTTTTCTATGTAACTTTTATATTCATACCGCACGTACTAAGGCATCCACAGAAATAAAAACCACTTTTTGTGAAAGACTAGCCTCTGACTCAAAACTCCTGTGATTTTGAACAAATTTGGTAGGTTTGAAATTTTTTAAGTTTTCAGCAAACACTGTACCCCCTCAGTCCTTTGTTGTCTGCTAGCTTCCTTACCGCAATATGCATGCGCAGGGTCAACGCTGTAGGAATACAGGCAAACCTCATTTGATGGTTATTTCCAACTTTCTCGTGACTACCTGGTATTGCTCTATGTCCTCAATCCAAAAAACAAGTGCACAGTCCATCATTTCATGCTTTAAAAAATCTGTGAAAATCACCAACAGTTTTTTCCACTCGCACTCTATAGAAGATACTACGTGACCCCAAAATTAATACCGGTGTGTAGCCTGATCGGGAATCCAGTTTGCAAGGCCGGGTGGAACACTCTTAGGGCTTGAGAGTGAGTGATGGAGTGAGAGAGAGAGAGAGAGAGAGAGAGAGAGAGAGAGAGAGAGAGAGAGAGAGAGAGAGAGTGGGTGGGGTGGGGGCGGGGCAATGAAAGGAGGATCTAGAGAGTCACTGCAATTAACTGAGGTGTCAAGGGCTATAATTTGAAGGTGCAAGGAGGGGGTGGGGAGTGGGGGGAGCGTGTGTGTTTCTGAGCGCACAGTTGATGTTTTGGCGTAGTATGTGCACACTCGTGTGCTGCCGATTTATTCTTGTATGTTTATTCTTTCTTACCCTTTTTCATATTTGTTTATTCTTTCTTACCCTTCTTCATCTTTGTTTATTCTTTCTTACCCTTCTTCATCTTTGTTTATTCTTTCTTACCCTTCTTCATCTTTGTTTATTCTTTCTTACCCTTCTTCATCTTTGTTTATTCTTTCTTACCTTCTTCATCTTTGTTTATTCTTTCTTACCCTTCTTCATCTTTGTTTATTCTTTCTTACCCTTCTTCATCTTTGTTTATTTTCTTACCCTTCTTCATCTTTGTTTATTCTTTCTTACCCTTCTTCATCTTTGTTTATTCTTTCTTACCCTTCTTCATCTTTGTTTATTCTTTCTTACCCGTCTTCATCTTTGTTTATTCTTTCTTACCTTCTTCATCTTTGTTTATTCTTTCTTACCCTTCTTCATCTTTGTTTACACAACTCTGGACAAAATCCCTTTCACTTGACCTCGACCTTCACCACCTAACAGTCTTTAAGTGATGGATGATTCCCATATCGATCCATTCAAAGTCACAGCGATAGTTTTCTATAGATTAAGTGTCAGAAGGTTTACACTGTAATACGAATTCGAGCAAAGAAACCATTGGCTTTAAAAGGATATTGTCAGTAAGCCACTCTAACATCACAGTGGTGACACAGCTGTGCTTTTTTGGTCGAACTTCATTGTTTTGTTTGTTTTTGTATACATGTTTTTGTTTTTGTTTTCATGCTTTTCTACCACCTTTTCCGAATCTAAATACGAATATTTTATCTCAAAATGAGGTGAAGTTTCTCGGGTAACAAGTCATACATAAAACAAGACACAGGAAAACTTATTTTATGTCCATCTTATTGTATTGTGCCGCTTCACATTTCTTTTGTGTCCATGTCTTGATTATTGTCAAGTTTTGCTCATTCCCTAGTTAAAATCTAGCTCATGATCGGGATTTTAGCGTAACGTTGTAGTTTGTGTCGTTGACTTTGCACACGCCTAAAACGAACAATTTTTGTTCCTGTACGTAGACATTAAAGCAGCCTCCACTCATGTTTGGGAATAGAAAGTCTCTGATGAACCTATGGTAAAGACAGGCTGAGCTGGATCATCACCTTAAATGGAGAAAGGAAAATGTGGTGGGAGAAAGTCTCATAGTTTACAAACTATAAAATACCATGAGGTAGTGATGGTGCAAGGGATAGATTAACACACAGACATTTTTCTGTCAGAAATGTTTTGATATGGATGTGCTAATGTAGGCTTCTGGAGGTATAACAGTACAGGTTTACTTTCTGCAAGTATATCAACCTTGACTAACCTAGAATTACTTTCCGAAGAGATTTCAGTCTAGACTTTTCCTCTACAAGCATTTCAGTGTGAAATTTATCGAATCCAGATTTAATTTTTGCGGGAATCTGAATTTCACAAACATTCTAAGGGTACACCAATCTACTCTCAGTGCCAGTATACCTTTCACTCTGATATTATCACCTTAACGTAGGATTTCAGCAGCAGCCTGGATTTACCATCCGCAAACATTGTGGACTGCTAAGCTAGATGTATTGCCCGGGGATGTGGAAAAAAAGAGAGAGGATGAGTTCAGTGAACTAGAGCCGATAATGTGGGAATGCTGTAGATCAGAGGAAAGGTGACAGGCCCCACCTGTACCATCGATCTGTCTCCTTTCTGAATGGGGAGGTCAACTACCCCATTATTTCCACCTTTCATGTTCGATTACCTCGTTAGAGCTCGGTGTCTCTGTGTCTGTCATAGCTGACATTAACCGAGGGCACAGGAGGTTATTTGTGTCGTCTGCTAATTGTGTCGTGATTCTGTTTTTCATCCTCTCAAACCGACTTTGAAAACCTGAATGAACTTTACATTCCTGTGTTGATTATGCTTGGATCATTAAAAAAAGCAACAGTTTTTGGTTAAAAATCAGTACACATTCATCGTTTTGCTTACTTTCATAGGTGGATGAATCAAAGATAAGTACATTGCTATTCAAAATTACTGTTATTATTAAAATGATTGAAAGATGCCTCATAACCTATGCGATCGTAGGGGAGCGAGGCAGCAGAGACCTCAGCTTCTCCAGGGGCCAGCATATTGAGGGCGGCGCCCATCTCCTCTCCTCCCTCGCTGCTTTTCCTTCCCTGACTCTAAAGAGGCAGGTAACTATTTACAGCTGGGTGAACTGGGGGACTGTGCTGTAGCCAAGGCAGGCAAACGGTCACCCATCCACTTGGTAACCACGCTCGACGCTGCTTAACCTTAGCTTGGGAAAAGCGAGTGCTCTGACCACTTATTTATGCCGTCCCCATTATAACGACACATATCTGACACAGTGAAGTTACCATTTTGATCTTTGCAGCTTTTCATTTTTTCTGGCATTGTCTGTGGTTACTGTGCATGTTTTCCATCGACAGAGCACAATGTGAGCTTAACTTGAAGCTTGGTGTTGCTCAGAGAGGATGATCACGACGCTGATGCTGATGATGCTGATGCTGATGATGCTGATGCTGATGCTGGTGATGCTGATGATGCTGATGTTGCTGATGACTACGATCTATAAATTTCGTGTGAATATAACGTGCCTCAACCAACAGGCATGTACATCCTTTTATTCCACAGATCAGTTTTAACTTAATCATTTTGAAAAATGAATAAAAATTGCTTAACACCACACACACACACCCCCTTTTATTTTTGAGATCACGTTTCCATTAAACATTTAAAAAAAAAAACATGTTTAAAAACTAAGAAATATGCACATACTTTTATTTGACAGATTAGTTTTACATATATCAAGTATTTCGGAAAAAAAGGAATGAAAGGCAACAAAGAGGTGCCAACACATTTTGGGGTACATCTTTTGTGTAAAATGCCATAGATAATAGGTCTGATGTCTGACTGTCCCGTAGTGTACCACGATGGTACATTCTGTTACATAGTTATTCTCGTGACTGCAGAGTCAACGCAGCGGAGGCTTATCATTTGATCTCCCGCTCTGTATGTAATGGGGTCCGATTTGTCGCTAGCCTGTTGTGTAACGTAACCCATTTGCAACCAAGACTGATTTGTCAGAGCAGAGAGATCGTTTTTCATCGGTCGATTAGTAAAGATGTTGTTGATGATGATGATGATGATGATGATGATGATGATGATGATGATAACGATGAAGGTAATAAGGACGAAGAAGAAGAAGAGAAGATGATAACGACGAGGACGACGACGGTGATGATGATGATGATGGTGATAATGAAAGACTCTTACAACTAGCAGTTCTTGGAAGCCGACTCATTATTGTCAGTGATTTTAATCTGATATTCATTAGCAGTCACAACATGGCCTTGCTTATCTAACGGGTTCCTGCATTTTTTGATTCGCAACATGGATGATGATGATGATGATGATGATGATGATGATGATGATGATGATGATTGTATCAAAACGGCACAGGTCTGAGAAGTGGCAGACTATGCCCAGATTGGGTTTACTTTTGCAATATATCAGAACCTGTGTTGAGATAATAATTATGCGATACAATGGATTCTGTGACAAGTGAAGACATGACCTACAGTGACCGATTGACTGTTTAATTGCTTTTGCTTCTCCATGAAGCTTGTGAGAATCTTCGGTCAGTGCATTGAGTGTTTCAAGGAGATTGTGCCTATTGGGCATGATCATTATCTGTCAGACTATGCCCGAAGTCTGAATGCAGCTATCTTAACGGTGGGAAAAATGCTAGCGTACGCGAAATCTCACCATGTACCATTGCTGAGCCTCATGGCTCCAGCAGAGGAACGAAACAAATCTTTTAGGTTATAAACTTTGTTTTACAGATATCTTCAACCCGTGCAACAAGGCAACAATATCGCACGTTACATACAGATCGAGGACACTATTGTTTTAGTTGATGCCATTATTTCAAAAACTATACCGCTGTCGTTACGAGCATTGGTAACAAAAGGTTTATAATTATAATATTCCAGCTGTTTTCAGAATTGAAAAAAAAGTAGAAATAATCCCTGATGCTTCCACAATCATATTACATCCGTTTGAAAAAGGATTGGCCATCTCTGTGAACTTGAACAGAATAAGAGGAGAACCATCTCTCCTAGAGTTATTCGCCAACAGAAACCCCCCACCTCTCCCCCAAACAACATAAAACAACAACAATCCACCCCCCCCCCCGATCTTTTTTGTATGCAGTGTTGACAGTAATATGAATGTGATGTGCAGATTGAAAGGACTAATGGTCCGTAGTCCTGTTCTTTTCACTCTCTACACTGCTCCCCTGTCAGATATAGTAAACCGTCACCAGATCAACCATCATTTCTACGCTGATGACTCCCAGATTCTAAGCAATGATACTACTGAAAATCTGCCTTCTCTCTTGACAAATATGTCACACTGCCTCCAAGATATTCAAAACTGTATGATACAAAACAAGTTACAGCTAAACGCAGATAAAACTGAAGCCATGATTGTAGAGACCAAACACAAACTCTCTTTCATCGCAACAGATTCATTAGAGTTTGGCAATACAACAGTTCCTCTATCCTCCACAGTCAAGTATCTAGGTGTTGTTATTGACAACACACTCTCCATGCAAAAGTGCATTACCCAGACCTGCCAGTCGTGCTATTATCAATTACAGCGTATAAGCGCAATTCGAAGGTACCTCTCCGCTGATGCAACGTCCAAACTTGTCACATCTCTCATTCTTTCACGTCTGGACTATTGTAATTCTCTTCTGGCTGGTCTGCCAGCATCATCTATCCACCCCCTTCAACGTATACAAAAATCTGCAGCTCGACTAGTCCTCAAAAAGAAAAAATCTGAGCATATTACTCCCCTCTTGCAGTCTCTCCACTGGTTGCCTGTGCCACAGAGAATAAACTATAAGATCAGTACCCTCTGTTATAAATGTCTCCACAATACAGCACCCTCCTTCCTCTGTGAATGTCTTCACATGTACACTCCTTCTCGTTCCCTCCGCTCTGCTGCAGATATCCTGTGCCTACGATTACCTAGATTTAACCAATCCACCATTGGCCGTCGCTCTTTCTCTGTTTCTGGTCCATCAATCTGGAATGACCTCACTCTCTCCCTTCGCGAAAAGCTTACCTACGACACTTTTAAATCCAGCCTTAAGATATACCTATTTCAAACCTAAGACTTTTCCCTATTGTTTCATCTCATAATTATCTATCCCTTCCTTCAATGACCAAAATTCCAATTATCCTGCCGAAGTGTATAACCTGTGTGCATGTGTGTGTGTGTGCGTGTGTGTGTGTGTGTGTGTGTGTGTGTGTGTGTGTGTGTGTGTGTGTGTGTGTGTGTGTTTGTGTGGAAACTTAATTATTGTTGGTTGCATGTGTAAGAGTGGATCGAATGCAAGCACTTTGATTTATTTTTGCAAGATATAGCGCTATAAAATTTCTATTTATTATTATTATTATTATTATTATTATTATTATCAAAAAAATCGTGTGTAAAAGAAGGGGTTAGCTGTACGCTGAGGACTCCTCGTTCATCCCTGGTGGGTGACAAGAGCCAGGATGGGGATGTGGACACTCAGCCCACTTGTCGGCTTAACATGAAACACTGGGGCTTCAGGAACAATCCCTAGAAAGCGTCCCACATTTACAAGTCTGTGCCATATCCACGAGATTACTGAAAACCTCCAAGTTCTTTCGCTGAAAATCGATAACTGTGTCAGTGCCAAGATGCAGGGGCTGTGCTAGTGACGTCCCTTAGGGGAAGTGACGTCTGCTTCCGTTTCTTTCTTAACGTTTATCTTGCGACGACATCCTTGTTTACAGAACAAGAAAGCCTTTTTGTTTACAGCAATGCATTTGAATAACATGAGTCGTAAAGATGAATTTTCAGTAAGAATTCAGATGACCGCGATGACAGTAAATATGTTTGCTGTTGACACAGTAAAGTAGGTTTGGTGATGTAAGTATAATAGGCTTTGTTTGTAACAAATAGTAGTGATTGTTTTAGGCCTTCAGTTTTCACGATGGCAGAGAGAGAGAGAGAGAGAGAGAGAGAGAGAGAGAGAGAGAGAGAGAGAGAGAGAGAGAGAGAGAGAGAGTTCTGCATTTTTCTGGTGCTTATGTTGAATATGAACAGAACACAACCTTTGACGTTAACTTTCAGCGGTTAACTGTCTACACACACTGTTGCACAAATTAAAAACTAATATACCCCATCATGGATCTATTCATGCTGCACAGAAGAGCGCATCAAGGTGAATTTGATTACTCCTTACAGAACCAGGCCTGACAATGATTAAACTGGAAGCGCAGTATAATAATCTTACAGAAAAACTAGGTGTGTGGGGCGTGAGGGAAGACCCTGACACTCCGGCATGTTACATGTCACCGACATTGGCAGCTTCAGAAAGAGAGACCTACGGGAGGGATGAATTTTCTGCTCAAATCCTCTAACAGCTTTTCCCCCTCCCTCCATTTGTCCAGAAAATGTGCAGGAGATAACGGAGAACCCTCCAGCCCCTGGCAGAAAATCGATAGCTGCATCAGAGCAAAGAAACGGCAACAGAGCTGGTGGCGCCACCCGGGAAACGGTGTCAGCCTCCCTCCCTCTTTGTCACTTGGAATTTATCATACATGAAATACACATTTAAAAAACCCAACTTTCTCCCCATCCCCAGTAAAGCCTGTAGTATGTGGGTGCTCGGGAGCGTGTGTTGATACCCGTGTAATAATGGGGAAATGCGGCGAGTTGTTATGTAAACAAGGGACCGGGGTTCTAAGTTTGAAGAGCCGGGATTGTGAAAATTTTTAAACCG
>CM054137.1:9508472-9510972 GCA_028751875.1 Rapana venosa
GATGAGTGGTATGGTTTTGAATTTGGTGTGTGCGTGTGTGTGTGTGTGTGTGTGTGTGTGTGTGTGAGAGAGAGAGAGAGAGAGGAGAGAGAGAGGAGAGAGAGAGAGAGAGAGAGAGAGAGAGAGAGAGAGAGAGAGAGAGAGAGAGAGAGAGAGAGAGAGAGAGAGAGAAGGGATTGAGTGTTAATGTTTTGAATGTGGAGTGTTGTGTTTGTGTCTCTCTCAGATGTAGAGGAGTGGATGATTTATTAATTTTGGTGACTAGTTTGAACATTGCTGTTAAAAAACAAGAGTTTGACAGACTTACATTTACATCTGCATCAAAAAAGGAAATCGGTAGATATTATGGGTTTGTAAAAACGATAACTATTTCCTGGCATGTAATTGTAGAACACTACTACTACTACTACTACTACTTCTACTACTACTACTGCTGCTGCTGCTGCTGCTGCTGCTGCTGCTACTACTACTGTTGTTAAAGCTGCTGCTGCTAATGGTGATGATAATAATGAAAGCAACGAAAATTAGAATAAAATAACAATAAAGGAGAAAAAGAAGGAGGAGAAGGAAAAGAAGAAGAAGAAGCAGAAGAAGAAGAAGGAGAAGAAGAGAAAAAGAAGAAGAAGAAAGAAAGAAAAGAAGGAAAAACGAAAGAAAGCTCCACGTGTGAAACACCCCCCCCCCAAAAAAAAAAAAGAAAAAAAAAAAAGAAAAAAAAAGAAAGAAAACAAACAAAAAAAGAACGCGAGAGAGTAAAGCGTACTCCCTATCTGCGTGTAACCTGTACCACACAAAACAAACAAACAAACAATTGTGGTGACGCTACTACTACTACTACCACCATGACGACGACCGCGATCACGACTACAACCATTGAGTGGAGTTGAAAATTATATTAAAGTCCCAGCGGAACGAACTCCGAATGAGGGACTGTAGTCACAAGTCATCCCACTTGAGCTCCTCGGGCCACCCTAAAAATAGCCCAATTCTTTTAAATATGCAACAGAGGGGCCCGTGCAGACCCGAAAGTGCCGAACGAGCTCTGGCTCTATAATTATCATTACAACCACTTCTGTAACCATGACTGACTATTATACTACTAACCGGCCACGAAGGGAAATAACTCTCCAGAAAACGTTCTGGGTATTATAATGGGAAGTAATCTCCAAGATCGACCGTAAGGCATTATCTTAGTGACGTTCGTCCCATCGGGAGAGTTTTCACCACAAGTGGGTCGTGAAGGCTCTGCCCCTCGTTTGTGCTAAAAGCCACGATCTCTCTCTCTCTCTTCTGCCCTCAACCCCCAGAGGGGTCGTTAGTGTGACTGGTACTGCACGGATGATCAGAATGTTTCAGGCCGTGTCTCAAGACTACTTGAATGTCTCAACTTGAGAAATTATGAGTGCCATTTTAAAATTTCACAGCATGCAGTTAAACTTGATCCTTCACCTTCACCTATCCTGTAGTCCTGTGAACCGTGGGGGCACCACTGAAGATTTCGCAACCAGCTTCCTCCACTCCTCGCGGTCCTCTGCTTTTCGTAGCAAATCGTTCCACTCAAAGCCAGTCCACTCTCTGATGTTGTCTTCCCATCGTTTTCTCTGTCTGGCTCTTCGTCTCCCTCCTTGTACTGTTCCCTGTAGGACAGTCTTGGCCAGTCCAGATGTTCGTGTGACGTGCCCGTACCACTTTAGTTTGCGGGTTTTTTCCCCCACTGAAGTCAGGATCTCTTCCTATGGTCCAATGGCGTTTTTAATTCTGGTTTTCACTTCCTCATTAGTGATGTGGTCTGTGTATGAGCTACAAAGGAGTTTGCAAAAGCACTTTATTTCCATTGCCTGTATCCTTTCAATGTGTGCTGTTATGGTTCACGTTTCACTTGCGTACAAGAATATAGACATGATCAGGAAAGGCTACCTAAACTTGATGAAGCCCTCCCCCTTCCCAGGTACAGAATGCATGCTGGGCATATTCATATATCCGTAGTTTACCGAAATCCTACATAAGTTACGGGATCTTTAACGTGTGTGTTTTAATTCTGTTTGCTCGCGCATACAGAATAAAATAATTCAGGCACGGGAAACTATGAGCTTAAAAACCTCCATCATGACCTTCACCTCTCCCGTAGTCTAGCAGACCATTAGGGCACCACTGAAGATTCTAGCTTCATCCACTTGAAGGCCTAGGATATTGTAAATATCCCACAATTCATTAAATTATCACACACTGACGCCGAGATTTGAACCCGCAACTTTCACCGACTCTAGGAAGATTGAGATCTTATCCTCTCGGCTATAGCAGCCGTCAAAAAAGCAAAAGCACTTTAAATTGGATTGGCGAGACTCGGTATTTGTCAGACTGCGCCAGAGAAAG
Source organism: Rapana venosa (assembly GCA_028751875.1). Lineage (NCBI taxonomy): Eukaryota > Metazoa > Mollusca > Gastropoda > Neogastropoda > Muricidae > Rapana > Rapana venosa. Next base: position 9,510,846 of record CM054137.1, read on the forward strand.
AAGATGAGGGGAGTGGAGGGGAGGAGAGGAGAGGGGAAGAGAGGGGAGAGAGAGGAGGGGAAGGGGAAGGGGAGGGGAGGGGGAGGGAGGGAGTGGTGAAAAGCGAAGTAGTGGAAGTAAGTAGAGC
>CM054137.1:9513472-9525972 GCA_028751875.1 Rapana venosa
TTTGGGATTATGTATTTTTATTTCATAGATCTTTCAGATCAAACTCCAATAGAAAAAAAACACCTTTGAAATTTGGTTTCTTGTACAAAACTTACCCTAGGGGTATTTCCCATTGGTCTGCTTCCAAAAGTTTGTGTTTCATATATTTTAGGAAGAATTTGTCAAAAAGCCAAAGCTGTGTGGTTTAATAATATGTCTAAAATGTAATGTGTCATGTTCTGATAGATGTGGCATGTCCTTTGAAAAATACAGAAAGAGTTTTCTTTCAGAAAAAACTACTCTCTCTCTATCTCTAAGGCAACGCGTTCCAGTTAAATTTATTGTATAAAGTGTACAGAAGTTAAAGAATATGGGTTTTTATTTGCTTTTATTGCCTTTCTTAAGCTTTTTGGTTGGAGGGGTGGGGGGTGGTCTGCATTCTTAAAATAATGAATGCTTAGCTCATTTGAGAGGAACAAGAGTTTCACCATGCAACCACCCCTCCCATCCCGCCCATACCCCAACCAAACAAACTACATTTACATTTGTATTTTTACTCAAATCAGAAACCATAAGAGTACAGTACATGCATGTTGATTTAAAAACAAAAGGGAAAAAACAATTGAACGAAATGACACCCTGTGTTTCTTGTTCTAGTTTAGCCTTTACTTCGTATGAAGTTCTAATTATTGTGAAGCAACATCTGTTTGCATATAATTGTGTCTGTACGCTCTGTGTTGCAATCTTAATTAAGATCAAAGAGCTAGGTCTGTTCTGAATAAAGTAGCGAATTTGTGCTTGTATAATATTTTTTTCTGCTATCGTTATGTGTGTGTGTGTGTGTGTGTGTGTGTGTGTGTGTGTGTGTGTGTGTGTGTTGGTGTGTGTGCAAAAGGAAAATTGATTGTGAACAGCTGTTATGAAAAATTCAGTTTGGTGGTTTCGTATTTAAAAAAAAATCATTCATTATTTTTTAGAATATAGTTTTCCTTGTCGGACTGTTAGTTCATTTATCTCTTTTGTGGTGCTAGTAGATAGCATATTATCTTTGCTTTGAACTTTTTTCTATCTTAATTTTTGAGAGGAAGACTTTTTTCTCTCTTCTCCCTCGCATTCATCGTCGTCGCCATCGCCATCGTCTTCTTCTTCTTTCCAGCCTCATTTTCTCCTTTTTTCTGTTCTTTAAAAGTCATTAGCACACCTCCTTCACGGGCTTCTCACAAATTCTTTCACTTGTGTGAGTCGTGTGCCAAAGCCTGAGGTCTCTAACAATGATGTTTCTGCCTATTGTACGATGTTGTCCATGTACCAGCTTTTATATCGACCATTTCTTATTGCCCCCTACCCACAATAGCTCCCTGCGGAACAGTTTTGATGAGGTCATTGGCATTTGTCTCCTGGCCGTATCGGCGCATTTTCCTGTTGATATGGGATATCAAGAGATCGTGGTGTGGACGATACACTGTCTGATAGTCTAGCACTCTCGTTTCTTGGTGACATGTTCAGTGTATCTATCTATCTATCTATCTATCTATCTATCTATCTATCTATCTATCTATCTATCTATCTATCTATCTATCTATCTATCTGTCTATCTGTCTGATCCATTTGTACTGTCTGTATGTCTATCTATCTATCTACTAATGAGCTAGAATCCTAGATTAGCACCTCTCTTTCATCAGCTATGATCATTTCTCCATGAAATTCTTGCTATGAATTTTCTCTAATTTTATCTTCTTTGTTAATGGCTGTGTTACGTGTCCTCTTCCTTTCATTCTTTTCTTTTTCTCCCTCTGGGCCATTGGCCTGTCCATATTTTCCCACAAAAGGAACTGTGTTAGGAATTATAATTCTATCCCCGCTGACTTGATTCCTGTCCCTTACTTTGTCCAGGTCCTTCCTGGCAGAACAGACATTAAAAATATTCTCTCCACCTGAGTTGGACTGACAACTTGTTGCGCTCATGGAGCATCAGACAATAGTAGCTAAAGACTGACAACAAGAAGAACAAGAAGAAGAAGAAGAAAGAAGGACCAGTCTCTGTACATCTGCTGTCAGTGCCCAGGTCTGGCATCCACGCATGTTGTGCATGTTGTAAAGCTGGACAGGATCAACACAGATGAGAACTTTCCCCTGCGTCTGGAAACTTTCTTTTTTTTTTGATGGGGAAAAAAGCAGTTTCGTTTGTTTCTTGACTGAAGCACATCACGGCCATGTACATTTCATGTAAGCTGTACATTTTTTTGGTCCCTTGCATTCCAGTTTATATTTTCTCATAAAGCATGTACATCCCCATCATCATGAAATTTCTATGTATTCCTATGCAGTATGTAGCATGCTAACATTGTGATTTTAGTACACATATCAATGTTTAAATTAAGTTGCATGGATTTAAAAAAAAAGCAAAATAAAAGTAGAAATACAGTTATTTTAAGTATTTTCATCTGTACTAGAACAAACGCAACAGAATAATAATAATAATAATAATAATAATAATAACTACAACAAAAGTAAAGTTTTCAAATAAAGGTATTGTTGCAAAAGAAACAAAGCATTAAATAAAGAAATATTCATCAGAGTTTAATCATAATGATGTGTACAGCTACTTTGCAAACTTTCTGTGGTAAAGAACCTTCACCAAGTGGTCTGCCAATGCGCAGACTGCAAACTGCAAGACAGACAATTGCAAATCAGAGTATGGCAGTTTCTGTTGTCTTTGTGAGCGTGCAAATAAGGTAAAAAGTTTACACTGGAAAGTTATGGAGTATTCAATTTACGTTTGAAGTTTCGACTGAGTTTTTCTGTATGTAATGATCATATTTTTATTGCCATTACTTTGGGTCGTATTTTCAAGAGCGTTGATAGAAAACGATACGCAAAGCCGTTTAAAAAATAATCTAACGTTAATTTTTGCCCGGGGGTTCGCACAGTGCAAAGTCTTAATCCAGTTAGCGACAAGGAATACAGTTAAGGACATCACATAGGCAGGATAATGGAATGCATGGCACAAAAGCTTGAATGTGTTTCATCCATAGAAGTGTTCTGTCCTTTCGTACATGTATTAGAATAGAGAGTGCTATCGTGTTAGTTCTGTTTGTGAGAGCATTCCTAGTTTAGACTGCTGAATGATGCATTGGCCATCAAAAACACCATCTTCAAAAACAACAAATAAACAAAACTAAGTAAACTCTTGTCTCCCATAATAGACTGAAATCTACTTCCACATTGTGAAACCAACTTAAAGAATAAAATATGATTAGAAAAAAATCCAGAGTTATTTTTTCTTGTAAAATATGTATGCAACCTTCAGTTTGTTTTAGTGTACATGTTGGTATAACAGAAAGCGTTGCTGTGTGTGTGTGTGTGTGTGTGTGTGTGTGTGTGTGTGTTGTGCGTTCGTGCGTGTGTGTGTGTGTGTGTGTGCATGTGTGCGCGTGTGTGCGTGTATGTGCACTCATGTGCTGCATATAAAACAAAAAAACATCTATCTTAATGCGACTGCCACCGACGTAAGATTGAAAAGCAAGACGTTGAGCTAGATAAGATCGCAAAGAAGATTAAAGAAGAGTAGACAGGGGAAGCAACAGTGAGCTTGGAAGATGAGAGGAAGAAGACCAAAAAAAAAAAAAAAAGAGAGAGGGATAGGGGGGGTGGGGTAACTACGCTCCAGCCAGATGGAAACTGGATGGAGGAGGCGGGAAGAGGAGAGGGGTGGTGGATAACGTCCAGGTTTAGCTTAAAGCGATTGTGGTGTGTTGGGTTGCATCATGTTTTATTGTATTGGTTTACATTGCCTTGTACTGGTTTGTGTAACGCCAGGTTTGGCTTAAAGCCATCATGTTGGGTTGCATCGTGTTTTATTGTATTGGTTTACGTTGCATTGTACTGGTTTGCATTGTGTCATATTGTTACGCGTTGCATAGCCTGGTTTGTGCTGTTTGTGTTGTATTGTATTGCGTTGTTCTGATTTGTATTGTACTGCACTGTTTATCTTATTTGTTGTATAACCTGTTTTGTGTTGTGTTGTTTTGTATTGTATTGTATTGTATTGCATGGTTTTGATTTGTGTTGCGCACTGTGTCATTATATTGACTATACATTGCATTGTACCGGATACTTTTGTGTTGTATTGTTTTGTAGTACAGTGTAGTTGTCTAGTAGAATTTATTGCATCGTGTTGCGCTGTACTATATTGCACTATCATCTTGTATAGTACTGTGTTATGGTTACAATATGTAGCAGATTTCTATGCTAGAAATGCTGAACGACCTTTGTGCGAAAAATGTGTCACTTTAAGAGCAAGAATACTAAATCATACCAAAACAAGAACTCAGCAACCTTTCGTGGTGTTGTATTTGCTTCCCTGTAGGAGATTTATGTACAGAACTTTGCCAGGATTAGCCCCTTGTTTCCTCCAGTTCTCGTAAAATATCTGGTAAATGTGCGCTAAACCTTGGTCCACCTTTTCGTCTGAGAGACTAACACCCAGCTCATCCCTTATGGTCTAGCGGATAGAGCAAAAGTGTGGATTTGTGCAGGAATTGAACCTAAAACCTTTTGGTTTCTAGACTTAAGATGCGTTACCGCTAGACCACTGATCTATTCATGTTGTGTTAGGTATTTAATGTGGATATTGCACTTGGGAGAGAGTGTTATTTGGATAAGCATAATGCGCTTCTTACTCAATACTTTATAGATTTCATCGTTAGTGGTCAAAACATGCTTCTTCCATTAAAGGATAATACTTTCCTCCGCTTAACATGCTCACACACACACACACACTGATTCTGTTGTTACCTAACCAGCCCCGGTATGGCTGGCCTCTGTGGTCAGCGGGGCTATAAACAACAGGATTGGATTGTCGTTATAACCACAGCGCGGGCCTGGATCAAAGCCAGTCAGTTTAAAGCCTAAACCTTGGAGGATATTGATCGACATGCAGGCACAACATTCAAACCTGCCGCAGACACACTGCTCATGCCATCAGAGAATGATCACTTATTCCCTTTGCGCAAAATCAAATAAGTATTTTCGGTTCTTAAATTGCGTTTGATGACACTCATTCAAGGTATTGCTATGGGTGATTATGTGTATGTGTATGAGGGGGTGTTGCATGTAAAAAAAATCCCGAATAAAAAAGTTTAAACAAGTATTTTCGGTTCAGAATATAAGTCATCGTTGCGTAAGAAGATGAAGTCAGTAAGGAAAGGCGTTCACATTTTGCATGGGGGTCATAAGGGGGAAGGTATACAGATGAAAAGGGGGGAGCAGGAGGAGACGTTTGCAAACGGAATCACTGGTACCCCGAGTTTGCTTTTATGCAGATATGCAGAGTGCATTAGGGGACGGGATAGCTCAGCGGTCAGAGCACTCGCTTTCTCCAAACTAAAGCTAAGCAGCATTGAACGTGGTTACCAAGTAGGTGGGTGACCGTTTGCGTGCCTTGGCTTCAGTACAGTCCCCCCAGTTCACCCAGCTGTCAATGAGTACCTTCCTTCTCTAGGGAATGGAAGGTAAAGCAGCGAGGGAGAGGAGATGGGCGCCGCCCTCAATAATTATGATGGCTTCTAGAGAAGCCGAGGTCTCTGACATCTCTCTCCCCAACGACCGCATACGTTATGGGAACATCTTTATTTTTACCTTTAGAGTGCATACCCAGCATGGAATCCACAATCCGGCGTGGGGTGGGCTCCACCATTTGGATTCAACAGGCTCGTGACTCACTGGCTGAAGATGTCGATATAGTGCAGTGCAGTGCTACAGTGGGTCTTCAGGCCAGGAGTGAAGGGAGACAGCATGGATTTTAACTGGTTAAATCATGACGTGGCGGTGTCCAATCAGTTAGTGCTACACACATACTGCTAAGAACAGTGGATTGGTGGTCTACAGGTAACGCACCTGCCTACATCAGAAAGCAGTAAGTCCGGGTTTGATCTCCGTTTGTACCCAAAACTTTCCCTCCATCCACTAAACCAGAAGTCTTCAATAATTTAAAGTATCACTAAACTGTTAGTGATGGTCTGGCTGCCAGTCTTTCGGGTGAGACGATAAAACAAGTTCCGCATGCCACACGCATTTAGCGCACGTGAAAGAACCCATGGCAACAATGATAGTTGCCCTTGGCAACATTCTGTTAGAGAAAAGCTTCTGAGAGAGAAACAAATACATACACAAACAGGAAAAGATAAAAGAAAAGTAATGGATGGCGCTGCTTTTGATGCGACGTGCTCTCCCCAGGGAGAGCTGCCCGAATTTCTCGCAGAGAAATATGCCGTGACTTAAAGTGGTATACAAATACAACTACAGTACGTCAAGCCGTTTGGCCTGTTCAGGCTGTTATCAGTCATATTTTTATGGCTTGAAGAGAGGTGTATTATTCGGAAAAGCATGGTAACGATACACGGACCATTGTGAACAACAAAAAGCCAGCGGCTCATTGGGTGCTCCAAAACCAAAACATGACCAATTTCATATCCTGGTTTTGGGAGCATGCTGTAGACAGTTGGCTGGATGTTGCTCACACATTTTCTGTGTAGCAGTGGCGGTTTTGTTTTGGAATTAACTGTACGGAAAATTCAGCACGAAAATATAATAGAAATTGTTTTGAAGTCAGCATACTAAACCCCAAGGTTCTGGGTTCCATTCCCAGCCTGGCCCTTTCTTCTCAGTTTAACGATAAATCGAACTGTCAAAGTCCTTTGGATGAGACTATAAATCGATGCCCCGTGTGCGAGTGCATGCAGTACATCTTGCGCACACGTTAAACATCCGTTCCACCTTTCGGAAGAGTAGGCCATTTCATGCCGGTAGGAGCAAATCTTTACCTCTCACCCCCTCAAACAAAACAAACACGCATGCACCAAGGTGTCATATTGAGACACTATTCCAGAAGTCAGAATACCGATATCTAAGTGGTGGGGATATAAAAAAAAAAACCACCAGTCGCATGCGCACAAATCTCAACATTGGTGAGCCTCAGAGCTCAGAGTGCCAAGGAATGAAAAAATAAACAGATGAAAAAAACAAAGCTGAATGAAACGAAGAAAGAAAAGGAGTGGGGTGCAGGGAGTGTCTAGACCTCGGTGTGGGTGGAGGATAGGAGCAGCACCTTAGTTAGCAGTCCAGGGCCCGGTTTGTGTGTGTGTGTGGGGGGGGGGGGGGGGGCAAAGTTTGTAGAAACAAAGATATTGATTGATTGCAAGTGGTGTGGAGGGGTTTCTCCTTTCATGCACACGTAGCTAGGCAGCGTTGAACATTCGATGTCTCTTAACTAGACCCTTCTCTGCAGCCTTCCTCCTGCATCCTCCTCTCCTCCTGTTGTATCTTTTCTTCCCCTGCTTTTTCACTTCTGGCTGGTGACTGGGGTTTTGTGTTTGTTGTAGGTTTTTCTTTTGGTGCTTGGTAAATGCATTTAAAGGAGAGGGAAGGGCTATGGGAAATTGATATGGTGGCTGCAAGCTTCCCCCGTTATTACTGGGTACCGCTTCCCTGGCCTTCCTGTCCCCCTGTTCCTACACCAGAGCGCTATGTTAATTAAAGGCATTGCTGGCATGTTCGATTAGCAGGGGCTGGAATTCCAATGTTTGCTTCAATATGTAGGTGCTGTGTCCTGCTCTGCTCTGTTGAAAAAAACACAAGTAGCTTATTTTGGCCTATATTCTAGTTTCAGCTCAAACATCACACAACATTTAATCACTAGTTTGTTGTTGTTGATGTTGTTGGTGTTTTTTTAAAAATAAATACTGCGTTTGTTAAAATTATCCATCTAGACAGAACAATCTTGGTATGGGAATCAAAGATGGTCAAAGATTGGGGAAATTAAGTTGAGAATTGAGTTAGCGTTAGAGAAAGGAGCGTTTAAGCACTGCATCAAATTTGGTCAGATTTGCTTTGAATGTGAAGTTCCACGATGTGAAATGAGTGTAACGTTAGGCCGCGGCAGTGTTACAGCAGAGTTGCATGAAAGCCTTGGCGTGGGATGTTCCACCAGACTGTTATATTCCCATAAAAGTGTGTGTGTGTGAGCGTGTGTGTGTGTGTGAGCGTGCGCGTGCGCGCTTGTGTGTGTGCGCGCCCGCGTTTGTCTGTTTATTTGAATTGACCAGAAATCTAATCATCAAAACTTCCTTTCATTCGTCGATCTATCCATCCATCTGTCTGTCTGTTTGCCTGTCTGTCTATTTTTCTGTTTGTCTGTCTGTCCGATAGTCTAACTTCTTCTCTAGGCCCCCAGCCAGAAGTGACTTCATGGTTCCGGTTGAAAAAATGTACAAGATTCAAAGCTAGTCACGTGTGTTCTTTCCTTCTTGAAGAAACAGTGTGACTGATTGTCACAGCTTACGCAGTCACTCTTTCTCCTACATGTTACTCTGCATTTCATGAATGTCTGCAGGTACTGATGCTTCATTGCATATGAGAGAGGGAAATAAATAGATAGAGAGATAGAGGAATAGATAGATAGGTAGATAGATAGAGAGACAGACAGACAGACAGACAGACAGGCAGACAGAGAGAGAGAGAGAGAGAGCGAGAGAGAGAGAGACTGAGAGAGAGAGAGGCAAAGAGAGACAGAGGCACAGAGAGACACAGAGAGAGACACAGAGAGAAAGAGGGGGAGACAGAAGCAGAGAGAAAAGAAAGAGGAGGAAGAGAGGAAAAGTTTAAAACAAATAGGAAGAAAAACTATTAATGAAGGAAGAGAGTGAAAGAGACAGACAGACAGACAGACAGAGAGAGAGAGAGAGAGAGAGAGAGAGAGAGAGAGAGAGAGAGAGAGAGAGAGAGAGGAGAGAGAGAGAGAGAGAGAGGAACGAACAAACAAACGCACACACACAAACAGACACAGAGTCAGAGCAAACTGACGAAAATATAAAAAATAAAAAAAGAAAGAAAAAAGCCCTCGAGAGAATTCGTCCCATGTGACCAGCACGGATCAATGCCGGGCCTGAAAGGCAAGAAATTGAGCGGGGTGGCATTGCAAAGGGGATTGGTATGGGGAGAGCGGCCAGGGGAGGTGGAAAGAAAGGGAGAGGAGCAAGGGAGAGAGGGAGTGAATAGGAGAGAGAGAGAGAGAGAGAGAGGGGGGGGGGGGTGGAGGGGGGAGCAGAGAGAGGAGGAGGAGGGGAGGTGATCTGTTGCGTCTGGTGTTATTTGTCTCCACTTCAACTGTCAGGATGGGGAGAAGAGAAGAGAAAGAAAGAGAGGGAGAGAGAGGGAGAGAGAGGAGAGAGAGAGGAGGGAGAGAGAGAGAGAGAGGGAGGGAGAGTGAGAGGGAGAAGAGGGACATAGAGAGAGGACAGAGACAGACAGACCACACAGAGACACACACAGAGAACGAGAAAGAGAGAGAGAGAGAGAGAGAGGGGGGGGGGGGGGGGGAGAGGGGGAAGAAAACAGACAGATAGACAGAAAGCAGAGAGAGAAGAGAGAGAGAGAGAGACGAGCAGAGAGAGAGAGAGAGAGAGAGAGAGGGGAGAGAGAGAGAGAGAGAGAGAGAGAAGAGAGACAATGACAATGACAATGACAAATTCTTTTATTTCGAGGATAATGAATAAGCACACATGTGCTTTTTTACATCAGTCCCCGCCGTTAGGGATACATCTTAATAATAATAACCCAATACTTATACAGTCTCACAATAGAGAGAGAGAGAGAGAGAGAGAGAGAGAGAGAGAGGAGAGAGAGAGAGAGAGAGAGAGAGAGAGAGAGAGAGAGAGAGAGAGAGATGATGAAAGATCATTGTGAGGATGAGAGGGGGGAGGGCAGTGGAAGGGAGGTGGGTTAGTTTTAACTGAGCATAGATTGGTGCTGCTGGTATGGGCATGGTGTGGGTGGGTGAGTGGGTAGGTCTCGGAGAAAGGAGGGCAGGGCAGGGAAGGGTAGGGCAGGCATTGATTTGTGCACGGCTTAGAGATTATGCTCGCCGCTACAGGGTCGTGCCAGCCCAAAGTCCATCTCTGCTGATCAGGAACATGACTGCTGTCTTCAGGGAAACTGATACCTGCCTTCTCCAGAGATTCCAGTAATGATGGCCTGTGGTTGGTTTTGTTTTTGGTTTTCTTTTGTGTAACATCTGGATGGACGTAAGAGTTGAGGATAAAAATAAAGGGATGTGGTGAGAGAGCCTCAGGAAAGGTAATGCCTGCAAGTCAGATGGAATGGCATGTTTGTGTGGTTTTTCTCTTTTCCGTAATATTTGAAAAACATTTGACTATTGAAATTTTATTTCATAGATTTTATCTGCAGGGCACCATGTTTGTAATAATTTATATGTTTGTTTAAACTATTGATTATTTATCATTGATTGCATGACTGTGTAAGACTAGGTTGAATGCATGCGCTTTAATTTGTTTTTGCAAGATATAGTGCTATACAAGTTCCATTATTTATAATAATAATAATAATAATAATAATAATAATAATAATAATAACTTAGAATTGAAGATGAAATACAGAGATTTGCCCAAAGACCTTCAGGAAAGGTAACACCTACAAATGAGATTAAATGACACGTTTGTTTGCTTTTCATTTAGGTAGCAGCTGGTTGAATAAAGAATTGAGGATAGCAATAACGAGAGATGAGGTCAGAGAGAAAAAGAAGCAAGTAAACAAATAAACCAAAATGAGAATTGGATACTACAGTCTGGAGTCGTACTCAGAGTCGCAGGCAGACAGATAGACAGACCAACCGGACCGACCGACCGTCAGACAGACAGACAGACAATCTCACATACTCTCACTCACTCCCCCTACACACATACCCCGCCTACACACACACACACACACACACACACACACACACACACACACACACACACACACTCTCTCTCTCTCTCTCTCTCTCTCGATATCTTGCAATGTTTTGATTAACACCCTATTTTCTCTTTTTATGACATAAAAGTTACATGACATGAAAGAGCACAGTGTGTGAGGGTTTTTTTTTTTTTTTTTTTTTTTTCCCCATACAGCATTGTGTTAACATTGCAGTAGCCTAGAGCTGACATGGTTGTATTTGATGTATACATTTTTTTGTTGTTGAGTGGTGAATGTTTTGAGAATGCAATAACTTGTGAGCATAGTAACTATTATGAAAATGCAAGAAAACCTAATGAGCATCAATGATTTCAAATGTTATGATTTATGATGTGCTTGATGTTTGTATTTTGTAGGTGAGAAGGTGTTAACATATCAGGTATAGCTTCATCAATAACTTTGTTAATAGGTCTATTGTCTTTTTGTGGTACCCTGGGAAGTGGTTAAGGTGAACTGAGTTTTTGTTTTAGCTGTGTTTTGTTTTGTTTTGTTGGCATACGACAGTCTTTATTTAGGCATGATGTTGGAATATGCTTATGCAAGAGTATACAGTTATGAGTGCACTCCAGGGTATTATGCCAAAGTCTTACCAAACTTATGTGAATTTTTTTCATCTTCAACTTTTCATCTTCAATATTTTGCCCCTCAATGTGTATTGTGGCCAAAGGCCGATGTACATTAAACAATTTCAGAGTTCAGAGTTTCAGAGTTCTCTCTCTCTCTCTCTCTCTCTCTCTCCCCCTTCACCTCCTGCACTCCGAAAGAGAAGATAGATAGAGAGGAAAAAAACCAAACCAAACCACCCAAAGACAGACGCAGAAGAAGTGGACACAAGAGACTGAAAATCAGGCGATCTAGTTTCGGTGCGACAGACCTCGATCAATAGAAGAGAAGAGGATGACAGAAGACAAAGACAAAGGCGATCGGAATTGTAGAGTAAGAGTAGAAGAGGTGGGGTGGGGGAGTGGGGGGGGGGGGTTGGGTGGTGGGGGGGGGGGGGGGTGTGGGCGGGCAGGGAGATGGAAGAAGGAATTGTGTGTGTGAGAGCGAGTGTGTGTGCTCGTAGGTATGGTAAGTTTGGAGGGATGTAATATATTATAGGGCTGGGGAGAGAGAGAGAGATACGTCGTATGACTGTTACGTTTGTTTAAAGTCTAAGGGAGAACGGCATGCTATTGGGAAAAGGTGTGTGTGTGTGTGGGGGGGGGGGGGGAGGGTAACGGGGTTGGGTGGAGACTAGGGAATGAGTTTGAAGGAGAGGTTGAAGATCTTCTTTATGATATAAAGTTGATAACCGTTTCCCTAGAAACAAACGACATGGTTTCAAGTCTTTAAAGGCGCTGGCTCCTCTGAGTACAAAGTTTAGTGCACGAGTGTCGTAACTGAAATATAAACTACCGACTCACAGCTCTCATTCTTGTTGTTTGTTGTTGGTGTTGTTCTTCTTCTTTGCCCCCAAAATACCAAAACGAAAACAGGGGTGACATAAAGTTGCTGGACGTGGAATATCCTGCTTGTGTATGTTATAAGGTCAGGCTTATTCACACACACACACACACACACACACACACACACACACACACACACACACACACACACACACACACACACACAGCACCACACACACACACACACAACACCAACACACACACAACACACACCCCACAATCTCTCTTTACAACACATCACACACACACACTCACACACAG
>CM054137.1:9533472-9578472 GCA_028751875.1 Rapana venosa
TGTCTGTCTGTCTGTCTGTCTGTCTGTCTGTCTGTCTGTCTGTCTATCTATCTATCTTATCTATCTGTCTGTCTGTAGTCTGTAGTCTGTCTGTCTGTCTATCTATCTATTATCTATCTATCTATCTATCTATCTATTTGTCTGTCTGTTGTTTGTTTGTCTGTCTGTCTGTCTGTCTGTGTATCTGTCTGTGTATGTATGTATGTGTATATGTATGTATGTATGTATGTGTATATGTATGTATGTATGTATCTGTCTATCTCTCTCTGTCTATCCACACACACACACGCATGTGTACGCCCGCGCACAGAGACAGAGACAAAAACAGAGACAGATAAACAATAGGCAAAGAAACGGGTCAATAGAAAGACGCATATAAGGACATAATACAGGACAAAATAGAGGCCAGAAAAGAGACAACAGGCTGCAGAGTGTCATTACAAGCCTGGCACAGTCTCAGTGGTCCACTTCCGGTCCCTTGTCTCCAGAGAGAGGCTGTCGCAGCCGCTGGACCAAAGGCGAGAGTCGCCAGTATTCCCCACCACCATCAATTATTGAAACAGCACTCACTGATCACATCCCTCTGGGCCCCTCCCCCCCGTCCCACCCCTCTCTCTGTCTGTCTCTGTCTCTATCTGGCTGTCGGTCTCTGTCTGTCTGTCTTTCTATCTTTCTGTGTGCGTCTCTTCCTGTCTCTTTCTCTTTCTGTCTGTCTGTCTGTCTCTCTTCCAGCTCTTTGTCTCTCTTTCTTTCTGTCTGTCTGTCTCTTTCTTGGTCTCTGTGTCTCTGTCTCTGTCTCTGTCTCTGTCTCTTTTCTCTCTCTCTCTCTCTCTCTCTCTCTCTCTCAGAAAGTGGCTATGGCCTAAGATCTGAATAAACTATTCGTATTCGTATTGTATTTGTATTCGTATTATCTCTCCCCCCCCCTCTCTCTCTCTTTCTTCTCTGTGTGTGTCCAGTATTGTCTCCCTTTGTTTGTCTGTCTTTTTCCTGTTGTCTGCACACGAAAACAAACACAGACATAAACAGTCAGAGCCATAGATGTGTACGTGCCTGTGTTTGAGCGCACGTGTGTGTGTGTGTGTGTGTGTGTGTGTGTGTGCGTGCGTGCGTACGTGCGTGCGTACGTGCGTGCACACATACACATACGCACGTATGCAGACAGACAGACAGACTCGCACAAACAGACACACATACACAGACATTCAGTTTCTTTGTTTCGGTCTTTCGCTGCATATTTGTGTGTGTTGATCTACTCTATCTCAGTGTTTGTTGTCTGTCTGTCTGTCTGTCTATCTGTCTACCTATCTATCTGTCTATCTCTCTGTCTATCTGTCTGTCTGTCTTCTGTCTCTGTCTCTCTCTCTCTCTCCTATCCTCTCTTCCTCCTACTCACCCTCCTCCTCCTTCTTTTCCTCTTCCTTTCTCTATGTGGAACGTCATTGTGTTAGATTGTACATGATGGAGCATGTACCCAAGACAGAACAACAAGAATAGGCATGGCTAAAAGCAGCATGATCTAACTAAACAACGTCTGGGGAGATCACGATATCGTATTACAGCACTTACCAGCTGAAAATAAAACTAATAACATGCTCAGTATGTGTGGCCCGTCATGCTATAACTATGGCAATGAATCCCGGACACGAAAATAACAATGACAAAAGAATCGAAGCAGCTGAGATGTGTTTTTATGAGGCTGCTCAGGGTCAGTGTGACAGATAAGAGAAGAAATAAAAGCATACTGCTTAAACTGGGAACAATAATAACACTTCTTACATCAATAAATATAAGGAAATTAAGGTCTGCAGGCCATGCGGTACAAAACCAAGATACGGACCTCATGAAGACTGTCTTTCAAAGCAAAGACCGAGGAAAAAAGGCAGATCACCAGCTTCTCTCATTGGCAACATCACCAAACCCTGTGGCCTGAGAATCCATGAAGTCAGCAGGGCAGTACAGCGAAGACGGGAGCACATGGAGAAGGAAGGAGGAGCATGTCGGTGTCATTGGGTGTGGCGGCTAACATCGTACGTACCCGGTGATGCCAACAGGTGAGGTAAAGGTGTACATGATTTCTCTTAACTGCACGATTCAGATAATCTGCTCTCTCTCTCTCTCTGTCTGTGTGATTGTCTGCCTGTTTGTCTGTCTGTCTGTTTGTCTATGTCTGTCTCTCTCTGTCTCCCTGTATTTGTATGTCTCTCTCTCTCTACCTCTCTCCCTCTCTTTCTTTCTCTTTCTGTCCATCTCTCGCGCTCTCTGTCACCCTGTCTGTCTGCCTCTACCTGTCTCTCTCTGTCATTCTGTCTGTTTGTCTGTATGTATGTCTGCGTCCCTCTCTCTGTCACTGTTTCTGTCTCTTCTCCCCATTTTTACCGCCTCCCCTCCCCCCTCTCTCTCTCCTCCCTGTCTGGTGTCACCATCCTTTGGGAATGTTGTGACTTTTGAGTGTGCACATAGTATAATTATGAGAGCGAGAGTGAGAGACAGAGGCAGATACAGAGACAAATGAATGAACAAATAGTCTTTATTTGTCAAGGGTGACAGATCAGCATTCTTTTACTTTTGTCATCCCTCCGTCACAATGATAAGGCGCTAGAAAAGAAAAATCACATACAATTTAAAGAAAGGAGATCAATGCATAGCTAACAAATGAATCCTTAACTGACTCGAACAGTAATGTTAAGACAGATACAAATTATATGGAATATAATGAAAAAAATGTAGATAGAATGAAACAGGGAGGAGATCATTATGGGAAGAGAAAGAGAAAGAGAGAGGGGAGAGAGAGAGGGGGGGGGGGGTAGAGAGAGAGAGAAGAGAGAGAAAAGAGATAGAGAGATGACAGACAGACAGAAGAAGACAGAGAGACAAGAAGACAGACGCAGACAGACAGGCAGGCACACAGTGGCAGACAGACAGACAGACAGACAGACAGACAGACAGACGACATGCAGACAGATAGAAACATCCAGATAGAGGCATACCCGACACTATGTGGAGGCCATTTCCCCAGGGAAGGGATTTCCCCGTAGCCGGACCCAAGAGTGGGAGCTGGCTCCTATTGACATCGCCATAAATCATTGAAACACTACCTACCGGTCGGCAAAAGGCTACCTATCTACCAATCTCTCTGTCGCTGGAGGTCTGTCTGTCTGTCTGTCAGTTTGTCTGTACGTCTGTGTCTGTGTGTTTCTGTCCGTCTGCCTGTTTGTCTGTACGTCTGTGTGGGTTCTGTTAGTGTATTTATGTATCTCACTATTTCTTTTTCTCTGTCTATGTCTTTCTCTCTCTCTCTCTCTCCCTCTGTCTCTCTGTCTCTCTTTCTCTGTGTATCTCTCTCCATGTCTCTTTATACTATCTTTCTCTGTATCCCCCCCTCTCTCTGGTTTTGTGTTTGTCTGTCGGCTTGTCTGTCTGTCTATCTGTCTGTCTCTCGTCTGTGTTTCTCTCTTTCTCTCTTTGTGTCCCCTTGTTTCTGTCCTTTACATTGATTCCTCCCTTGCCCGCCTGTTCCTGTGTTTGTATGTTCTCTGTCTGTCTGTCTGTCTGTATGTCTACCTCTATCTCTGACTTTCTCTTTCTGTCTCTGTCTCTCTTTGGTAAGGGGAAACTAGTGGTTTTATTTAAAACTTATTTTATTTGTTTTAAAAATATTTTTCAGGTGTGTGTATATATATATATATGTGTGTGTGAGTGAGAGAGAGAGAGAGAGAGAGAGAGAGAGAGAGAGAGAGAGAGAGAGGAGAGAGAGAGAGAGAGAGAGAGAGAGAGAGAGAGAGAGAGAGAGAGAGAGAGAGAGAGAGAGAGAGAGAGCGAGCGAGCGCAGAATACGTATCCTCAACAACACACCCAGTAACCTATCCATTCTTAGGGAGAATATCAAATGACCTCGCCAGTGCCAGCTGACCTTTGCTGCCTGTAGATGACAGACAGCAAAATGTTATTTCCACCGTTTCTTATGGCAACCTTGTCTATTAGAACACATGGGCAGGTGTGTGCAGGGTGTATGGTATTGCATTGTATGCCACTTTCAATCACAGCAGGGCAGCGCCTCACACACACACACACACACACACACACATACACACACACACACACACACACACACACACACACACACACGCACACACACACACACACACACACATCCTTTTCACAGATACATTTGTTTCCTTGTCAGAGTGGCTTTTTTCTACAGAATTTTGTCAAGGACAACTCTTTCGTTGCCGAGGTTTCCTTTTCGTGTGCTGAATGCATGCTGCTCACAGGACTAAGGTTCATCGACTCCTCTGAAAGGCGTGTACCCAGACCACCACTCAAGGTCTGGCGGATGAGACCACATTTTGAGCTGAACAGGAAGGAGCTGGAACCGACAATTCTGCCTTTTTTGACCGGTGCGTGTACGTTACCTCTAGACTACTGATCCATCTAAAGCTACTAATCCACGTGTAGATATTGTTTACGTTTCAAAGCTTTTTAAAGTCATGGAATATGTCTCTGCGTCAAATTTCAGGACGCTATCCTAAAAGAGAGAATCACCCTTGAAGTGATATTCAGTTTTTCGCTTTTTAAACTTTTCTTGCCTCTATGTATACGTGTTTGTCTCTGAGAATGATTTGTGTACCTAATCATTTTTGTGTACTTGAGAAATTTGTCTAGAACAGTTTTGTTGTTGAAATGGTTTTTGTTGTTGTTGTTGTTGTCCTCTTATGTTGTAGAGGAAAACTTAGCTTATAATTTGATCTGAAATAGTAGGGACCAAGTGGATGAGGGTGTGTGTGTGTGTGTGTGTGTGTGTGTGTTGTGTGTGTGTGTGTGTGTGTTGTGGCTAGACACCCCTGTGTGTGTGTGTTTGTCTGGTGTTGTGTTGTGTTGCGGGCGTGTATGTGTGTGTTGTGGCTAAACACCTGTGTGTGAGTGTGTATTGTGTTTGCGTGCGTGCGTGCTGGTGTGTGTGCGCGTGCACGCGTGCACACGTGCACATTTATAAGTTCCCAATACACTTATAAATTGTACATAATTATGTGCATAAAAATGACTTTTTTTTCCTTTTCGTTCTAAAAGACAGCATTTTAACTAAACAACTGCCCTTCTTTGTTTTCACCATTCTTGGGTTTTTTTAAGCTTTCCTGCTCTCCCCTTTTCCTCCCTCACACACACACAGCAAGGAAGGGGGCTAGTTGTAAAGCAAAGGGCAGTGGAGGGAGGGAGGTGGGGGGGGGAGGGGGGTATTTTCGCCTGTATGGTCACCAGAGCCAGGCCACCGGCCCAGAGGCTTGCGGAGGCAGTGGGAATGAGATCAAAGGAGAGATCAATGGTGCTGATCGATGGGGAGATCAATGAGGCAGTGAGAGGGTGCTTACTGATGCCTGGGAGAAACTTCGCCTTTTTTTTTTTTTAACCCTACCCCCATTCCCCCCTCCTTCGTCCCGCCTCCTTGGTGACATCATGCTAGGAGTGAGTGAGTGTGTGTGTGTGTGTGTTGTGTGTGTGTGTGTGTGGTGTGTGAGTGTTGTGTGTGTGTGTGTGTGTGTGTTGGTGTGTGTGTGTGTGTGTTGTGTGAGTGTGTGTGTGTGTGTGTGTGTGTGTGTGCGTGTGTGTGAACTGTGTGTGCGTGTGTTTGGGTGGGTGGGGGTGGGGGGTGGGGGGGGGAAGTTGGTGCGTAGGGAAGTGTGTGTGTGTTTGCATGTGTGTGTGTGTGGGGGGGGGAGGGGAGTGTGTGTGTATGTGTGCTTGTGTGTGTGCTGTGTGTGTGTCTGTGTGTGTGTGTGTGAGTGTGTGTGTGTGTGTGTGTGTGTGTGTGTGTGTGTGTGTGTGTGTGAACTGGTGTGTGCGTGTGTTTGGGTGGGTGGGGGTGGGGGGTGGGGGGGGAAGTTGGTGCGTAGGGAAGTGTGTGTGTGTTTGCATGTGTGTGTGTGGGGGGGGGGAGTGGTTGTATGTGTGCTTGTGTGTGTCTTGTGTGTTGTGCGTGCGTGCGTGCGTGTGTGTGTGTTGTGTGTGTGTGTGTGTGTGTGTGCTGTGGTGACTGTGTGTGCGTGTGTTTGGGTGGGGAGAGGGTGGGGGGTGGGGGAAAGTTGGTGCGTAGGGATAGTGTGTGTGTTGCATGTTGTGTGTGTGTGGTGTAGTGTGTGTATATGGCTTGATGGTGTGCTTGTGTGTGTTGTGCTGCGTGTGTGTGTTTGTGGCAGTGGGTAGATGAACATGTTGCGTGCGTGTATTGTGTGTGCAGTCTGTGTGGTTGTGTGTGTACACGCGTGATAAGCATGAGGCAGTCACGACAAGAAATACGATAGCAGCACAAGATTTGACTAAGACCTAATTTTTTCACGTCACTGTAGAACAACATGCAGCTGAAATCCTGGCCTTGTGACGCTGGCTCTCTGGTCTATTCCTGATGTCATTACTAGCTATTTTTTTACATTTATTCTTTTATTTCGAGGATCATGGAATAAGCACTGGTGTGCATTTTCCCGTCCAGTCACCGTGTGTATGCAGTTTTGTAAATTTTGTCATCCGTTCCCACCGGCACACAAAACCCTACTCTTACGAAAACTGGAACAGGTTTTAACATGTGCGCAAGATATTCTGCGTGCGTTCGCGCACGGGACCTCGGTCTGATGTTAACTCCAGGGGAAAATATTCCCTTGAACTGGATTCGAACCCGGGTTAGAAAGTTACGTGCGCAAAGTAAATATATATATTGTATACCTCTTTTAAGTCACGGCAGATTTATCTGCGTGAAATTCGGGCTGCTGTCCTCGGGGAGAGTGTGTCGCCACAAGAGCAGCGCCACCCATACGTTTTTCTTTTTCTGTCTACATGTGTATTTGTTTCCTTTGAGAGTGGCTTTTTTTAGATAGAATTTTGCCAGGAACAATTTGTTCTTTCACATGTACTATAAGGAATGAATGGTAGCGCCAGAGCCGATATCCATCGAATCACACAAGGGCCAGGTGTAGCCACACTTGTATGCATGTATGTATGCATGCACACACACACATAGACACACTCGCGCGCGCTCTTTGCACGCGAGGACACACACACACACACACACACAACACACACACACACACACACACACACACACACACACACACACACACACACACACAAACCAGTTCCCACATATACATGCTTTTTGCTTTATACACAAGAATTATAAGGTGATGGGATTAACCGCAACGCCAGATGCCGGCAGTAGATGAGAGGAATGCAGAAAACGACAATGCGTTTTCCACGTTTACTGTCACCAGACAGAGACTCAGCCCTAGTCCTCTGTGAATGCAGCCTGTAGCGGGTACATACATGCCCACACTCTGCTGCCCTGGCTCTGTACTGCCGCTAGCTGTCAAAGGGCTCTGTGGACAGGTCCCTCACTGGCTGAATACAGACCACAGAAAGACACACGTTCGCAGAGATCATTAATTCACCTTTTGGAGCACGGGACAGCCTAGTGGTTAGAGCGTTGCGCTCGCGATCTGGTGCCCCAGGTTCTAGCCACTACCCTAAATGCCCAATTGACAGGATTTTACATCTGGCTTTTATGTCAGTACTGACTCCACTCCCTCAAAAGTTCTTCGGATGAGACTATAGACCGAGGACCCGTGTACGATCGTGCGCAGAATATCTAGCGCACACGTCAGAATCCGCTCTGCCTTAAGGAAGAATGGGCCATTATGGAAACGGATGACAACATTTACAAAACTGCATGCACACGGTGGCTGCATGTTAAAAAGTTCATGTGTACTTATTGATTATCCTTGAAATAAAAGAATTGAAGCATATAATACATAAGAAAACAGAGCACATGAAAGACACACGCCAGTAGAGATCATTCACGTATGTCTTTTTCTGTCTGCTAGTTTGTATACACAGTTACAATAGCTTCTACAGAGAGACAGACATGCAGATACAGAGAATTAAGCGGAATCAGAGACACAGACACCGCAAGCGTTGGGAACAGAGTTACATAGTCAGAAACAGAGACAAACAGAGCAGAGAGACAGAAACATAGACAGAGCAGAGACAGACAGAGCAGAAACACACTACACAGATGTTTCCAGTACCTGACCGCTACATTAGAGCCAAACCAGGTTATCTTCTTCACTGGGCGCACTGGAATAACCGGGTTCGGCTCTAATGTAGCGCCTCGCTTGTTTCAAGCTTGGAATTTTAAGAGGCGTTTCTTATTAGCAACTACAGCAAGGAAAAGAAAAGCAGACAAGAAAACTCCGTCGCCAGGACATCTTGTCATACTTGACCCCACATCAGAGAGCCACTCTCGACTATTGATGCCATCGATGCTGAAGGAATAGAGACAGAGGGACTCCCAAAATTTTTCGCCCCAGGGCTGTTCTATTTGGATTTTAATCCGTTTCGGCCTTCCTCTTCTTCCTCAATGCTTGCACACGCTGTCTGTATCTGTTTGTGTCTGTCTGTCTGTCTCTGTCTCTGTCTGTCTGTCTGTCTCTGTGTCTGCCTGTCTGTGTCTGTCTGTGTCTGTCTGTCTGTCTGTCTCTGTCTGTGTCTGTCTGTCTCTGTCTCCGTCTCTCTGTGTGCATTCTACCGTTCCCGCGTCTCTGTGATTTTAGCGGCTGTTCAAGGTCGACTTGCCATAGAACGTTTTTGATCAGTTCTTTGATCCCAAGAAGTGATGTCGTTTCCTTTCAGAGGGCATAGTGGGATGCTCTCTAAGAAGCAGGAAGCGGAAGGGGAGAAGAATGTGTGAGTATGAGATATTGTTAATTTTAAATTTAATTTAATTAATTAAAAAAAAAAATTCTTTTATATCAAGGATAATCGAATAAGCACTTATGTGCTTTTTAACATCCAGTCCCGGTGTGTATGCGGTTTTGTAAATTCTGTCATCTGTTCCCACCGGCACACAATGGCTTACATTTACGAAAAGCGGAACAGGATTTAACGTGTGCGCAAGATGTTCTGCGTGCCTTCACACACGGGACCTCGGTTTATAGTCTCATCCGAAGGACTTTTAGGGAGAGTGGAGTCTGCACTGATGATGATGGAAGATATCCCCCTTGAACGGGAATCGAACCCGGGTCGTCAGATTGCGAGCGCCAGAGAGAGAGAGAGAGAGAGAGAGAGAGAGAGAGAGAGAGAGAGAGAGAGAGAGAGAGAGAGAGAGAGAGAGACTGATCAAACAAAATTCGAACACTCTGACCAATTCAGGTTATTTGGAAAACAGCAAATGCTTGTAGCTAAGCCAAGAGCGATTTCCCCCATTCATGTCGCATTTCTCACTTACTGTATTCATCAAATTTTGCTTGTCGGACGGGTTTGGTGGGATTTTGACTCTAACCTCTCTCTCTCTGTTTCTGTCTGTATGTCTCTGTCTCTGTCTGTCTGTCTGTCTCTCCGTCTCTCTCTCTACCTCTGCCTCTGTCCCATGCCTATGGGCTATCACTATCCATCTCTTTTTCTCTTTCTGTCTCCTGACTCTGCCCTACTCACACACACACATACACACACACACACACACACACACACACACACACACACACACACACACACACACACACACACACACACACACACACACACACACACACACACACACACACACTCCAAGCACACACACAACACGACGCACACCCTTCTTTCTCCCTCCGCCCCCTCACACACTCGCATGCTCACCTCATTCCATTTCACCCACACATAACAGCACAACACACACACACACAAACACACCATCACACCCCCCAGCACAACGCTCACCCCGCCTTTCTCCCCCCACCCTCTTACACACAGGCAGGCAGGCAGGCAGGCAGGCAGGCCTCATTCCACCTCTGCTTATTCCTGGAGTCAGGAAATGGAATTGGTCCGCCTCGTTGGCTCTACAGCCCAGGCCAGCAGATGCAAAATAATCGGATCAAAAATCCATACCATCCTGGCGCTCCCGGGCTGCCGGGTGTGCTGGAGGACAGCCCACAGTGTCCACAGACAGCCAGCAGGGGGGGGGGGGGGGGCTGTAGCAGACTGATCCAGAATGTCCACAGAATATCGAGCAGGTGGGATAAAAAAGACAGAATCCAGAATCTCCTCAGAATCTAAAATATCCATAGAATATTCAGCAGGAATGGTAGAGGACAGAACCTAAAATATCCATAGACTATCCAGTAGGTAGGATAAAAGACAGAATCTAGAATCTCCTCAGAATCTAAAATATCCAAAGAATATTCAGCAGGAATGGTAGAGAACAGAACCTAAAATATCCATAAACTATCCAGTAGGTAGGATAAAAGACATAATCTAGAATCTCCACAGAATCTAAATAACCACAGAATATTCAGCAGGTATTGTAGAGGACAGAATCTAAAATATCCATAGACTGTCCAGTAGGTAGGATAAAAGACATAATCTAGAATCTCCACAGAATCTAAATAACCACAGAATATTCAGCAGGTATTGTAGAGGACAGAATCTAAAATATCCATAGACTATCCAGTAGGTAGGATAAAAGACAGAATCTAGAATCTCCACAGAATCTAAATAACTACAGAATATTCAGCAGGTATTGTAGAGGACAGAATCTAAAATATCCATTGACTGTCCAGCAGGTAGGATAGAGAACAGAACCTAAACTATCCACAGAATATCTAGTAAGTAGGATAGCGGCAATAATCAAGAATATTCACAAGATATCTAGTATGTATGATAGAAGACAGAGTCTAAACTATCCACAGAATACCCAGTAGGTGGAAAAAGAGGACAAAGTCTAAAATAACCAAAGAATATCCAGCAGGTTGGAAAGAGGACATAATCTGAGATATCCACAGACTATTCAGTCTGTAAGATAGAAGACAGAATCTAGAATGCCACAGAATACCCAACATGTAGGATAGAGGACAGAATCTGAAATATCCACAGACTACCAGGTAGACTAGAGGACAAAACCTAAACTATACGCAGAATATTCAACAGGTAGGATCTAGGAAGGAGGGCAGGATGTCTAGAGTAAGTGCATTAGGTAGGTTTGTAGATTGGTACTTGAGTTTGCATATATGTCTGTCTGTCTGTCTGTCTGTCCGTCCATCCATCCATCCATCCATCCATTCCGTCTATCTATCTATCTATCTATCTATCTATCTATCTATCTATCTATCTATCTATCTATCTATCTTTATATATATATATATATATATATATATATATATTATTATATATATATATATATATATATATATATATATATATATCTGTTTGTCTTTCTTTCTGTCTGTCAGTCAGTCAGTCAGTCAGTCAGTCAGTCAGTCAGTCAGTCAGTCAGTCAGTCAATCTGTCTGTCTGTCTGTCTATCTATCTATCTACACACATACACACACGAAAGTGTGTGTGTATGTGTGTGTGTTTGCGTGCACAGATGCATGCATAAGTGTGTGTACACATGCTTAACTGTGTGCGTGCCTGCGGGCACACCCATTTGCATGATTAAGCGCGTGTTCTACACGTGCACTCGAGTGTGCACATGTTCGCGTGCCAACATTGATATCAGTCCGTAACATGCGTGACTTGCACACTCCGTTGACTACTCTTGACCTCTGCACAATATGACACTAAGCAGCAATGGCACTGAAGACGAGAAGATAATAATAATGATAGAGTAATAATAATATCACAGCCAAAAAAGTGATGACATCATCATAACCACTAGGTTAATTTTCTTCTTGTGTAATTTCTCTTCTGATTTACAAAGGGCGTGTTTCAGTGCATAAATCCCATAAGCGCCACTCCGCCTCTTCTAAGTGATTCATTCACATTATTGACTATCTACTGGAACCAATGCGCTGGTGAAGCCTTGGGTACATGCCTGGTACTTTTTAAAACTCGTTTTAGCTATGCTGCGCGTACTGATATGAATGATTGGGATTTTTGACTTGCAAGTTCTGATCTTCTGCATACGTGTTTGCAGGAATGGTATGGAGGCCTCTCTAAAAACAGACTTGATGGTCCAGGCTTGTAGAACCTGCTGTGGAGATGAACACAGTTCGGGTACATCTACCACTGCTTTGTCGTTGGGGTAAAAACCACGCTGTGCTATGCACCCTCCTGTCTGTCAATAGGAGAAAAGTAATTTAGGCGGATATTCTGTCGTCTAGTGGCTGAAAGTCGTCCATGGTTGTCTGCAACACAAATTGACAGAATCAAGGCATAAAAATCCAGTCAAACCATATAACACTAAGCTAGCCAACAAGCAATCTATCTATCAAGCAAGCAAGCAAGCACCCATCTATCGTGCAACTTTATTGACCATGTAAATAACTTTTGGCCAACCAGCTGACTAGAGTTGGTTTATGGTTGCAATGATGATATAAGAGATAAGTTCTTTTCACGAACTAAGTAGATGTTCATGTGGTTTAAAGAACAGTAAAAATGCCATATTTCAACTTGAGTTGAATCAGCAAACTGAACACACAGAAACGTACTGGAAGCCAATAGTAAATGAAGCATAATAGTCAAAATAGATGATTTAATAAACAAACATGAAAGTTAGTAAATGAAGAAAAAATGAATAAACGATAGATAGATTTCTTGATTAACGAATAAATGAATAAGTAAACAAACATTTTTCATAAAAGCACATTCTACATACCTATACTAAACAAAGAAATAAAAGGAACCTTATAACTAAACCTATGATAAATAAAAACAACATGCACCAGATAAAGGTAGAAATAGAATGCAATATGAATATAAACGTAGAAGATTCTTTATTCAACGAACTATGTAAGTAACACAATCATATTTCATACCAGAGAACGCACATCTACTACAGACGCAAAAAACATAAGAACATCTTATTACTATCCTATAATTAAGATTTATATAAACTAACTGCACAGTAGTCAATAAGCAGAAAATAAATCAGCCATCGAACGCATAGAAGGATTGATACGAAAATAACATACGGACACAAAGTTTCCCTAGAAGCCCATTCTAACCTATTACAGAGCGCAAAACAGAACTTTATCTTTCCTCTTACATTACTCTCTCTTTCTGCACAGGTATACCAGGTACAAATTTCACCCATTAGCACTGGCACTGACCGACGTAAGTCACGGACAAAGAAAGAGTCTCAGCCAGGGAATTGGCTGCAAGAGAAAAGAAGCATGAAGATACTTTTCTCTCTCTCTGCTTCTTTCTGCAGAGCGAGTCAGGAGAGCAGGAGATAGTCAGATGAGAGAGAGAGAGAGGAGGGAGGAAGAGAGAGAGGGCGGGGAGAGAGCGAGAGAGAGAGGAGGAGGGAGCGAGAGAGAGAGCGAGATGAGAGAGAGACGGAGAGAGCAGAGAGAGAGGGAGGAGAGAGATGAGAGAGAGAGAAGAGAGAGAGAGAGCGGGGAGAGAGAGAGAGAGGAGGGGAGAGAGAGAGAAAGAGAGAGAGAGGAGGGAGGGAGAGAGAGAGAGCGGAGAGAGAGAAAGAGAGAGGGAGGGAGGAGAGAGAGAAGAGAGAGAGAGAGAGACAGATAGAGAGAGAGAGAGACAAAGAGAGAGGGGAGGAGAGAGAGAGAGGGGAGAGAGAAGAGAGGAGAGGAGAGAGGAGGGGGGAGAGAGAGAGGAGAGGGGAGGAAGAGACAAAGAGAGAGGGGAGGAGAGAGAGGAGAGAGGAGAGGAGAGGAGAGAGAGAGGAGGGAGAGAGAGAGAGAGAGAGAGAACAGATAGACAGAAAGACAAAGAGACAAGAGAGAGGGAGGAGATGAGAGAGGAGAGGAGAGAGAGAGAGAGAGAGAGAGAGAGAGAGAGAGAGAGAGAGAGACAGACAGACAGACAGACAGACAGAGAGAAAGACAGAGAGCTATACAGAGACAAATTTATTCTTTTATAACGAGGATAATGGAACAAGCACTCATGTGCATTTATATATCCAGTTCCCGTATGTATGCCGTTTTTGAAAATTTTGTCATCTGTTCCCAACGACACACAATGGCCTACTCTTTCGAAAAGCGGAACGGGTTTTAACGTGTGCGCAATATGTTCTGCGTGCGTTCACACACGGGGCCTCCGTTTATGGTCTCATCCGAAGGAAGGAGAGAGAGAGAGAGAGAGAGAGAGAGAGAGAGAGAGAGAGAGAGAGAGAGAGAGAGAGAGAGACAGACAGACAGACAGACAGACAGACAGACAGACAGACAGACAGACAGACAGACAGACAGAGAATAAATTTACGGAAATTTATTCATGTATAGGTCGTTGCCCCTTACGAAATGACACATATTTGCAGGGAACAGAGAGACAGATTTTTTAAAATTGTTTTATTTGGAGGATGATAGAATAAGTACTTATGCGCTTTTTTACATCCAGTCCCGGTCTCATCGTGTCCCCGAGAGAGAAAGAGAGAGAGAAAGAGAGAGAGAGAGAAAATAAATTTACGGAAATTTATTCATGTATAGGTCGTTGCCCCCTACGAAACGGTACATATTTGCAGGGAACAGAGAGAGAGAGAGAGAGAGAGAGAGAGAGAGAGAGAGAGAGAGAGAGAGAGAGAGAGAGAGAGAGAGAGAGAGAACATTAACTATAAGCATTTTCACATCTTCACGCACACACACATACGCGCGCGCACTTACTCACTCGCACACGCACAGATAGAGAGACAGACAGACAGACAGACAGTTCAATCGACGGAACGATCAGGAAGTTTACCGACAGATAGTTGCGCTCATAAGAAAGACTGTAGGGACAAAGAAACAGGGAGAGAGGAAAGTCCACAATGGAAGAAACAAAACTAAACAAAAACACCCAACAAAAGAAATCCCTGCAGTGAAGATTGGGGGATTCTGTCCAAAGAATCGCAGGCACGATCGGCCAAAAGATCCACACAGGCAGAAGTAGTGCCAGAACTGCCGAGGAGATGAGGAGGGGAGAGGAGGGGATAAGACGGCAACAAGACCGAGTGGTGGAATCGAAGGTGGTCAGTACCTACCGCTATGGTGGAGAAATGTTATCAAAAGATACAAAGACATGGCAAGTTGTTCTTTCTTTCTTTCTTTTGTACGATAAATTGATGTTTCACATTTTGGAAAAGTGGCAAATTCCTGTTAGGAATCGCATCTAACTGGTAGAGGATCTAACCTCACACACGCAACACACACACACACACACCACACACACACACACACACACACACACACACACACACACCACACACACCACACACCACACACACACACACACCTCTAATTATGTTGTGAGGCAGTTCAGCTATCTTAACAAAGTATTTCGTACTGCAAGTTTGATCCTCTTGTCCTTTCCTACCACACAATATCTCATCTTAAGGTTTGTCATACAGATTAAAAGCCGTCAGGAGCTTCTCTAGGCAACGCAGATGTGAAATATGTGTCTTGTGTCAGTTTAAAAATAGGATGTGAGATTGCTCACAACAGAATTTTGGATTAATAAAAACGCATCTTTAAACACATCAAAGCTTAATGCCCAGCAAAACACTTCACGACATGACATAACACAACATAATGCTTCATAGTTCAAAACATAATAAAACACAATCCTTTGTAGTTGTATAAAACAGAGACCATTTTAAAACTCGGCAACAAAATATACTTCACACTATGCGCGCGCGCGCGCGTGTGTGTGTATGTGTGTGTGTGTGTGTGTGTGTGTGTGTGTGTGTGTTGGTTGATTAAGTACTTGAAAAGCAGTTGGTATCACTTGTTTATGAAAAAGAATTGTATTTGTACTTTCTTTAAGTTTATTTATTTATTTACTTTTTTAAAAGAAACATTTTGTCTGTAATTCTTTGTAAATGCAAAACGAAAATTTAAAAAGTTAATAAAAAACAACAACATACTTCACACAATAGAGCTCAAAATGTGATCTTTTTGCAGCTGTGTTGCACCATACTAGTTGACCACTTAAAGTTCCTCTGCACTCTGCAAACACACTCTAGCATTCTCCGTAGAGGCTAAGGGACAAGTGGAGAGGGGGTGGGGGGAGCAGTGGGGGCCCAGACCAAGACTTCTAAGAAGGGCTAAGTCCTGAGGATGCCTGTGTGGTCATAGTTGTTGACTTCAGTGAGGATTGCCGGGACAGGAAGAAGCAGAAAACAGGAGGGGGAGGGAGGGGGAGTTCCTGATGTATGTATGACAATCTATGCCGGTGACTGTCCAGGCCTGGCAAGAGTTACGGCAATATTTTGGGTCAACAATTATTGATCGGATTAGTAGAGAAGAAGACTCCGTGGGAGCTCTGAAAGGACTATTTCGCTTGTACTCTTGCTTCTCTGGTACTGTTAGGGCTGTAGAAGACGATTTGGAAAGAGAGGTGTGTGTGTGTGTGTGTGTGTGTGGTGTGAGTGTGAGTGTGTGTGTGAGTGTGTGAGTGTGTTGTTTTGGAGGGAGGAGGAGGAGAAAAGGATGAGTTAATCTTTTCAAGTCTTCTGCTTCACGTTCTTAAAGAAAAATCTTCTAATTTATCAGTTGTTATTGTGTTTTGCTGTGTTGTTGCTGACATTCTGTTGTTGTTGTTGTTGTCGTTGCTCTTCTTTCTTCTTCTTCTTCTTCTTCTTCTTCTTCTTCTTCTTCTTCTTCTTCTTCTTCTTCTTCTTCTTCTTCTTCTTCTTTCTTCTCACCCTCCTCCCCTTCCTCCTCTCCTTTTTTTCTTTTTCTTCTCGATCGTCTCCTTCACCTGTTCAGTTTTTTTGCTTCGTCTTTTGCCCTTTTACATTCTGTACCTCGTTTTGTTCTCTGTCTTCATATTCAGTCTTTTCCTTCTTTTCTTCTCCTTTTATCTTTTTGTCTGTACTGTCGTCCTCTCCTTTTTCATCTTAATGTCACAGATGTAGCCGTCAGGTTGTAAGAGCGTAGTGTGTATGTGTGTGTGTGTGTGTGTGTGTGTGTGTGTGTGTGTGTGTGTGTGTGTGTGTGTGATGGATAGAGAGAGAGTGTGTGTGTGCGTGCGTATGTGCGTGCATGTGTGTGCGTGCGTGTGCGTGCGTGCGTACGTGTGCGTGCGTGTGTGTGTGCGTGTGTGTGTGTGTGATGTATGTGTGTGTGTGAGACTATCTATCTGTGATCGATTAAGCGTGATGTAGTATTGTTGATTTTTTGTGTCTGCGTGAGTGATACTGTACGCATCTGCTGACTCGGGGCATGCGTGTGCGTATTTATTTATTTTTGCCCTTATTATTTTATTTCGAAGATAATCGGCACTGATGTTAACCCTAGGGGAAAAAATCCCCTTGAACGGGATTCGAACCCGGGTCAGCAGATCACGAGCTCTGAACCACCAGGGTATCCCGTCCCCGTATGACATTGTGTGTGTGTGTGTGTGTGTGTGTGTGTGTGTGTGGTGTGTGTGTGTGTGTGTGTGTGTGTGTGTGTGTGTGTAGGCGAACGTGTGGGCGCAGTTACGCTTATTCTACGTTTTCCGTCAAAGCGGCTGATTGTATCTGAAAACAATGAAACCAACACTAAATGGAGGTAAAGTGTGCATACAGTCCCTGCAGCATCTGTCTTTGCGAATGGCCAGAACCTGTCGTCTGTCCATTCGGCTGCTTGGTCGACATTTTCGTGGCCCAGAGTTTAGGCTTGGTAGTTTTGTCTTATGTCGTTTCCACATAGGTAGTGTGGTTTGATGGTTTGTCATTTGATATTGGAAATCAGTTTTTTAGACACCAAGGTTATTTTCCATTATCATTGTTATGCTAATGATATAAAATGGTAGCATTTAGGTGTACACCCTAAGCTCCACAAAAAACCTCGAAAAAGACAGAAACAAAACAACACAAAATCAAATTAACAAAAGGCTAAGATTAAACAAAATGAAACGAAATACATTTTAGAGTAAATCACACCAAGGACAGCTTCAAAACCGTAAAATACCCATTCATTTATCAGATCAAATTGCTACGATATATTCAGCTTTCACATATGTGCTTCATTAACTCATCCACTTCTATATTGATCTGTTTATACGCTGATTTAATGTTGCATTTATCGTAGCAGTATGAAGGCAGTATTAACGGCAAGATGTCAAAAACTAAGGCTAGGGCCATGGCTTTTGCAGAAGGCATAATGGGTTAATATCCCAGGAATTTCGTTAGCCAATTCGATTACGGCGTCTGCCCCGTACTGTTGTGTGTTGTCATGACAGACCGGCTGATCCTCTGACTGAGAGTGACGCTAAATTTAGACAGCTGTAGCTCTGCGGAACAGGAAATACGTCACATCTCCTCAAAGCCACGCTGTGCTGACCATGTACTTTGTGACACAGGAAATCCTTTTAGGGTGCATCCTGGGATCGTTGTGTTTCGAGTGCAATGAAGTGTGAACACTTCTGAGAGGGGAAACCGTTTTCTGTTTCGCTTTGTTTCGTTTGAGAACAAAGCGTGACAGATAATTTGACATGACTGGCGATAAGAGATAGAGCCCGTGCTGGGAATTGATGTTAAATGAAAGTATTACCACCACTACAGATGTAGTGAGAAATCCAAAATTATCTTTATGTGTGGAAGTGTTTGTAAATCATTGTATGGTACAGAGCACTAGGCCTAAAAACGGTGATTAAAAAAAAAGCTTGAAAAAGAGTTTACATTCATGCAATTCGAGGCATTCAGGCTGATATCTATTCTCTAGGAACAAATAGTTTCTTAGGACATGTTATCTGCAGTTGCTGTTAAAATGTGAAAAAAAAGATTTTAAAATATGATGGTAGCTGTTCTTTTTTGTGTGGAAAAGACAGAAATGGCAACATATTCAGTACATGTAACTAATCCAGCAGCGTGCACGTTTTAAAAGAGGTCAGTTGTTTCGACTGTTAGGAATGATGAATGAAAATTAAACATCTTTGGTCTTATAGTCGCACCTTAAAAAAAATCTGCGTTGACAATAAGTACAAAGTGACATAGCACTATCTCTGTGATGCCTTTTAGGAAGGCGGCGACACGAAGTAAGGGAGATAAGTGTGTTCATAAAGGTAACTAATCTCCCTCTGGAGAGGGCAATCAGTCTAGTGGAGAGGTGTCGTGGTAAATGCCAATCAGCGTGTTCCCTCAGGCAGACTGCAGAGCGACCAGCAACGCAATGGGGTCAGACCTCAGAGATGCCTACTGAAAAACGGGCAAATCCACTGTTTAGGATCCCTTACTGATTCATTCAGGGAAGGTCAACTATAGCCATGAACGACACAAACATATCGAGCATGATCTCTGCTACCTGAAGATGGACAGGCCCTGTAAGGTTCAGCTTGTGCTAGACACAAGGCCTGAACAATTAAGAGCACTGCCCCGATGACTGTGCAAGATCTTAAGGGAGAAGTCAAGACATGTCCAATGATTCATTAAGCTTGATCTCCATGTGGGATTAAAGTAGAAAATGCTGTTAATACCTAACTGGCGCTATGAGTGGGGGACTGGGTCTTACGCTCCAGGATAAGAATCTATCTTGCATGTTGACAAGCAAGGCGGCTCACAGATCTATACTTGCTTGTTCCCTGCACTACCTGAATACAGATGGATTCTTTGCCGAAAATAATCGATGCCCGTCTGCTGAAAGGAAGCAGATTTGATGTAATGAGGGTCAGGTATCCTTATGTGTATGCGGGGGTCTCTTTTGGTATAAATAGTAATATCATTTCCCAGAAAGCCTTTGGCAGAAATAGTGTCTTGCAATCTGGCGAAGTGGCAGTGACGCTGTGAAAACTAGGAGAGGCACTGACTGCTCCTTCACCAGTACTCTTTGCCTATAGTGCTTTCCTTCCTTTGTCTTGACGTGGTAAGAAATGTCGGTTTTTTGTTTCATTCCATCTTGTTTTGTCTTGTAATCTGATTTTGAAGTCAGATAAAGGAATTCCGCCAAATCTTGTGTTTATGGACCTAGCTTGTTTAAATGATATGTCACATGATATAGGAGACATAATAGCCTGGAGGTTGAAGTGTTCCAAGTTGAGCTGTGCCCAGGATTTGATGACCTAGGTTCGACCCACTATTCAGATGCCCGTTCAATGGGATTGTCCCCAGGAATTAATATCAATGCCGACTCCTCCACTCCTAAAGTCCTTTGAAATAGAATATAAGCTGATGCCCCGTGTGCAAACACATACAAAACATCTTGCTCACACTTTAAAAATCTGTTCTGCCTTTTAGAAGCGTAGACCAATTTTGTGCCAGGGCAAATGGGTGACAAAATGGATAAAACTGCGTGCACATGGGACTGGATGCCAAAAAGCGTATGAGTGTGTATTCCATTATCATCGAAATAAAAGAAAAACAATCAATAAAACGCATACTCAAAGGCCAGATGACAAGGTTTGGTTTTCAGCAAGCTTAATGACTAAGGGCAAACTAGCTCAGTGGTATGAGCAGGTGACTTATCATCTGAAAGCTGCTAGTTCATAACTAGCCGAGTCAACTGGTCGAAGAAGTTAACCCAGACTTGGACTGTGACGCCTTTCCTCAGTAACTTTTTTGTTTTTGTTTTTATTTTTGGGATGAAAATATAAACCGAGTTTTCATGTAAAAGCGCACGCATTTCAGCTTGCTCAGATATTGAGAGCCTATTAACTTTTCGTGAAACTATAGGTCAGATATTGTTGGCAGCGTATATGGCACAAGACACTCAACAAGCACATTCAGTTTTATCCCAGGACTAGATTATGCATTTGGTGGACCATCAACCAAGCAGCTAATGTGCTGGAGTGTATGAGGTGTAATATGCACAGTCTGATACCTTTTAGGAAACTCTGCAAACGGAAAGACGCAGTTGGTAGTCAAGTGCGGTGAAAATATCGTGGTAATAGCCCTACATGGCCTGAGGTGTCAGCCGTGGTACAAGCACCATTAATAACCAAAAAGGTCAGACAATACAGAAAAGTCCATTAGTAAGGGACCAAGGGACAGCGAGGTCCCAGCAAATTGTCCGCCTGCCGAACAGGCGTCAGTCTTGTCCACTTCCTCATGAATCAGTAATACTCCCCCCGAGACTGAAACCGTTATGGATCATTGTTATTGGTGTTCCCCCATTCCTGCTAGAAACTGCATTTTGGTCACTTGCGCGGTTTCTTTTGGAGTACAGCTGCCATCTATTTTCTTTAGTCCCTTTGATTTTGTGGTTAGCTAGGAGTAAATAAAGCGAACCAAAGCCAAACCCTTTTCGTTTTTTTCATGTGTTCTTTGTAGGAAGAGTAGAAAATATTCGTGAGTCATAAGTTAAAAAAACCAACCCTCTGAATTTCTCACTGCAAATTGGAAAATCCTACTAGAAATCGTATACAAAGATGAGGGTGTTAAACTGGTATAAAGAAGCGATTTTACAATGGACTGTCTTTTTTGGAACATAGTGAATCACGTTCAGTATTGTGGCTCCAGAAGAATTGGATTCCTGTGTTTATCACGGCCTCGTCATGTTTTTGAAATACCTGTTGCTGTAACAGTGAGAAAGCTGGTTTCTTTTCTTCACGGAAAATATAAGAATTTTGAAGGAATTTAGCACCACAGTGAATGGCTCAATGAATCCTTTTGAAATCTCAGGATATGTGTATTGGAGGGAAGGACGTTCATATTGGTTGTCATTTTCTTATTTGGTTAGGGCAGAGAGCATACACCCAGTAAAGACAAAGGGAAACCAGTCATGTCCCTTTTTTGAAGAAAACATCACAAATCCTAATAACATTGCACACCCTAAAAATGCATGAGGCCATCATAAAAATGAACACCCATATCGTTTTATGTTTCCTGATGTTCAGAATAAGTGTACATCGCAAACCATAATAACATGATACAAAACAATACAAAACAGCGCTATTTCGTGCTGTACAATGCCACGTTATGCCATAAATACAAAAATCCCATATTACAACACAACACAATCTGAATTTTGCGTAGTAGTTGAAGGCAAAACGCTCAGTCTGACAGAAAACGTCATCGCCTGTTCAGCTAATGATGAATCAGGCTGGCAGCAATCACTCTCAGACCATACATCAGGGTCAATTAGACTGGAGCCTTGGGACAGTGAGGTCCCAGAGGACGCCCCCCCCCCCTCCCCCGTCTGTCTGCTGTACCAACGTCGGCCTGTCTACCTTATTGCCAAGTGCCGCGCTTCTCTGGGGAATCGCAGGCAGAGCCATTTCGCCATGATTGCTTTACGCTGTTCTGTATTGGAGACTTTTGCAGTTGGTCACTTTTATTGCGTCTTGTGGAGTTCTCTTTGTCTCTCTATCTGTCTGTCTGCCTATCCCTTTCTCCTTTCTTTCTTGTGTGTGTGTGTGTGTGTGTGTGGTGTGTGTGTGTGTGTGTGTGTGTGTGTGTGTGTGTGTGTGTGTGTGTCGCTCTCTCTGAAAAAAACCCACAAAAAGAAGATAAAGTAGGGCTGTTTCATGATTGTTTTCCAGTTATCTGTTGGAAACCTTAGAGATGTTGATGTTTGTTGCGTACGCAGAGTAGGAGACCCTTCGTCCTTTTTAACAGCTTTTAAGGTGGACGCTGATATTTTCTGGGATGTAAGCAATATTAAACAAAAGTGAGTCCTGTTGATTTAGATCAAGCGAATTTATGATGAGAGCTTTGTTTGGCTGCTTGACTGCTTGAGCCCCTGTTAAATGGAATAACTAAGGCCACAGCAAGAACCAGCCATAGTCAAGTTGACTCGAATGATAATTACCAATTTAACCAACACACTCTTTTGGAGTGTTGTTTTCGATATCAGTGTTTCACGTTCAGAAACCCTGCATTTACAGCATGTTCAATGTTATTAAAAGAATTAAAACAGTTCCCTCTGCCAAATCTTCATCAGAACTTACCCCTTATTCTGTAGCAGCGAGAGAAAATCTGACCTTTGAGTGAATGGAAAGTCGATAGTCTCAGGGATGGATATTACAATACGATATTGCTTCCTCTCTGAGTTGAAGAAGAAGTCAAGTCAATGGATCGACTGCAGTAAAACAAAGAAGAGCCATGTCTTTAACGAAATCATTGCTTAACACAAGGCGACACACCTTGATTATAGCGCTATTTTCAGTAACACCTATTCTTATTTTTAATCACAGAATAGATTCTAGTGATTTCATAAAGCTGACCAAATCACACGGAAGAAAAACTGCACAACCTAGATCGTGTCAACAGACAACTTATTCTGTCTCCGGCACTGTAGCTAAGTTTAGACCTGAACGATTGCGTGAGACAGAAAATTGGTCACCTCTCCAGTCAGGACAAGCCGAGGCTCTTAAGAGTGCTTAGTGTCACAGGGAAAGGTTTCAGGACCTTTCAGGGGCGCTGCCGTGCAGAACCAAAGATGTCACTGTTTTGGTGGGGAAGAATGCACTCTCCTTTTGTAGCCGAGGTAATGATTTTCTCTTTCATATTGATGGTGCTTGACAGCAACATTGATGTTCATTACCTGTAGAATTAAGGACTTTCCAAAAGCTTTTTCTTGATGTGTGGGTATACTATTAAGTCAAGGTGGACTTGAAAAGAGGTTTCCTGTGAATTAATTCTGGATATAATAATAATATATAGCGCTGAATCTTGTAAAACAAACATATCGAAGCGCTTGCACTCAAACCATTTACACGCATGCAACTTTCCTCAAATATATTCGAGCTGACTACAGAAACCTTCTTTGGTTTGACACTGCATCAAAGGAATAAAAGATACAGATAAAAATTAGAAAGACCGATGTCATGAAACTGCAAAAACATAAAGAACAATGAATGTCTGCTCTCATTAATCAGTGTGGTGGGGATATAAGATGACAAGTGTTTACTTCTTTTTTTTTTTTTACAGGCAAAGCAGTATTTGTAAAAAGAATTATATTCTTTAAAAAGTGTAGCTCTTTCAAAGCTAACATTTCTCAATATACTCTGTAGATGTGTTGTTACGGTTATAGTTAACAGTCTTGGCTTGGAAAAAGCTTAGTTTAGGAGCTAAACATGTTTGTGGACTCTGTTTGTAACTCATTTCACAGATCAATACTCTAAGTAAAAGATAGGAATTTTGTTTTGTTTGTTTATTTCCTTTTTGTGCTGTTGAATTCTTCACGTAAACCTTTCAGAATTAAACATAAGCTGGGACAGGAAACATCTATGCATGGTGCACATTTAATTATAGTGTTGAGGATAAAATATCCTTGATCAACACAGCACATGTACCATAACAGTTCAACTTTGTGAAATTTTATTACTAAGACAACCAGGTCTATCACAAGAGACTATAGTCTGAGAACGGCATCAGGACAGCAGAACTCCATCAATACCCAGTCCTTTCCCCGTATGTTCCTTCAGACTCCACCTCTGCCAGTTCTACAAACTTCACTTTTCCTGCTGTGCGGTGTGCTGGGCAAACAGGCCTGTTGGAGAGGGCGAGATTAGTCGACGTGACTGTGCCTAACAAGGAGGCAGATCTGGGACACGGGGTCAGACGACTGGCAGAAAGGAGGGAGAGGGGATGGCTCCCCCAGGACCGCTGGTCCACACAGCCACTGTTCGCCTGTCTGTGGTCCTCTCAGATAATAGAGCTCCTCAGTCCTGCCTACCCCAGAGAGTGATCATTAAAGGTTGCTTTTACTGCTTGTCGGTTATAGAAAGACATGTCGTAGGCTGTTGTAGTTTTAGCAACAACTTAGACTGGTATATTTCTGTACTTTTATGCCATTGTAGAAAATAGTGCAAGCCATTGTTTAGTAGGAAATATCTCTCTAATTCGTTAGCTACAATGATAAAAAATTGCAAATTTCATCTTTAAAGTTGGTATTTTAGATGTGATAAGAACTACAAAGACAAAGATACAATTGTCATACTCCAAGCAACTTGTTAAAAACCTTGGAATTTGGTTAACGGTGTTCTGCCACCTACCCTTT
The DNA here is from genome assembly GCA_028751875.1 of Rapana venosa. NCBI lineage: Eukaryota > Metazoa > Mollusca > Gastropoda > Neogastropoda > Muricidae > Rapana > Rapana venosa. The sequence continues at coordinate 9,558,291 of CM054137.1, forward strand.
ATGGCAAACTGTACATTGTCTGAACAAATCAGCTTCTCTGTTCCCTTAACCGAAGCTTAAGCTGGACCTGATAGCGGTAAAGACGAGGAAATGGATTGATCTGCAGCGAAAGCTGACATGTCCATGTACTTAGGGCCTCAGGAAATGGCTCTCAGTGCAGTCTGGACTAGCACTGGTGCAAACTAGTGGTGACTGAACTTCTGAGAAAGGGTAACGTTTTCGCCTTTGTCATTGGCAACAACGGTTAAGAGGAAAATCCCCACCTGCATTTGTTGTTACATTCGTGCAGATAAACTACAATACCATTGGCTCTTTTCAAATTAATTCGTGACATGAAAACTAAGTCTGGTTCTTATCATTTGAAACAAAGTAATCAGACGACAATATTTGCACTCAGGTGAAAAGGGTCATGATTCATGCACGTTCCTTTCCTTGATCAGCACTGACGTTTTTAATGGCATGTACCCTATGGCTGGTTTGGTTTCATAGTTATTTTCTAGAAGCATTGTGTAACACTATGATTATTTTACTGTTTTTATTTTTTTTATATTTGTAGTCTTTGTGTCATTTGTTTAGTGCAAATTAAAATTACAAATACAGAGAAAAGTATGTGGGATAAGCACAGTGGCCATAAGCAAAACAACCTTGATCTAGGACAACCAACATTCTGTTAATGACCCGAGCCTGGCTAACCAGACTATTGTTCAGCAATCCTAGGTTTACATGTTACTTCCACAACAGACGTTTCCGTCACCAAATCTGAAGCTATATTCAGACCTGCCTGAACAGAGGGCGAGCACCCGGGTCACATCTTCTGGAGGACTCGCTGAAGCGCTTACCTGTACTTAGTGCCAGGAGAAATGTCCTTTGGATACATTTTGGGATCGCAACAGTCCGAAACAACGTCAGTAAGCCTCTTGAGGGAAGTTAGCCTTCCCTCTTTGCCACTGGAGAGGACAAGGGGTGGGTAGGTGAGAGGATGAAGAGAGAGAAAGTAGCAATGTTGTTCAGTGAAGAAAGCAGCAGTGTTGTTCAGTGAAGAAAGTAGCAATGTTGTTCAGTGAAGAAAGCAGCAATGTTGCTCAGTGAAGAGAGCAGCAATGTTGTTCATTGAAGAAAGCAGCAGTGTTGTTCCATAAAGAGAAAGTAGCAATGTTGTTCCATAAAGAGAAAGCAGCAATATTGTTCCATAAAGAGAAAGTAGTAATGTTGTTCCATAAAGAGAAAGTAGCAATGTTGTTCCATAGAGAGAAAGTAGCAATGTTGTTCAGTGAAGAAAGTAGCAATGTTGCTCAGTGAAGAAAGCAGCAATGTTGTTCCATAAAGAGAAAGTAGTAATGTTGTTCCATAAAGAGAAAGTAGCAATGTTGTTTCATAAAGAGAAAGTAGTAATGTTGTTCCATATTGAGAAAGTAGCAGTGATGTTCAGTGAAGAAAGCAACAATGTTGTTCCATAAAGAGAAAGTAGTAATGTTGTTCCATATTGAGAAAGCAATAATGTTGTTCCATAAAGAGAAAGTAGCAATGTTGTTCAGTGAAGAAAGTAGCAATGTTGTTCAGTGAAGAAAGTAGCAATGTTGTTCCATAAAGAGAAAGTAGCAATGGTGCTCCATAAAGAGAAAGCAATAATGTTGTTCCATAAAGAGAAAGTAGCAATGTTGTTCCATAAAGAGAAAGTAGCAATGTTGTTCCATAAAGAGAAAGCAGCAATGGTGTTCCATAAAGAGAAAGTAGCAATGTTGTTCCATAAAGAGAAAGTAGCAATGTTGTTCCATAAAGAGAAAGCAATAATGTTGTTCCATAAAGAGAAAGTAGCAATTTTATTCCATATAGAGAAAGTAGCAATGTTGTTCCATATAGAGAAAGTAGCAATGTTGTTCCATAAAGAGAAAGTAGCAATGTTGTTCCATAAAGAGAAAGCATAATGTTGTTCCATAAAGAGAAAGCAGCAATGTTGTTCCATATAGAGAAAGTAGCAATGTTGTTCATTGAAGAAAGCAGCGATGTTGAGTTGATCAAGTATCAGAAAAAGTGTATGTCCTGGTACTTCCATTATGGCGAAAACAGAAAAAGATACCATGTTCTCTAAAAATAATGTTATCATCATACAAAAAGTAATGGTGATATAATTCCAGACTAATAGTATTGTTTGCATTTGATAGTTAATACACAGAGCAGGAAGATAATGCGCATCTAGTGTCTTAAGAAATATTTGTCTAGTTTATTTTTTCTAGATGATTTCTCAGCAAAGTGATTTATTGTGACTGTGTCAGGTATCGCGATCTCTCTCATGAGCATTAACACACACACACACACACACCTTATCATGGACATAACACACACACACAACACACCACACACACACACAACACACACACACACACCTTATCATGGACAGTTTTTTATTTTCACAATAATACTGACAAATGTCATCCCAGTTACCATAAACCCAAAAGTTAACAACAATTTACCGACCAATTTAAAAAACTTTAAGACCATAGAACAAAAACCAGCAAAAAAAGTACAGTCCTCTATCCATCTGTTGACAAAAGTTGAACACAATCCCAACAGATTTTTCATTCAGCCAGTACGAATGGAATTCTTGGGCACCACCAGACAAGTAACATGCACCTGAACATAGCAACACGCCTTTTTTTTTAAACAGCAGATTCTCTCAGATTCTGTGCCTCCATCATCTTGGCAGATGTAGACTTTCCATGCTGCTTTACTAAATGGTTCTGTTGGGTTGGCAGATGTAGACTTTCCATGCTGCTTTACTAAATGGTTCTGTTGGGTTGGCAGATGTAGACTTTCCATGGTGCTTTGCTAAATGGATCTGTTGGGTTGGCAGAGGGCAGGCAGTCACAGTGTGTCCGCCTCACAAAGAAGCAGATTTGGGCACTCAGGGTCAGATAACTACATAAAGGGTGATGATTTGGTAGGTTTAGAGAGTGATGTCCCTTTGGACAGTGTCGGCTGAACAAGGTGTGCAGTCAGTTTGTTTCGGTGTTCAAAAAATGTCACTGTGGGAGATTTATTCGTGTTGATGTAATATTGTAACTATTCTCCTGCCCCGATTAATTTACTGCTTCTTAGACCATGAGAAAAATTGGTTCTAGTCAGTTCTAATGCCAATGACAAAGCTGGTGGTTATTTTATTATTTTGTTTGTTTGTTTTGCTTGCTTTTGTTTTGAACATGGAATATATTTTTGAAAAAATATAGCAAATGTAACGGCATAAAGAAGTACTCAGAGAACCAGCAAGCTTAGAGCTGATGTTCTCAAGTTTGGTCAACATGACTCACAATAACGGAACTCTTGTTCAAAATGACTTTTATGAAGATGTGAAAAGTCATTATGATTAATACTGATTTTAGTTTAAAAGTAGTTGCTATATATTGCAGTAATTGCCCAAGGAGTTCATGGTTAACGGATTTTGTTTGTTTCTTGTTTTCTGTATCCAAAATTAATTCCTGTTTAGCTGTTGCTAAGTCTTTGAAAGTGACAAAAATGATATGTTGTCCATGTAAAAAATAAAGAGAGAAGTTCATTCTGTGTAAAATGACTGAATTAATAAATCACGAAACTGACCTGAGCTGCTCCCCTCATGGATCAGATTGCCCAGATGATGCTGGAGACAACAGTGCTGAGAGAATCGTTTTCCAATCGATACTTTCCGCAATACTAGCTTAAGTTCCTAAGCGTCGTGCTGCGTCATGCTAAACCAAACAACCTGTACAGGCCTACCAGGCCCTGCAAAACATGACCTTTATCAGACATGCTGGGACTGAACTTTAGCGGCATTTGCCAGAAAAGGCGGGAAACGCGGGGACAAAATGGCCGAAAATCCGCCACAGCCACACCACTTAGTAGAGCGTTAATTTCATCGGCTTTTCCTCCCGGGGGGAAGGTGCAAATTGCTCCTATGGGTGGGAGGGGGAGGAGAGTGACCAGGGATACCGGTGGAATCCCGTTATTGAACTCCCCCATTCAATATTCCCCCAGGACGAGGTCACGTAATACAATTTTATCCCGAGCAAGAAATTCCTCCCGGGTACATTTTGTGAAGCATTTGCTTAGTAGTGGTGGGCATTTGGAGGCGGAAGATGGGAATGATAAACTTTTTTGAGACTGAGTTGAGTTTGGATTTGCTTAAAAATTTATTTTTTTTAGTTAAGTCTAGTTTCCTTTAGCTTAGCATAGACTACATTGGGTTAGCTTAGTTTAGTTTTGTCTATGATATATATATATATATATATATATATATATATATATATATATATATATATATATATTTATGTGTGTATGTATGTATAGATCCCTTTCCATGGTTATTTTTCGCTCTAAGTAATTTTCTTTCATAAATTTATGGTTGTGATCTGAGGATTAATTAATCAAGAGTATGGAAAGAGAGAGAGAGAGAGAGAGAGAGAGAGAGAGAGAGAGAGAGAGAGAGAGAGAGAGAGAGAGAGAGAGAGAGAGAATGAATAACAATCCAATCAACAAACAAATGATATACGAAGAGTCAATGACACATCGCAATGAAGAAGCAAAAATGAGTAGAAAGAGAAGCAGGTATGACAAAATGTAGACTGAGAGTTCAACACCTTTTGATGTAACTAACCAAGCAACCAACAAACCAGCCAATTGTGCATGAATAAGCAAACAAGCCAACAAATAAACAGATCAAAAATACGCTTTTAAAAAGGGCGAAGCAATACATCCCAATTTTGGCAGATCAACTCCTGATTCGCCGAATATCTTTAACTAAAACGGACACAAAGCAAAACAAACAAACAAACAAAAAGCCCAAAGGACAAATCTGACACGGGAGGTATTCCTGATCCATAGCACCGGTTGGCCCGCGCCCACCAGTGTGGTATGGTCTGGCGGTGTCTGTCATCAATAATATAGGAGACAACTTCAGCACTTAGGCAACGGGCCCGGGCATCCAAAGCATTGACCTGATCAGCAAATCTCTTTCTCTTTCCATCCCCCCTTCTCTCTCTCTCTCCGTCTCTTAGTCTGCCCCTCTGTGTACATTTCATGTGGCTCTCTAGCATCAAGGATCATCACATTTTTTTCTTTCTTTTTCTTGTCACTGTCTGCCTGTATGTGTGTCTGTGTCTCTGTGTTTCTGTGCTGTCAGTGTATAATTTGTGGCTTGCTGTCATCCATAATACATGTGACAGCATTCTGGCCACTGTACAAGGTAGTGATACTGTGGACGTTGTGTGATTACTGAATATGATCGGTGTTTTGTCCTGTGTCGGCATGTGGCTGCGAGGTCTCGGGTTTTGTTGTCTGGGTTTCTGTCTCAGCTGTTTTTGTTTCTTTCTCTCTCTCTCTGTCTCTGTCGCTGTCTTTGTCTGTCTGTCTGTCTGCCTGCCTGCCTGCCTGTGTTTCTCTCTCTCTCTCTCTCTCTCTCTCTCTCTCTCTCTCTCTCTCTCTCTCTCTGCGTTTTCTTCTCCCTTTCTAATGGGATTTTGTAATATTATGTTCTTTTTATATTAATATGCACCCAGCCGCCATGGTGCAGCGGTTGGCGACTTGGGTTACGGACTGGAAGGCAGCAGGTTTGAATCCTGTAAGAGTCATAGGGACTTGTCACAATCCAGCCGACTCCCACCAAGAATGAATTCGCTATGGGCTCATTCAGGGAAATCGGGACCACATATTCGCGCTTCATTCACTTTAAGGATGGAATTTTGAGAGGTTTGCTGAAGTTACCTGAAATGAGCGGCGTGTGAACAGCGGGAGAGAGATGTCACAGACAGCAAAAATGAGAGTATGTATACACCTGTGCATTTCCATCTAAAGCACTCTCTTTCTTAAAAGGACGTCATCAAGGAAAAATGGCAATAAGAATAAGGGGAAAAACCCACTGATGTGACAACGTAATCATCACAGCGGGGCCTTTTTTTCCCTTTAAAGGCATCAGATGGACATGAAAAGGGCTGTATTCTGGTTCTCTTTCACACCTCTCTCTCTCCCCCTCTTTGCTTTGTCTGTCTATCTGTTTCTCTCTCCGTCTCTGTCTCTCTGTCTCTGTCTGTCTGTCTCTCTCTGTCTTTCCCTTGAAATAAAATTGCGTTTGCGTACCACCCTCTCTCTCTTGATGATAAAAACGGGAAAAGCATTTGGACAAACAATGTGATAGTTTAATGAGTTAATTACTTCATCAACTCGTTGATCAGACACTCACTTCTCAACCTCTCCTTTTATTGCTGCCCCATCGAGGGTGACACACCTACCTTTCTGTATCCACGCCACTCATTTCGATCTCCCCCACCCCCACCCACACCCGCGGCCATATCGAGGCTCGTCATGTTGCACCCTAGAGTCAGAAGTCCATAGGCAAACCTGTCAATGTCAGGCTGCTGTCAGGCCACAAGCCAGAGGGGTCCCGCAGAACCACTGGGTCACCTTGGTGGTGTTCAGTGGTGCCTGGTCTGAGCTAACATACGCAGGACATCAGCTACTCGGACCCTTACTGACGACAGGAATAACTCAGACGTAGAATCAGACGCCCCTCTTCGGTAGTGACCACCACAATATCCCTCTAGTGACATTATTTTCTCCATGAACTCCCAACCTGAAGGCTTCGACACAAAATCGCCACAAGGATCGGGAATGTATGGAGATACCGAAACTGAGGTCACCATGAGACTAGAGCAACAAGAGATCACCTAACCAGAGGCAATCATTTTTTATTGTATGATGATCAATGGTGATGAGAATGATGTATTGCAGGTGGAAGTGCAAATGTTTCCACACTGCTTGACAATGCTGTATTCTACGCTTCCCATCATAATATATCCCAGTGTCAACCGGGCCTGAGAGATACAGTCACCTGCAGTGTTGGACAGGTGATTTGAGCAACACTCTCAAAATCGCATCCGTAAAGTGGTTGAAGGTGGACCATGTGGTTCTACTCTTCGCAATGAGCACATGGCAAACTAACTTTGGTTCGGAACCGGCCGGAGTCTGAAAAATCCCTTTAGCTCTTCTGGGATTCGAACCTGTGACTTTCAAGCCCGTCACCTAAGGTGCTTACAACCTCTCCATTGCAGCTAGTTTTGCTTTTCGATTTTTTTTTATCCGTCTGTCTGTACGTCTGCCTGTCTGTGTGCTTTAAAAAAAATCTATCTCCTTTTTACTTTGTTTTTATCTCTCCATCTGTCTGCCTGTTTCCATGTTTCTCTGTTTCTGTCTATCTGCATGCCTGCGTCTGTCTGTCTGTCTCTCTGCCTCTGTCTCTGTCTATCTGTGTGTCTGTCTCTCTCTGTTTCTATATCTGTATGCCTGTGTGTCTGCTTGTTTGTCTGTATCTCTGTCTCTATTTCGATATGTCTGCCTGCCTGTCTGTTTGTCCGTCGGTCTCTGTCTGTCTGTCTGTCTGTCCGCCTCCCCCGTCTCCCCCATCTGTCTGTCTGTCTGTCTCTGTCTGTCTGTTTCTGTCTGTCTCTCTGTTCATAATGCACAGCAAATGATGTCTTGCTTGTCACGTAATGGCTCAGTGCTATCTTTGTAACAAACTGACGTCAATGTCCAGACAATTGACAAGTGTTCCCCTTGTTTGTAGCCTGTTTGTTTGTTTGTTTGATTGATCATGTATTGTTTCTGTTTGTTCTTTAGCTGGTTTTTCGGTGTGGTTGATGTGTGCCAGATTTGGCTCTTTGTCACGTAGTCTCCCCACCTCCACACCTCTCTCTCTCTATCTTCCTCTGTGTCTCTCTCTGTCTCTGTCTCTCTCTGTCTCTGTCTGCCTCTCTCTTTCTCTCCACAACCACAACCACACACACACACACACACACACACGTGCACGCACGCACGCACGCACGCACGCACACCACACACACACAACACACACACACACACACACACCGCCCCTACTCCCCCCCCCCCACCACAACCATCACCACACCACTACTACACCACACCAGACTACACACACACGCTCCCCTCCCTCCCCCCACATCCTTCCTCGCATCCCCCGCCCCCCTCCCACACCAACCACTCCCTACACAGAAGGGACGAAACTGTCTCAATTTTGGTTCCACAAGCAAAACAGAATCAATAAGCAAATGATAATGATACATGACCCCTCTCTCTGCATCTTAAACACAACATTGCGCAGCTGAAAGTCTCCACCGTGGATATATGTGAAGTGTAGCCTAAGCCGGGGGCGGGGTGGGGCCTGGCTGTGCAGGCTAGGATCCCATATCAGTATTGATGTGTCGCTATTGATCTATTGATCATCAACTGCGGCAGTGCGGGGATGGGTGGGGGAGTTGCTGCGTTGAATTGAAGGAGGGACCCTGCTGCTGGCTGCAAGCTGCAGTAGATAAGGTATCGGGTTTTGTTTCCTTTTTCTCGATCTCGCTTCGTTGATTTACTGTTTTTCGGGGGGATAAAGTCAACAGAATTTGGAGCTGAAGCTCCATAGACACTGACAAGTCTTGAAGGATTCATCGGGGACTTTTGTGTTTGTTTGTGTAATTACTGGGTTTATTTTTGTTTTTTTTTCTATAAATGAATCGTTTTCTGTGGTTGTTAATTTATTTGAGAGAAAGAGAGAGAGATTCACTTCCCAAGTGTTGTAGAATTATTACGTTTCAAGCTTATCAAATAGAATTTTGTGCTCTTTCACGCTTCTTTTGTTGTTCTTTTCCCCCCAGTTTTAAAGAAAATGTGCAATCTTTGCTTGGAATAATAAATCGTAAATAATTATTGACATAGTGTCACAGGAGAACACAGTGTAACCAAAACATTGTAATTGCCTGCTTGCTTCAAATCTAACCGTACATCTCTAGAGCATGTAGAAGAACACATGGCAACAAAAGAGTTGTTTTAGTAAAACTACATTACAAAAGTCAAATTTGCACGAGCAAATATATACACGTAAAGAGAAAAAGTAGAACAAAAAAATAATATTGCACTATATCAAGATACCTTTAGGGAGAGAGGACGTCGACATTTACAGAGAAGAATCCGCTATACAATACAACACGAAATAAAGCAGAACAATGCAGTGTAACACCATACTTTACAATACAACCCAATGCAAAGGGCTTGCAAATATTTACGAACAATTGTTCGTAACTCTAGTCATGGTTTAAGTTGTTGATATTTTTGTTTGTCCTTTAAAAAAAACCCCTTTTCAGTATTAAAAAGTAAAGTTATTCTTTTCAGCATGACTTTTTTGTTGTTGCCTTAACCTTTTCAGATCTGAAATGTGAAAGGACATATACTTGATGATATTTACCAACAACAATTTAAAGCAGCTACTGAAAGGCTTTGGGAGTGCTCAAATGACCTAACTTGTTAGTGACTGACATTTCAGAAATCTTGACAGTTGCGCAAGTCTTTTTTTTTCAAACCTCGGAAAATATTCGGCGTTTTCCCCACAACTCACCACGCCTGTAATAATAATAACTGCATTACCATGGAAACGCGGAAGCGCTACAGAGCAGAATGACTGACTCTTCGAGAAGCCCCGCCATTTGTAAACTAACGACGGTCTTCTTCATTTTATCAATCGCCGTTTCCTCTGCATCGCAACCTGGGAAACTCTGGACCAATGATTATTGATCTCCTGGCGCTGGAACCATCCAGAGAGAGAGAGAGAGAGAGAGAGTGAGTCTTCATTTCCAAGGGCTGCAGATGTGTGTCTGTGAGAAAGAGAGAGAGAGTCTTCATTTCCAAGGGCTGCAGATGTGTATGTGTGTGTGTGTGTGAGTGTGTGTTGTGAGAGAGAGAGAGAGAGAGAGAGAGAGAGAGAGAGAAGAGAGAGAGAGAGAGAGAGAGAGAGAGAGAGAAGGGATGCGCTTGCGTAAACATCTTGCATCATTATCAAGAGCATGCACATTCAATGGCGGGGCAGCCTCTGCCACAGATTTCAGGTACACTCACCAAGCCCCTCGGGGCAAGAAGAGGTCACGTGAACGTCACGTGAAGCGGAGAGAACGCTAGGGATTATGACACGGTGCGCCTGGTAAATATCTACCCACGTCAATACGTTCTCCAGCATTAAAATAATATTTCTAAACATAATTATGATGTTATAGTTATAATTATGTTTAGCGCACGTAAAAAAACCCACGGCAACAAGAGAGTTGTCCCTGGCAAAATTCTTAGAAAAAAAGCCAATCTGATAGGGGAACAAATACAGCTGCGGAAAAAAAAAAGGGTGAAAGGGGGCGCAGCGCTAAGTGGCGTCGCGTTCTCCCGCTCTCCCCGGGGAGAGCAGCCCGAATTTCACGGAGAGAAATCTGCCATGACTTAAAGTGGTATGAAATAAAATCTGAGCGCTTTGATTTGTTGCTTTACAAGATTCAGCGCTATATAAATTCCATACATTATTATTATTATTATTATTATTATTATTATTATATACGGTGTCCAGCATTAAAATTCTTCATACATAGTACTATGTGATATCAAAATAATATTTTGTAATTTGAGCTGTATGGTTAAAAACGTATCGCTCATTTCAAATTTTGCTGTGTCTGCACGGAGTGGCGTTAATGCTTTGTTATTTTATGTGCGATGTCTATATCAAACATCGGCTGCTATCCTAGGATTTGTCTACAAGCACAAAGTGAGGAAGCGCATAGAAAAAGGGTTTTTTTTTCCCCCTGAGAAGTACTGCATAAAAGATACCATCCCAATAGGCCAATTCTTGTATAGGCGTTTATAGGTCATTGGCTTGGGAGAAGAGCTTTTAAAACCTTCTTCTTTATAGAAAGATAATCTGAACGCTGTACCACATTTGTCTTTTCCCCTGTCTGTTGACCTGTGTCGTTCTTTCTGTGTCTTCATGCCATTGTATATATATATATATATATATATATATATATATATATATATATATATATATATATATATATATTTCTTATCTTTAGTTGTTTTTGCTACGTTTGTCTGCCCATCAGCAATAGCCTATGTGTATGGTTGTTTACCTCTCTGTATCGGGGAGGTAGGGAGGAAGGAAGGAAGGAAGGCTTGTACTGGGCTCAGGAAACATGTACGGCTTTTAGTGGAGAGATGGACGGGAGAAAGAGAAAGGCAGACCTGTCATCATCACTATCGTCATTATAGTAGTGTAGTCATCGTCGTCGTCAGGATCATCATCATGGTCATCATCATGGTAGTCATCATCATCGTGGTCCTCCTCCTCCTCCTCCTCATCGTCATCATCATCATCATCATCATCATCATCATCATCATCATATCCTTCACCTAGCTAGTGGCTGGAGAGATATGGGGAACACGACAGTCGACAATTTTCTCTATGCTGGTAGGCCTACACATAGCTGTGACTCTGCCCCCAAACCCCATCAGACACTTCCACACATGCCAGAAACCCTCCAGAGAGCAAAACTTGGCACGGGAGCACTTCTCCAAAGCCGCCCAAATGGCAGTGATTACTGTAACATTGCGCACCAAGGGAGGCCATTACACGTCCATGTTGGCGCGCGCCAAAATTTGACGCAGCGAGAGCCGTTACCCGGTCCTGGGCCTGTGGCCAAGGCCTGGCGATGGAAATGGATCAGGTCGGGCAGCATTGATCGCAGGCGGGCTGGCGAGTGTTGCAGAGCGCGTCCCAGGACGGGAAGAAAAAGGAGACAGATTGAGCAGGGCCAGCCAAGAGGTCCAGCCTATCACTGCTGTCAGAGAGTCCCTCCCTTCACCGGTGTCGTACAAGGCTTGCTCCTCCTGCCCTGCTTATTTACAGGGGAAACGCCCAAACCCCCCCCAAAAACAAACAAACAAAAAAACACCAAAAAAACAACAAAACAAAAACAACCCAACAAAACCAAATAACTGTGGGAGGAAAAGGCCATGGTGATTTGTATATTATGGATAAACATCATATATTTTATAAAATGGTCTTACTTGTGAACCCCATAGGGGTGTAAAAGCACTAAAAGTGGGGAAGAGATTATATGAGTAAGTGGCATGATAACTTACACACACACACACACGCACACGCACACACAATTTCTGACGCATGCTATAACAATGAATCAGAAGCAGATGGAGGAAATAGGAATAAAAAAACCACTAAAGTAATGCGCATAAAAGATTGCTATCATCTTCATCAACCAACAAACCAAGCAACAAAAACCAAAACACACAGAATTTTAGTCTTGTACACAGTTTCAATTTTGCTCTTACAACTAGACTTGAAATTTGTAACAAGCAATCAAAAGTGAAGTGGGAGGATTTATGATTCCTTAGCACCGTCAAACTCTCGATTCTGACGGACCTGCCGGGAAAAATCGACACGCCCGGTCCAATCATTATGGACTGCTATATCAGATGATGGCCTGTATTTAACCAGTCAGGGGGCTGTTTGTATAGGAAGGTTTGAAACACACACACACACAGAGAGAGAGAGAGAGAGAGAGAGAGAGAGAGAGAGAATTAGTTTCTGCGATATACATTTTCTTTTTATTTTCCCTTTTTGTATAATTACTGTTGACATTAAACTTGCGGGTTCGGTTTTCCCCCCCAATTCAACGGGTTAAAATGATAACAAGAAAGCTTTCCTGCATGCTTAATGTCCTGGTTCTGTGGGTTCATTATTGATTTGTCTAGTTCAACCATGATATATGTATTCATGACTTGTATTCAAGCAGTGTGAAACTGCTGGCATGGGAAAGCTAGAGACACACGTACGTACGCACCCACACACATTATGCAAGAAAATGGGCATAGCCTGTTATGAAAAGCATAAAGTAGGCCTGGCACGCACACACACACGCGCGCGCGCATATACATGCACTAACGTGTATGCCCCATTTTTGCTAATGTTCCTTTCTTTTGATTGCATTAATCGGCTAGAGCTCTGAAGTTTACAAAGAAAAGAGTAAAGAAAAGAGTAAAGAAAAGAAAATTCAGTCATGAGTAATGTGATCACTAAAAGCTAAAAACTTTCAAAAAAGGTCAACGTTGATCTACATATCTTTCATTTTCATTTTTTTGGGGGGAAAGAAATGCCCTCCAATTCGACCCGAACATTTCGACATAAAGGAGAAGAGTATGCTTCCTTGCACCTGACCACGAACTTGACTGTGACAATCGAGCGACATCAGCGACACGTCCGGTGTCCTCGTTATGAGCGCTTGTCTCAGATGATAGCTTGTAGTTAACCTCCAGAAATATTTATGTGGCCGGCAAGGCTGGAAGCCGACACACGCAAACACGCAAGCACACACTCGCTCTGGCTTAGACATGCTGTAGCTAGCGCGTATTGGCATGTATGGATATATGTTTGTATGCCATGTGCAGGCTTACGTACCCACGCACATGATTGTGTGAGCTTGCACGTACATGCATGCATGGCACAGTGCTTTTGCGAGATTAGATGAGTATATATGCATGCACTTAGGCATGTATGCAGGTATAAGAGTGTAGGACGATGGACACGCATGCATGCACACACATGGACACACACACGCATGCATGCACATGCACACATACACACACAGACACACGCTTATTACATAATTTTTCTTGAGAGTTGGAAGTAAAAGAAGCAATAAGATGCGTATTTATTTCTTTATGGTATAAAAAACAGCTCTGTCTGTCTGTCAGTCTGTCTGTCTCTCTCTCTCTCTCTGTCTGTCTGCATGCTGGTTTGCGTGTGTGTCTGTACTGGAGAGTCCCGCCCTCTCCTTTAAAATGAATAAAAACAATAAAACAACAACAAAAATATTTTAAAAAACCCAACAAAGTAACAACGACAATAAACTAGTAGAGAACCCCGACCAACTAAATCATTTAACCAATCACATCCATCGGATTCCAACATCAGACGCAGTTGGCTGCCTCGCCGTGCGTGATTGGCTAACGGTTTCTTTGATTGCTCCAATCAAGAGCGAGTTGATTGATGGGCGCGAGAGAAGAAAGGGAATTGGGGATAGGCATTAAAGTTTTAGGGCGACAGGTCCTGACATAATTTATGACTCCGTGTTGGTGAAGTGCTGAGGTTTTCCTGTCGCCTTCCTCCTCTTCCCCTCTTTTCTTTTCTGAGAATCTCACCCTTTCCGTTTGAAACTTTTGTTTTTGCTTTTGTTTTTGTTTGATTGATTTTTTGTTAGTTTTTATGTGGGAGAATGCTATTTTTCTGTCCTTTTCTTCATCTCTGTCTTATTTTGGGGGGTTATTATCTAGCTAAGGCTGACCACTTGGGTGGATACAAGCCTTGTGACCTCCCTCAGAAGTTAGTACAAGTGTTTTTACGTCAAGGAGAATTAATACTTTATTCTATAGAATGAAACTAAATACATTGATAACCAAATTCAGCAAAAATGGTAAATGCCTGTGTGGTGAGAATATCACTAATACTCATATACTTTTTGACTGCCAGAGTGTAAAACCTTTCATGCCCCATTTTTCTGAAAACTCCCTCACCAGCATATTCAGTAATTTGAAATTGGCATTTGAAATTGTGAAAGGTCTTTGTTACAGTCCCATAGGACATTTGTTATAGTTACATTAACGTTAATGACATGTTGGGGTTTTTTGTTGTTTTTTTAATTCCTGTTGCATTGCCTAGTTTTTCGAGATTATTATTATTATTTTTTTTAACACCACATCCACATCTCCCGGTTTTTTTGTTTTTTTTTTTTTTGGAGGGGGGGGGGGGGGGGGGGCGTCTAATATCACTAAAAGTGAACAGACGTAAAATTGAAGTCAACAACAACAACAACAAGCCTTGTGACCTCCCTTGCATCCTTTCAATAGGATTCCCAAACATACTGCACATAGATTCACTAGGTGTTATTTTCTCCTACTTATTAATTTTTTTTGTGTGCAACGTATATTTTAAGCATAGTTTCTTCCTCTTGTGATGGCAGCTTTAAAAGGCCACAGGAATATCGAATATTCTTGTGAATACGATGAAGGCTCCTTAATTCTGGAAAGTGTTTTGCTGTAAGGTACCACTGAGGGTGAAGCTTCAATCACTACCAGGACCTCTGACGAAGGCTCATCCAGGAGCCGAAACCCGAGTCAGGTCAAGCCAAAGGCATGGTTCTTACACAACAATGCCTAAAATGCTTTCATTGGCATTCTGGCATTCTTTTTTTCCCTTCTTTTAAAATGAATCTTTGAAAGTATTCTCAAAAGTTGATGGAGACGTTGTAAGTGGCTACTTGCACTTGTTTCCTCCACTACTACTTATGCATTGAAATTTTTTTTTTTTCTGAAAATCTCGACTCCGGTTTAAAAAGAAATTGTGTTTGCTTGTAGGTGGAGTGCTGATATTTTGCTGTTTTTCTTTCTCTCCTTTTCGAAGTATCTCACTTCTTATAGATTTTAAGTCTTCTTTTTGTGTGCCTTTGTTAGTTTGGTTGAATGCACACAATCGGAGTCCATCAGTTTTTCTCTTTTTCAAGTTTGCTGGTTTATTGACCGGCGTGGTAGTTGTGTGTGTGTGTGTGTGTGTGTGTGTGTGAGAGAGAGAGAGAGAGAGAGAGAGAGAGAGAGAGAGAGAGAGAGAGAGAGAGAGAGAGAGAGAGAGAGAGAGAGAGAGAGAGAGAGAGAGTGTCAAATTCTTTTATTTCGAGGATAATGAATAGCACTCATGTGCTTTTTACAATCAGTCCCGCCCTTGGTTTGAATAAGGTGTATTCATTAGTAAGGTTGAAACAAAGCATACCATGTCGGGATAACACCAAGATAGAAAAACTGGCAGACAGACACCAACAGACACACAAGCAGACAGACACAAGCAGACACAGAGTAATGAGGGAGATCTAGCGCAAGGAAGTCATCAATGTTTCACACATGGCCTGTTGGTCCATCTGAATGTAGCCTTCAGCAGGGGAGACCACCCGCATCGACGACTCTCTCCGTCCAATATTGTTGTCAGTAACAAAAATAACAACGTAGGGATACGATTAGACCCGAAATAATTCACAGAGTTTAGGAAGTAAGTTTAATCCTATGGAAGCGGGATTGTGTGTGACGTCACCAACATTGTGCACATGGTGTGTGTGTGTGTGTGTGTGTGTGTGTGTGTGTTTCTTTCTTATGGTTTTTGGGGGAGAAAAGTAGACACTTTTTCTTTTCCTCTGAAAATGTTCGCAAGCACAAAGTCGAAATTTCTGTTGGAGCAGTGGTGAAGTTTTTGCTCAGGGATGGGGAAAACTCCATATGTGTGATGACTTTTTAAACATTCTTTTTTTTCTATTTCGAAAATAAGGGAATAAGCACTCGTGTGCTTTTTTTGTTTACATCCCCGCGTGTATGCAGTTTTGTAAATTTTGTCATCTGTACCTACCGACACGCAATGGCCTACTCTTCCAAAGAGCGGAACAGGTTTTAACGTGTGCGCACTGTATACGGCTTCAAGAGGATTCAACAATATACACTGGAACCTAGGGAGACAACTAAGGACGGATGGAAATGTACACATACGTGTGTTTGTACACCAGCACACATTCACCTGCATTCATGCCTGTACACAATAACGTGGTGCCTTTTATGGTCTACTCCTGCTGGGGCATGCCACCGAGTCAACTCTCTCTCCACCCCTCCACCCCATCTTTTCACTACACACACGCGCGCGCGCACACACACACGCACACACACACTTAGGAAGTTGTGTCACAAACATTATTTTATGCTGATGAATCCCCTCCCCCCGCCCTCATGCACGCACCTACTATGTGTGTATACATTTTGCACATTATGTCCACACACATCTAATATTATACACATTAGTCATCTTAGCACCCTGACAAGTGGTGTGTGTGTGTGTGTGTGTGTGTGTTGTGTTGTGTGTGTGGTGTATGTGTGTGCGCGGGGGGGGGGGGGGGGGTAGATGAAGAGAGGTAGGTGGGGTGGGGTTAGGGGCAAGGGCAGGTAAGAATGAAGTGGAGGGGGTGGAGAGAGAGGGGCTGAAATCTTCTCCTGTCACACCACTGACATAGTCCTTGGGGTATCAATGATTGTTACAGTCAGACCTTTTGAACCTGTATATGTGCGATCTGCTTGTTTGTCTGTATGGCTTTCATGCTTCTAGATAGGTTATAGACGAGCGTGTATGTATTTGTTTGCGTACATAATAATTATGTTAACGTGTACACATGAGGAGATGGGTATATATTATATATATGACATAGACATATTTTTTTGCAACATATATTTTAAGCACTTTTTCTTCCTCTTTTTATAATTGTCTTTTGATGGCAGCTTTAAAAGATCACAAAAATATCAAATACTCTTGTGAATACAATTGACACATTTCAATTCTAAAAAGTGTTTTGCTGTAAGGTACCACAGCAGGTAAAGCTTTAATCATCGCCAGGACCTCTGAAGAAGGCTCATCCAGGAGCAGAAACTCAGTCAGGTCAGGCCAAAGGCATGGTTCTTACACAAATATGCCTAAAAATGCTGTCACTGAAAGATTATACTTTCTAGCATTAAAAAAAAAAGAATCGTTGAATATCATTTTCAAAAATGATTGAGAAGTTTTAAGTGGTTACCTGCACTTGTTTTCCTAAACTAGTATTTTCTGTATTAATGGTGATATCTATTGATAGATCCTGATACGTAAATGCACTTAAACATGTAATGGTGATATCTATTGATAGATCCTGATACGTAAATGCACTTAAACATGTATGTGGGTGTTTATGCCTGTGCATCGGTGTGTGTGTGTGTGTGTTTGTGTGTGTGCATGGATGCAGGCATACCTGGATGTCTGTACTGCATGCACATATGCACACACTCATTATGTGTATGCATGCTTGTAAAAACACATGTGCCCATGCAATATGTTTGCACACATACATGTATACACGCCCATGAATACAAAAATGAATGCATGCACATGCATGGATGCATACAAGCACACACACAAGCACACACACACTAGCACACACGCAAACACACATACACACACACGCGTGCATGCATGCACACACACGGTCAGAGTGTGTGAAAGAGCAACAGTCAAAGTGGGAGAGGGGATGCGCAGAGGAACCCTATTCCCTAGTGTTAAAAATCACATACAAGGAGGTGATCAATGTTTTGCACATTCCCTGTTCATCCATCACTCATCCTCATCTAGCAAGTGCATACCACTCTGCGTCATCAGCCTTCTACCTTTAATCCAAGCAGAAAATACATTATAGGAGTTAAACAGAAATTGAATTAAATTGACAGCACGCATAGGGACATGCACGGACAGACGGACACGTAACTAAAATTATGCATGCAACAACATAGATGGCTGTACACAGATGGGACATTCACACAATGTACTCCACTCTGATACTCAGGTTTGGAAATGTGCACATACACACATGCACAATACTTTCACACACATATACTTATCAGCAATCACACAAATGCACACATGAATACATACCCATGAATGTATGCATTAATGCATTCATGCACATGCGTGCACACACAGTGAATGGTTGATGTCTGAAAAATGTTTGTTGTAGTAATAACAAAGTTTTGCACTTTCTGGCACACAAAAGTCCACTCACATACACAAACATGCTCAAGCCCATTCTAATGATTATCTGTATATATCAGTAGGCACGTACAAATCATACATATCCATTGCCTTCCATGGACATACAAGCACACGTAAACAAACACACAAGTACACACTTGTTAATCTGTCTACATGCATGAAAGCCACACAGAAAAACCAGGCAGAAACACACACAGGTTCAAAAGGTCTGACTGTAACAGTCATTGATTCCCCAAGGACTATGTCAGTGGTGTGACAGGAGAAGATTTCAGCCCCTCTCTCCCCCCTCCACTTCATCCTTACCTGCCCTTGCCCCTAACCCCACCCCCACCCACCTCTCCTCGTTTACCCCCTTCCTCCATCCACCCCTGTCCCTTGGCGTGAGGATCAGCAGTTTCCAGGCAGTCCTCCAGTGGTCTGAGCTATGTCACAGCCATTCATGATCGATCTGGTCGGTCTGTCTGTCTGTCTGTCTGTCTGTCTGTCTGTCTGTCAGGTTTCTGTGTTGTGTGTTTTCAGCCCTGTAAGTAAGCAGCGTGTGCAGCAGTACAGTGCCTGCTGTTTCTCTCTTACACTGTGATGTGGTTCTTTTTGTGTTCAGTGTCTTGTCCTCTGTTTCAGTTTCTGTTTCAGTCTTAATGACTGATTAGCTTTTTGTATTAGTGCTAATACTTGGGATCTCTGTGTGTGTCTGTTTTTCTGTCTGTCTGTTTTTGCCTTTGTTTCTTTTTCCATGTGTGCACACACACACTTACACACATACATACTTATGCACATGGATGTATGTACGCTCATGCACACATGCACACACATGCACCCACACGCTCACGCACACACTCACACTCACACACACATTCACCCACACACTCACACACAAACACTCACACACACACACACGCGAGCGCGCGCGCGCGCGCGCTCACACTCACACACTGACACACACACACACATGCTTACACACACACACTCATGTCCAGAGAATATGACAGAACTATTTCATATTGCCAACCTCTTAACACAGACCAGTGATCTCTTATACAAACACTGTCTTTCACTGTTTGCAAAACAAGCAATCGTGAAAACAAGACAACAGTGTAATTAATTTTTCCATCCCCGTACACCTCCTTTGCTTGTTTTTGTTTATCGTGCTTCATCAACCATTGGGGATTATTTCCAGTGAGTGGTTTGGTCATCCAGCTTCTGCCTGGTGGTGTGTGTCCAGTAAAGGTAAAGGTGTCCCATTACCTCTGCAGTCATTAGGGAACACGGTGTCAGAAACCTCAGCTTCCCTAGGGGTCCAGCACCTTGAGGGCAGTGCCCGTCTCATCTCCCTTGCTGCGTTACCTTTCATGTCCCTTTTAAGAAGTCAAGTACCCATGGAAAGCTGGGTATGCTGGGGGACTGTATTGAAGCCAAGGCATAGATACAGTCACCCATTCACTAGGTAGCTATGCTCAACGCTGCTTAACATTAGTTTTTTTTCCAGAGCAAGTGCTTTGAACACAGAGCTATTCTGCTTGTGTGTGTGTGTGTGTGTGTGTGTGTGTGTGTGTGTGTGTGTGTGTGTGTGTGTGTGTATGTGTGTGTGTGTGTGTGTGTGTGTAAGATTCATATAAAAACAACGATAATAACAAGTAACACAATGAAGTTTTACTTTTCCATTGACAATCATAT
>CM054137.1:9590972-9625972 GCA_028751875.1 Rapana venosa
TTAACACGTCTGTCTGTACTGCTTCTTCTTTAGAGTTTGTACTACTTCTTCTTATCTCGTTTTGACCTCAGTACGTCTGTACTTAAGTGTCTTGTATCTCTTCTCACCCCCTTCTAAGTACACTCGCAACACACACACACACACACACACACACACACAGATGACCCACTTTGCCAACACAACTCGGAAAGCGTTATGTCATCACTATATTAAGCACGGCCATTATCAGCCAAAGAAGGAAAAGGAAAGAAAAGAGAGAAGAGCTAGCAGCAGCTGCAGCAGCAGCAATGCATGCACCCAGCATCAGCAAAGCTTGTGCTCAGGCGCTACATTGTCAGCTGATGGTGATAGGGTTTTTAGTTCCGCCGACCACTAAGGCCGAAGGGAGTCTGTCGCTGCCTTTGAGTGCATGAAATTCAATAGCCAGCGGCGTCAACTGTATCAGTCTGTAACAAAGATAAGTGTCGTCATATGTCTGGAAATAAACTCGCAAAAGCAAACATTACTTGTGACAATATTGTGTTGAGAGTTTTACTTCATGTATAACAATATTAACCGGTGTTTTTTGTTCGTATACAGCAATTTGTGTGTTTATATTATTATTTCCTATGTAACAGTATTGTGTCAGCATTCATTTCGTATATAACAAATTTGTGTTTACAGGTTACTTTGTATTTAGCAACATTGTGTTAACTGTTTTATTACCTAAGGAAAGTATAATTATGCTATGCTGAAAATGTCAGCCATGTCATTCTATACTGCCAACGAATTTTACAGAGAAAAGCTATAAAGTGAGCATGCACACATTTACGCGTACGCGCGCTCAAACAGTCATATATACGCGCACGCGAGTGCACACACGCATCTATCTATCTACCTATCTATCTATCTATCTATCTATCTATCTATCTATCTATCTATCTATCTATCTATCTATCTATCTATCTTTTTGTCTGTCTGTCTGTCTCTACACACACACACACATACCACACACACACACACACACCATACACACACACACATACACACACCGCGCGCGCGCGCGCGCGCGAATCATGATGCCATCCATACTGCAGAACAGATAACTAGGTCCACTCCAGCCTACATATCATCACTTATCGCCAAAATACAACACGCAATGACCTATTAGTCAGAGACTGCAGAAAGAAAAAAACAACCCAGGGCTATTCGTGTGTGTGGTGTGTGTGTGTGTGGATGCTGTAGTGTGTGTGTGTGTGTGTTTTGGTGGTGTGTGTGTGCGTGACCGAGACAGCGACAGATGCAGACAGAACAGTAAAAAGAAGCAGACGACAATAAAGGACTATGAAAAAAAGAAAGAAAACAAGAGAATGATACTCGAGCTTTCTCCAGTCCCAAAACTGTGTAGTGTAGTCAAGTTGTTTGTGCATGGATTTAGCTTCTGATGGATTGTGGAGTCCCGGAAGCAAGTCTCTTTTTTAATTTTGTTTTAGGTTTAGAATAATGTGCTAGAGTGAGCAGAATGGTCTATTGTGCTATACTGGACTTGTCTAAATGCCCTCCTCTCCCACTGTACCCAGACACACATAGACAAAGATACATACAGACAGACTGACAGATATACTGACAGATGCACACTCACAAACACACACGCACACACACAAAACATACACACACATTTACACTCATCCCCCCCTACACACTATGACTCAATGTTAAAAGTCAAAGGAAAAAGAAAGAAAAAGATAAAGAGATTACAGACAAATCTATCCAAAAATCAACCCTAAGGTGAACTCAGAAATTTAGAGTTGTCGAAATAAAAAAAAGTCGAAATAAAAGTCAGATGACAACAACATGCTGTTTATGATACTACATCAACAGTTATAATCACCACAATGCCAGAGTTTGACAATAAATCTAGAGCTGCCAAAATGAAAACCAGATAAAACATAGGGATGTAATAATCAAAAAATGACAATCTAATTCATTATCTATGCTAGCGCTGTGCTGTAGCTTTACAGCATTTCAACAAAGGGAGATGATTTGTCATAGTGCTTGACCCCGTGTTTGTACCAGGGGAAGTGCTGAGTTTCCTGATCTTGAGTGTGCTGATGCTTTGGATGCATTGCTGTCTGTCTGCCTGTCTGTCTGTTTGTCAGTCAATCAGTCAGTCAGTCAGTTTGTCTGTCTGTCTGTCTCATTTTTCATCTGTGCCCTTCCACTCTGTGTCTGTCTGATAGTCTGTTTGTCTCTCTTTGTCTAAACTCTCCTGTCTCTCTGTCTCCCTGACTCTCTCTCTCTCTCTCTCTGTTTGAATATCTTCATCAAGAAAAACTACACTAAAAACAACAACAACAGCAGTAATGATAATGATGATAGTAATATACGACGTCGACGAAGGTGATTGTGATGATGATGGTGGTGGTGGCGATGATGTTGTGTGCTGAATCTACGGCATTGAAGGTTCTATGGACGTTTACAGTTGTGGAATAAGCATCAATAAAGTATAATGATACGCATAGAATACAACAGTAAAAAAAAAACCTTGTTCACACACACACACACACACACACACACACACACACACACACACACACACACACACACACACACACACTCACACACACACGAGCGAGAGAGAGAGAGAGAGAGAGAGAGAGAGAGAGAGAGAGAGAGAGAGAGAGAGAGAGAGAGAGAGAGAGAGAGAGAGCAGGGGCGTCCCCTAGATGAAAATTCGAATGTGGACTACCACCACTCCCTCGCCCTACAGAAGGCTGACGGCAAAATATCTCACCATCACATTAACTGATTTCCCTGGATACAGGAATCAATTTGTAAGTGGAGTGGAGATATTCAACACCCCCGTAGATATACACCTAATACACGCTTGCCTACTCGTAACTTCACCCACCGTATTATACAAAATAAGGTTTCACTGTTTTCATTTAAAATAAAAAATCCGGCTTAGTCACTTCCCCAAATGCAGCGCATGCGAATCTTGTGCACATGTTAAACACCCAATACCTGTCGTTGAAGAAAAAGCAGGCACGGCATGGGGGAAGGTATGGATGACACGAACATGCCCAGCATGTATCTAGTGACCTAGAAATAGATGAACTCTGCCAGGTTCAGCTTGGTTGACACACATTCTGAAAACTTCAGTGCAGTGCCCCAACGACTGCTCAAAGAGTTGAAGGAGAAGTCGAGTCAAACCAGTCCCCGAAGTCGGAATGCAGCTACCTTGATGGTGGGCAAAAATGGTCGCACACGCAAAAATTCCATCATGGGTACACCTCGGAACTAAAAAAAAAGGAAACCTGCCTTAAGTTAGTTTATTTTTTATTTTTTAGTCTGTCTAAAGTCTCATGTGCGCAAAATGTGCCGTATAATTTATGCTTTTCCACATCTTGTGAAAAATGCCCTAATATAATGAGTGAGCAGCTCCTATAAAAGCAGCTCCTATAACTTATGCAATGGTGAAGGGCTGAGTGCTAGCCTGTGTTGCTTCTTGTTTCCAGAGCCCAGTAATGTTGGACCTGAATTTGTATGTGTTTCTTTTTTCTTATTCTTTCTTTCCACCTTTTTATGTTTATCGTCATTCAGTGAAAAGTTCCCCGTTTTGATTGCTGACAATAACTCTCTCTCTCTCTCTCTCTGTCTGTCTGTCTGTGAACACACACGCGCTCGCCCAACCGCCTACTCCCAAAGAATTTTTGGAATAAAGAACTTCATTGTTACCCCTACATGAAAGCCCAGGCAGATGAGCGTATGATGTGACCTCGTGAGCAGAAGGTGAACAAGGATTCAGTTAACTGTATAGAGCAGACACAGAGCATAGAGCATAGATCATAGAGCACAGAGCACAGATCATAGCATAGATCACAGAGCATAGAGTATAGATCACAGAGCATAGAGCACAGAGCATATATCACAGAGCATAGAGCATAGATCATAGTGCATAGATCATAGTGCATAGAGAGCAGAGCACAGAGCATAGATCACAGATCATAGCATAGATCATACAGCATAGATCACAGAGCATAGAGCACAGAACATAGATCACAGAGCATAGAGCATAGAGCACAGAGCATAGATCACAGAGCATAGATCATAGATCACAGAGCATAGATCATAGTGCATAGAGCATAGATCATAGTACATAGAGTATAGAGCATAGAGCACAGAGCATACAGCACAGAGCATGCAGCACAGAGCATAGAGCACAGAGCATAGAGCACAGAGCATTCTGCTGTCACCGGGGGAGGCTGGGCTGCCTTCTTTTGCAAAGTGACGCATGAAGAAAGGAGGCAGAGAGAGAGAGAGACTGCTAGCCTAGCGACTGCTGGGGCAACTGGATGCTGGCTGACCTACATTGTGTTGGGGTGTGTTGTGTTGTATTGAGCTGTATTGTGTTGTATAACCACTGTGGTATTATACTGTGTTGTGTTGCGTTGCGTTGTATTGTGTTGTGTTGTGTTATATCCTGTTGTATACTGTTGCATTGCGTTCAGTTGTGTTGTTTTGTCTTGTATTGTTTCCTATTATATTACCCCCTTCAGTCACGACAGATTTCTCTTTGTAAAATTCGGGTTGCTCTCCCCGGAGAGAGCGCGCCGCCACATGAACAGCGCCACACATTTTTAAATGTCTCTGCATGTGTATTTGTTTCTCCATGAGAAAAGCTTTTCTCTACATATTTTTTGCCAGGGACAACTCTCTTGTTGCCGTGCGCTCTTTTTCGTGCGCTGAATGTGTTTACACACGGGCCCTCAGTCTTTTTTTGCCTCCGCCGAAAGACTAGCATCCAGACTACCAAGTCAAGATCTAGTGGACGGGAATAAAGCTCGAGCGCAAACGAGTATCGACCCCGCGCTTCTCGCTTTCTAGGCAAGGGTGTTATCTACCACTAGACCACCGCCCCAACAACAACATTCTTTGCAAGAGACGCATTCTCATACACAACGAAGCAGACACAGAAAGATGAGTGGCACTGTCCTGTGGCGACAGTGTCCCTGGAGAACCGCTCTTGTTTAAGCACAGAGAAATCTGTTGTGACAGGCATGGGATATCGTAAGACAGATACAATCGTTTCTAACGCAGCCCCCCTGAGACAGAAGAGAACAGTGGTATCAGCCAGCATTCGCTATGCCTGCACTTCGTCTGCAGGCTTTCCTTCATGATTGCAGCACACACACACATACGCACACACACACACAAA
This sequence comes from Rapana venosa, assembly GCA_028751875.1. Lineage (NCBI taxonomy): Eukaryota > Metazoa > Mollusca > Gastropoda > Neogastropoda > Muricidae > Rapana > Rapana venosa. The sequence goes on from CM054137.1 coordinate 9,596,170, forward strand.
CACACACAACACACACACACACACACACACACACACACACAGCACGCACCACACACACCACACACACACACACAGCACCACAACACACACACACACACCACACACACACACAACACACACACACATGCACACACGTACGCACGCACGCAAACACACACACTAACACTTTTTTTCAAATCGTTATAGCAAAAGCCAGTTGGTTCTTTATTATGATTTTTTTACGGACTTTCAAGACATTCTCTTTTAGCGGAATATATTTCTTTATGTTCGTTATTGTTAGACATGTTTTTCTACTGTTCACTTGTTAGATCTTGTTATAGATGAGATTTGTTTGGGGTGTGTGTGTGTTTTGTTTTGTTTGTACTTAACTATTACTCAAGAGATGCATATTCTAACGTTCATTGTAGGCCAGTTAGTTGATTTCCTGTTACTTGTTCACAAATGTTCAAAGTTGTGCGCATCCAACCCCGAAACCCTGATTCAGACCACATCCCTACCCCCACCCCGCTTTATTTTCGTCCGTCTAATATCACAATTTGTGAAAAGACTTAAAATGAAATTAAACACACACACACGCGCACACACACACACACACACACGCACACTCAAACACACACACACACACACCACACACACACACACACACACGCACACTCAAACACACACACACACACACACACACACACACCACACACACACACACACGGAGTCACATGAGAAAAATCCCTTAACTGTGAAAACAAAACCCCAACAGGCTTCCATCTACTAAGCGACACACGGTTTCACCAAGAGAAACGCCATATCACCTAGAATCATAAAGTGCACCTGGCATATTGCCATCTTTTGCTCTCGGAATCAACTCCCTTTGTGTCGTAACTTTTGCCACATAGGACAATCCGTCATAAAATGACAGACCGGAACCCACAAAATCAGAACAATTACATATAACAATTTAGGAAATCTTTTCTTTTTTTTTTTTTTTAATCTTCCAGGCGTTTTATCGAAATTGTTTGTTGTTGTTTTTTTTTAATCTTCCAGGCGTTTTATCGAAATTGCCACGCAACAGTTTCAATACATCTAGAGGACATCAAGCTTATGAAATGAGCACGCAACACGAAAACTATGGGATTGGAGCCGTTTTGTCACACCACCAGTGCACATGATATATAAGCCTCCACCCTCCTTCCCCACCCCCTCCCCTCCCCAAAGTGCACATCATGGTTTTGTCTGCTAAAAGTGCCAGAGTGTGACCTACTTTCCACGTCACGCATTGCGTGTTTGATCACCTAAGAAGTTGGCGTGTGAAGATTTTGTGTGTGTGCAGAAGTTGGTCGAAGGGATCTACCTATAAGTTTGATACAACTTCACTTATTACTCTCTGTCTGTCTGTCTGTCTGTCTGTCTATGTCTCTCTGTCTGTCTCTGTCCCTTTCTATCTGTCTGTCTGTCTCTATCTCTGTCTGTGTGTCTGTCTCTATCTCTCTCTTTCTCATGATGCCGGGATAGCCTAGTGGTAAGAACATTGCACTCACAATCTGACGACCCGGGTTCGATTCCCGTTTAAGGGGATATTTTCTCCTGAAGTTAACATCAGTGCAGACTCCACTCTCCCAAAAAAGTCCTTCGGATGAGACTATAAACCAAGGTCCCGTGTGCGAACGCACGCAGAACATCTTGCGCACACGTTAAATCCTGTTCCGCTTTTCGTAAGAGTAGGCCATTGTGTGTCGGTGGGAGCAGATGACAAAATTTACAAAACCACATACTCACGGGGACTAGATGTAAAAAATCACCCAAGTGCTTAATCAGCGCTATATAAATTCAATACATTATTATTATTATTATTATTATTATTATTATTATTATTATTATTATTATTCCATTATCCTCGATATATAAAAGAATTTAAAAAAATCAACGTCAACATGTCTCTCACCCTCTATAAAAAAAAATCCTATTTCGTATTTCTTGTATCATGTTCGCACACGCCTTCATATCAGGCCTTGGCCTATAAATGAATAATTGTGACTCTCTCTCTCTCCCTCTCTCTCTCTCTCTCTCTCTCTCTCTCTCTCTCTCCTCTCTCTCTGTCTCTCTCTCTCTCTTCTCCTCCTGGGTAGAGGGGGTATGGAGAATGGGAGGGGGCTCGGCCATGGCTGGTCAAAGCAAATGTACCACTCAAATTTGATGGAATGTCACTAATGGGCTGTGTGTGTGTGTGTGTGCGCGCGCACGCGCAAGGCGTGTGTGTGTGCGTTTGTGTGTGTGTGTGAGGGAGGTGGCTGATTCATCTATAGTTGGTCGAAGCGAATGTACCACTCAACTTTGATACAATGTCACTAATGGACTCTCTTTTCTGTGAGGGCATGTGTGTGTGCGTGCGTGCGCGTGTGTGTGTGTGTGGTGTGTTTGTTGTTTTGTGTGTGTGTTGTGTGTGTTGTGTGTTGTGTGTGTGTGTGTGTGTGTGCATCTGACCATACGATACCGTGTCTGGGCCAGCTTACAGTGGCATCAAAGACGTGGGACATTGCCACTGTTGCAACACCCTCCTTAACCGTCTGTTTGTTTGTCCGTCTGTCAGTCAGCCTGCCTCTCCTAGTCTTTGTCTGTCTGTTTGTCCTGTCTCTGTCTGTCTCTTTCTCTTTACACACAGACACAATAACAAATAAATATACATATATCAATAATATATAATATAACATATATATTATAAATTATAATTATATACATGTATATATGTATATTATATATCGATAGATGATAAAGATAGATGGTAGTATATATAGGCTAATGCATGCATAAAAAATACAAATGCATTCTATTCATACATACTGAACATAAAATTTACATTCACACACTACAACACACACAACATCACACATACATACATACACACTACATACACACTACAACAAACAAACATACACACAATAACATACATACATAATACATACTATACATACAATACATAATAATAATAGATAATAAATAATAATATATAATAACACTAACATACATACATACTACATACATACATCACATTACATACATACCATACATACATACATACTTATACTAAAATAACATACTACATACATGCATACATGCATGCATACATACATACATACATACATACATACTGCATATATACACACATGTGTGTGTGTGTGCGTATGTGTGCATGTGTCTGTGTGTTGTGCCTTCCTCTGACCTTTTCATGTCTCTCTGTGTCTCTGTCAATGATAACAAGCACAATAACTGTAGCAACGACAAATAACAGCACTAACTATGACACCACCACCACCACCACCACCGACAACAACAACAACAATGATCTAACAGTAACAGCGACAACAAGTCATCTACAACAATCACATCTTTGAGAAAGACAGCAATAACAATAACGGCAGCAATAGTAATAATCATACTTATAACACGAATAACAATCCACCACCACTACCACCACCACCACCACCACACAACACAAACAACAGCAACAACAAGATCAACACAACAACAAACAACACACTAACAAGCAAAACGTAACATTGCGTAAGCTTGGGTCCAGAATGGACACGAAACAACCACACAAAAAGACAACCCTTCCCCCCCCCCTCCCCCTCCTAAACATCGAAGACAACATACACAGCGAAAGTTCCAGAAAAGCAAAGCCATAAAAGACAGACTGACGCACGAGGGCTGGCACTAGGAGCCATCGACAACGAGACAGAATATTCCAGAACCACCGTTGCAAACGAAGGGGGAAGATGGAGAGGGGAGGGGGGGGGGGGGGGTAGGGAGGATGAAGGGGGAGCAGGGGAGAGAAAGTGGAGGGTGGGTGAGTTGAGAGAAGTCTTCAGAACAACACACACACACACACGAAAAAAATCAATAGTTTTCCGACTGGCGACTTAGAGCGTCAAAGTGTGTGTGTGTGTGTGTGTGTGTGTGTGTGTGTGTTTGTGTGTGTGTGTGTGTTTTGTGTGTGTGTGTGTTTGTGTGTGTGTGTTTTGTGTGTGTGTGTGTGTGTGTCTGTTGTAGATCATTGCATTGTTGTTGATGTTGGTGGTGCTGGTAGTAGTGTGGTGGTGGTGGTTATGATGGTGGGGTTAAAGGTGGTGGTGAGAGATGATGATGATGATGATGATGATGGTGATGATAGCGATAATGGTGATGGTGGTGGTATGATGATGATGATAACGATGATGTGTGTGTAATTTGCTTTGTGGCTGTTGTCCTTCCTGGTATGGTGGTGGTGGTGGTGTGGTTGTGGTGGTGGTGGTTGTGGTGGTAGTGGTGGTGTGGTGGTGGTGTGGTGTGGTGTGTGTGTGGTGTGTGTGTGTGTGTTGTGTGTGTGTGTGTGTGTGTGTTTCTATTGTAGGTCACTTCATCGTTGTTGTTTTTGTTGATGCTATGGTATAGAGAGTAAAGATGATGATGATGATGATGATGATGATGATGACTGTGTGTGTGTCTGCGTTTTGCATGCGCACGCGCGCGTTTGTTGTTGTCGCTGTCGTCATCGTCGTAATTTGTTGATATGGTGCGTTTCTTTTGCGCTATTTTGTTGTTGTTGTTATTGCTCCTGGTAAAGGTGGTGGAGGTGATGGTAGTGTGCGTGTATATATGTGCGTGCGTGCTCGTGCATACGCGTGCGCATGTTCATGTATTTGTTTGTGCATGTGGGTATTTACATATTTGCATTTTTTAGCACTTAAAGTCACAGCAGATTTCTCTGCATGAAATTCGGTCTGCTCTCCCCCCAAATGATAATGATGATGATGATGATGATGATGATGATGTGTGTGTGTGTGTTTGCGTGTGTGATGTAGAATAATGTTTGGCGGCGGAGGTAGAAGAGCGGTAACTGGGTATATCAGACTGGCTTTGTTGATGAACAACCATAAGGGAATTAGTGTGGGGCGAGTGTGTCTGTGTGTGTTGGGGAAGGGGAGAGCGGGGGAGTCAGAGTAAGCTGAAGAAAAGAGCGGTTATGAAAGAGGATTCGCGTTAATTACTTTTTGTCGATGAACTCTCCGTCCATTCAACTCCTTCATTCTGTCCATCATACGCATTTTGTGCATTTAAGTGAGAGAGACTCGTGTTATAAAGATTGTGAGTCTCACTATCGGTTCATTACTTTACTTATTCACTCATGTGTGCATTCTTTTATCCGCAGTTTCTGCATTTGCACGATACACACAGTGCTATAAGAATTGCAAAGTTTAACTATTCATTCATTAGATGATTTCTTCACTCACTCATTCATTCTTTTATTCGTATTTTCTGCAATGAATTAGTGCATGTGGCGTTGTGAAGGTTGCAAATTTGATTCCTTTCTTTAACCTACACATGAAAGTGTCATTGTCACCGCCTGTGCTAGCGTGGTGGTGTCCCTGTGGTATGGAGAGCACTATATATAGTGTTCGATAAGTCCACTACCCCTGGTGGTGTAGTGTTCCATATGTCCAATACCCCTAGCAGAGAGTTGAATAAGTCCCCTACCCAGACTTCTGATGTGGTTATTCTTGTCATAACAGCCATATGCATTATGAGGGTGTGAACGTTAAGCCCCAAAGGGAGAGAGAGGGGTGGGGAGAGGGAGAGAGAGAGGGAAAGAGAGAGAGAGAGGGAAAGAGAGAAGAGAGAGAGAGAGAGAGAGAGAGAGAGAGAGAGAGAGAGAGAGACGGAGGGATGGAGGGAGAGAAAGACGGAGACAGACAGACAGAAAAAGACACAGACAGAGACAGGGGCAAAGACAGACAGACAGAAACAGAAAGAGGCAGAGAGACAGAAACAGACTGCAACACTATAATGGAACACACAGACCAAAGACTGAAAATAGGTGGGTACATGTATTCGAACGCTTAGAACGAAGAAACTTCATTATCGTGGAATTGAAAAAAAGAAACACTCACACACAAAAAACCAAAGAAAGCCCACACCAGCACAGCAACAACAATGGAAGTACACACAGCAGAAAGCAGGGCCCCCATGCAGCATTGTTCAGGTTAACAGGTTTTGCTTGTCCTTGATCGCCCAGTATTGCAGCTCTTCTGTATCCTTTCTGGTCGGCTAGGCGATGGGAAAATCGTCAACCAAAAGTCAAAGGGGTGTCGTTAGCTGAGCGGGTAGAGTATTCGCCACACGATCCGAGGAATGCAGGTTTGGATCCTACCTCGCGCCAACCACAATGAAAGAGACCTTTCTTTTCGGAGCCAGGATTTGTGCAGATTCCAATCTTCTGCGAGTTATGCGGAAGAGACTTTACCACCTAGCCCTTATGCATGTATTAGGTAACGGTAAAGCTGTCTCATAACCTGTGCGGACGTTGGGGAGCGAAGTGTCAGAGGCCTCAGTTTCTTTGGGGTTCAGCATCTTGAGAATGGTGCCCATCTTTTCTCCATCGTGTTTTTTTTTACCTTTTCCGCCCCTAAAGTCAAGTCAACCTAAAGAGGTTGGGTGTCAGTTTACACATGTATATAACACGTTAATTCTCATTTGTACGAAAATGAAGAATAAAGTAAAGTTTTTAAAAAATCCAGTTCTATAGTTTTGAGAAGGGCAGAGTAAGGCATGTTGGTGGAAATTAGTTATACATCAGAACGAGTGCATGCTGGGGTTGTGTTTAGGTGTAATCCCTAAAGATGGATTGTGGCTACATACAGGGTGGGAAAAGAAAAAGATGGCCGTCGGAAAGATCTCACCGGGGGTAGGCTTCAGAGTTGTAGCGAGAAACAATGAAGAAAAATGTAAATCAAAGGAAGAGAACAGAGTTGCCTACCCCTTACAGTTAATGCAGATTTTTCAGTGTGAAAGTTTGGCCACTCTTCCAGGAAAGAGTGCCTTCTCACAAGAGCAAGGTCACCTTTTTTCCTTATGTTTGCATGTGTATGTTTTCCTTCGATAGTGGTTGGGTTTTTTCCACAGAAGTTTGCCGAAGACAACAGCTATCTTATTGCCGTGGGTTCTTTTACGACCGCTTAAAGTATGTTACACACAGTCTTTAAAATACTAACACGCAGACTAAACACAACTCACAGTCAAGTGACCAAAGTAAAAGTCCAACTTAATAATTATGGGAAACAAACCCTGGCCCTTAAGAGGACAGGATGTGTGAATAATGTTAGGCCATCGATTTTCTTCATCGCTGTCACTCTGAAGATCTGCCCGTGGTATTCCCCTGTCTTACTTATTAAGCTGCTTGGGCTCTATTGCTACAACTAGAGCTTAGAGGATATGATTCTGCCATCCACAGCGGCTTAGCCATCCTGTGCTGTTGTGGACGCTGTACACAAAGTCTCGTAGAGCTGTTCGATTCAATACAGTTGCAGACAGGAAAAACAAATAATAATGGGTGGCACTGCTCTTGTAGCGACGCACTCTCCCCGGGGAGAGCAGCCTGAATTTCACGCAGATAAATCTGCCGTGACTTAAAGTGTTAGGAAATAGGAACTATTCCAAAGCCGCTTAGAAGTGCTGTGCCCTAAGATATTGTACTGTGGCTTTCTTCGGTCTGTATTTTTTCTCTTCTCTTCTCTTCTCTCGTATATTTCATGTAATGGATTTCAAAAGTTTTCAGAACTTTTTGTTTGCTATCTATATGTGACCTACTCGCCGCCATTTTGTTCGAAGAAGTATCATTATGGTTTCTTTCCTCACGTTCTTTATGAGTCGTTATTTCTGACTTCCACTGCGACTACAACAGGCTTTCTTCCCTCTGTCTCTGTGACCCTGTCTGTCTGTCTCTTTTTGTCTGTCTGTCTGTCTGTCTCGTCTTAAAGTTTTTCTCTTTCCTCATAAAGTTGTAACTAATCCAATCATTGATTGGTTGAGACCGGCTAAAGCCCGGAGGAAACCAGAGAGAAAGACAGACAGACAGACAGACCGAGAGAGAGAGAGAGAGGGAGAGAGAGAGAGACAGACAGACAGACAGACAGACAGACAGACAGACAGACAGACAGACAGGAAAGAGACAAGGGATGGAGGAGGAAAGAAAGACCCACCCACACACACACACACACACACACACACATACACACGGGGAAGTGTTTTAAGACAAAATATGCTGGGCGTGACTCTTGTATATGTGGCCATAGTGTCACTGTTGATCCTATCTTAATATGTAGCATGCTAAAAAAGCTGCATATCTGTTCTTACCTCGTCAACGTCATCGGCGATATTCAGTGATCTTCTACTGAGATTTTTTTCTTCAAATCGTCATTGCATAGTCTAATTGGTTCATTATTATGATTATTATGGACTCTAGAGATACTATCTTCCTGTGGACTAATAATTTTCTCTTGTTGGTTATTGTTAAAAAATATTGTTTTATTGTTGACTGGCTAGACTGTTAGAAATTGTGATTTTACTGTTCTGTACTTAAGAGTTACTTTTGATTTGCACTTTCTTACTTGTTTATTGTAGATTTAGTAAATTAACCCCCTAACCAACCCCCAGATCCCCCCCTTCCCCCTAGCCCTTTGGTGTCTAATATCACGTTAAGTGAAGAGACGTAAAACGAAATCGAACACCGGGACGGGATAGCCTAGTGGTTAGAACATTGCGCTCACAATTTGACGACCCGGGTTCGATTCCCGTTTAAGGGGATACTTTCCGCTGGAGTTAACATCAGTGCAGACTCCACTCTCCCCCAAAAGTCCTTCGGATGAGACTATAAACCGAGGTCCCGTGTGCGAACGCACGCAATACATCTTGCGCACACGTTAAATCCTGTTCCGCTATTGTGTGCCGGTGGGAACATTTGAGAGAATTTACAAAACCGCATACAAACGGGACTAGATGTAAAAAGCACATAAGTGCTTATTCCATTATCCTCGATATATAAGAATAAAAATAGAAATAAATAAATGAATAAAATAACACACACGCGCGCGCGCGCGCGCGCGCGCGCGCGAGAGAGAGAGAGAGAGAGAGAGAGAGAGAGAGAGAGAGAGAGAGAGAGAGAGAGAGAGAGTACAAAGACAGAAACAAACAGACATCCAATCAGGAAACATGCTGTCCATGTGCCGTGTAGAGTACGCGTTTGCTGTACATGGTTTTCCTAGCAAGTATTGTTAGCCCAAAATGTCATACACTCTTGTCTACATTTTTAAAATCTTCCGTTCCACATCACACAGAAGCAGGCTTTTGGGGTAAGGGGATTAAGAGAATTGTTGTATAGTTGTCCTTAAGCCTTTTATCTCCATTCACTGTGAGAAGATGAGTGTCAAATCTCATTCTAAACTTTACTGTTTAGAGGATCTGTCCTCCTCCTTTTCATCTTCCCCTTTTTCTCCTGCAGCCTACTATTGTCTCCGTTGCAGAGACTGAACTCTGAAACTCTCCAAACTCTCCAACTCTCCAAACTCTCCAACTCTCCAACTCTCATTGTTGTACGTCATTGTCAGTCAAGCAAACCGCAAGAGCCATGATCAGGGCTGATATCACTTCAAAATAATTGCTGCTTATAATTCTTTACGAATCATTTTGATATTGTTATCATGAAAGTGTCAGGGAAAGTAAAGCAGCGAGGGAAAGGAGATGGGCGCCGCTCTCAATATGCTGGCCCCTAGAGAAGTGAGGTCTCTGAAACCTCGCTCCCCTATGACCTTATAGGTTATGGGACACCTTTACCGTTTTACATTGCATTGCCATTCACATGTTTTGTCGCAGGCACACTACATATACATTCGCGCATTTTGTTACAAGGAAAAGGTATACGCACATTACATTGACATTTGCATTTTTTGTCACGATCGAAAGTTATGGTTACATTATATTTGCGTTTTGCACATTTCTTGTTTCGTTTCTTATTTGATATAGTGCCCTTTGTTTGCAAAATGATAGGTTAGTGAGTGATGGGAGAATACTTTATGAGAGTCTCTGATGTTTGTCTCTGGGTGCGTAATGTCTTTCTCTGTTATTTTGCTGCTGCCGGTCATTCTGTCTGTCTGCCTTAATGGTGAAGATTGCCGTATATTTTCTTCATAATCGTCTTAATCCTCCGTATTTTGTTCATCTTCATGGTTGTTGTCGTTGTTTTGTCATCATTATCTTCACAGAGAGAAGAAGGGAGAAAGTGGGAAGGAGGGCGGAATAAAGGGAGGGAGAGAGAGAGAGAGAGAGAGAGAGAGAGAGAGAGAGAGAGAGAGAGAGAGAGAGAGAGAGAGAGAGAGAGAGAGAGAGCGCAACACACACATACAGACAGACAGGCAGGCAGGCAGGCAGGCAGGCAGGCAGGCAGACAGACAGACAGACAGGCACACAGACAGAGCAAAAGTGCACACGAGTGCACACACATTTTGACTTCAGTGTATTTCAAAACATTTTATATAGGCACTAACTTTGGCTACTCACACCGCCAATCTGTCAGCATCAAAGTGACTTCAAACGTGACATCTACTTTTCATGACCGTTATCATCATAAAGATAGTAACAAATCGATAGAGAAACCAGACGAAGCAAAAATGTTGTGAGACGGTAAAATCATCAGTATTGCGCAAGAACAATTCGTACAAAGCCACTCTTCTGAGAAAACCAGTAAACACGCAGACAAGAGAAGGTGCAGCACTGGGTGGAGCTGCTCTCCAGCCATGTGCTCTCTAGCCATGTGCTCTCTAGCCTGGAGAGAGCAGCCCCAGTTTACCCACAGACATCTGTGGAGACTGTAAGTGGTCCTAGTGCAATACATTGTCAACCAGTGCAACACAAGGCAGGGCAATACAATAGGATAAAACACGCCACGATACAACACCGTACAACACAACACAACACAAGATAGCACATTCCAATCCGACACAACATATGTACAACTAAACTAACGCAAATAAACTAACTACCCCACCCCACCCCTCACACACACGCGCGCACGCGCGCACGAACACACGCACGCACGCGTACACTCACACACAAACCACACACACACACACACACACACACACACACACACACACACACACACACACACATATATATATATATATAATATATATATAATATATATATATATATATATATATATAGAGAGAGAGAGAGAGAGAGAGAGAGAGAGAGAGAGAGAGAGATGACGGTCACAATATATACTATAGTGACGGTCAAGTTTCACTTGGAAAAATCTATTGGCGACAGAAACGTGCATACATATAATATAATAATATGATGATAATGCATACGATACAACACCATATGCTATCCCCAGCCTTACGTACTCGCATACGAAAGATGGTGTTTGGCTTATAGCATCTCGTGATGTCATGCATCTATCCTCTAATTTCAGCCCCAGAATGGCAGGCAGTACGGTGGCGGCGAGATGTAGAATATTGATGGCTATGCAGCTGGACTGCTAGACTTGCAAAGAAGGGTTTGGAAGGAGCTGGTTTGGCCCATTTGGGTTCATACATAGTTCAGATCTATCATGCTTCTTCCACGCCGAAATCGAAGGCAGCAAGTAGGCATAAGCTATCATTCAATACAGATTTGTGTCTAAAAGAAGAAAGAAACGACCTGAAAGATAGAAAAGTAGATGAAAATGAAACAATAAACTAACCAAATAGATTGCTAGGTAAATAGAACAAATATAAGGAAAGAGAGAAGAGAGTGAAAAAAGGAAAACATACCAGAGCCATTTGCCTTTCAGTGGTCAAAACATTCTCAACACACTGATAACTTTCAGTGTTGGATATGAGTATATCCTGACACTTTGAATAAACAAATGGATGTAAAAGCAAGCATATAATTAAAGATTAACACATAACTCTTTGAATATAGAATTCGTGTCCGAAGATTGCCTCATTCTTCCAATCTAGATCTGAATAACAGACTTTTTCAGAAGAGTCTTGTTATCATTGTCCCACATCAACACCCCGTCACGCAGTCTTTTAAAAACATTACATTTACAGAAAGACATACAAGACTGGTTTGGCTATGACAGATGGTATGAATGACACGATTATACCCAGCCTGCAGTCCTTGCACTTATGAAGATACGCTCCATCCAATTTGTTCAACTTGCTTTAAAGAAAAAGCAGAGGTGTCCCATAACCTATGCTGCCGTTGGGGAGCGAGGTGTCATCGACCTCAACTGCTTCACGGGCCAACATATTGAGGGCGGCGCCCATCTCCTCCTCTTCGTTGCGTGACCTTCCCTGACCCTAAAGAGGCCAGGTACCCATTTACAGCTGGGTGAACAGGTACTGAAGGCAAGTTGCGCGAACAGCCACCCATTCGTCAGGTAATCATCTTAAGACTGCTTTACCATAGCATGGAGAGAGCGAGTGCTGTGACCAATGAGTTTTCTCGTCCAACTTGATTAAAATACAGTTAAAAGTGTATGTGCCGTGCCCAAACAATTACTCGAGAAGATAAAGAAGAAGCCAAAGCGAAAGTAGATTTATCGGTGACAGAAAATGAGCTCAATCGTTATATTGTTGGATATTCTTTTTCTAAACATGCTTCAAAATAGACACAGCTTTTTTTCTCGTTTCCCCGCCAGAGCTCCCAGGTTCATGAATAGTGAGATTTTTACGTATCCGACCATCCCTCATCACCTACCATTTAGGTATCGGTATTCCGATTTCGGGGGAAGCGACCCATTTTGACAGAGGTTCTTGTCTTCATTTTCGGTCCTGTGGTTTAGGAGTCTATTTATACATCTGATGACAATGACGACAAAGTCGACAAAATAGAAAAACAAAATTTCTGATAAATACATAATGCACAAGAAACAGTTCGAATGCATTTCCCTTTACTTTCATCACCCCCCCCCCCCCGCCCCCTCCCTTGCCCCCACCCCCACCCTTCCCCCTCTCCGCGATGACCTGACCTCTGACGGACCCCAGCCTGGGTTGTTCCAGACAGGCCCCACAGCCAAAATGAACGAGCATGGTGATGACAACGGTGCTTCTTTGGGGGAGCGGGGATGAGCCGTTAGGTCCAGAAGAACTCCACTGAGTGTGCGCATGCAGACGTCCCTAAAGACATCACCACAACAACAACAGCAACAGCTGCAACAACAACAACGACAACAACAACAAGAAGTGTTCCAACCAGATATAGTTCTTCCTATTCTGGGTGATGTAGAAAAAAAAAGCGAGATTAAAGGACTGAATTGGGGGGTGGGTGACTGGGGTGGGGGGGTAGGGGGGGAAGGGGAATAGAGAAAGGGGTAGGGTAACAATGACGTCGGTAGAAGAAGAAGAAAGAAAGAAAGTAGAGGGAGAAGGTGGGGAAGGAGGAGAGGGAAGGGAATAAAGACTAAGAGCGTGCGCTTATTCTATTTCGGTGTTCGGCCTACAAGACTTATGAAGTCCTCGTAAAGGAAAGAAGAAGGCGATTGCACGTGCTTTAGCAGACGAAAGCAGCGCTGAGGATTGATTTTGTTCCTCCCATGTCTGTCACATCTCTTTGGCCATTTCATCAATTGGAGGGAGGGGGTGGGGGGGGGGGGGCAGGGGAAAGGTCGAAGGAGGGGAAGAGGTGGGGGAGGGAGGGGGGAGGGCAGGAATCTGATTATGAGCTTAAGCTGCAGACCATAGGAATGGCAAGTGCTGATTAATTGCACAGGGATTTGTGTGTTGATATACATATTGCTGCGATTCTGCTGGACAATAGCTAAGATGTAAGCGAGCTGAGAGAGAGGAATTTTGGTGTGTAATAATAATTATGACGTTTTGTTTTACTTATAAGGTGTTTGATATGTTATCACTGAGGAAAGACGGAAAGAATTAGAAAAAAATAATGTTAGCTAGATAGATAGCTACTCACCTGCTTGCCTGCCTACCTAACTTCCTACCTACCCACCTGCCTTCCTACCTACCTACCTATCTACTTACCTACCTACCTCCCACCTACCTGCCTACCTACCTACCAACTTACTTCTCTCCCTCCCTACCTACCTGCATAATACATACAAGCATACATTTATATATTACTTTTTTAAAAACTGATTCCTTACCAGTGCTGTTGCCACTACTACTACAACCACCTCCATCGCCACCACAGCCACCACATAACAACACCATCATCAGCAAGAACAGCAACTATTGCTACTGAAAACAGCATCATTAACATGAAAAATGAAAGCACTACTACTACTACTACTACTACTACTACTACTACTACTACTACTACTACTATTACTACTACTACTACTACTACTACTACTATTACTACTACTACTACTACTACTACTACTACTAGCTGCTGCTGCTGCTGCTGCTGCTGCTACTACTACTACTTCTTCTACGACTACGACTACTACGACTACTACGAAGCTGCTACTACTACTACTACTACTACTACTACTACTACTACTACTACTACTACTACTTCTACTACTACTACTACCACTTCCACTACTACTACCACTACCACTACATCTTCTTTAACTACTACTAAAATCTTCATGATAGCAAACTATCACTGGTACTTTTCTTCAGATGAAGTCTGTTATTGGCCTGGTCACGGTCAGTTCATTTCAGGTCTGTGGCAGCGTTGACGTAGTTAATAACCTTAAGAGTTTTTTGTTTGTTTACCCCAGTTCTCTATTTAAAACAATCTAGTCACCAGTGCAAAACGTTCGGTAAAAATAACATCAATCTTCATGACAATATCACTGAAGTAAACCGAGAAAAGGTTGTGTTTTTAATAATAATAATAATAATAAATGGAATTTATATAGCGCTATATCTTGCAGAGACAAATCAAAGCGCTTGCACTCAACTCATTCTTACACAGTCATACAACCAGTGACAAGCAATAGTTCCATCAAGTCCAAATGTGCACACACGCACACACACACACACGCACACACACACACACACACACACACACACACACACACACACACACACACACACACACACACACACACACAGAGGTCACACACCCTGGCAGGGCAATAGAATCTTGGCTGTTGAAGGCAGGGAAAAACTATGAGATGAGGCAGGAGGGGAAAATCTTAGGTTTGAAATAAATATGTCTTGAGACTGGATTTAAAAGTGTCATAAGAAGGCTTTTGGCGGAGAGAGAGAGGGAGATCATTCCACATCAATGGACCAGAAATAGAGAAAGAGCGACGGCCGATGGTGGATTGGTTGAATCTAGGTATTCGTAAGGACAAGGTATCTGCAGCAGAGCGGAGAGAACGAGAAGGAGTGTACAAGTGAAGACATTCACAGAGGTAGGCGGGTGCTGTTTTTAGGGGAAGAGGGGAGGGGTGTCGTTGAAGGAGAACTATTGGCGCGTACACACAAACACACACATGCACGCACACCCATCAACCTCTTTCAGAAAAACCAGGGAAAACCCCCACTAACAATTGGTTAGTTGACTGACTGATTGATTGACTGAGAAGAAGAAGAAAAGACGAAGATGAAGAAGAAGAAGAAGAATTGCGAAGAAGAAGAATTGCGAAGAAGAAGAAGAAGAAGAAGAAGAAGAAGAAGAAAAAGAAGAAGAAAAAAAAAAGAAGAAGAAGAAAAGAAAAAGAAAGAAAGAAAGAAAGAAAGAGCAAAAGAAAGAATAAACAAAAGAAAAAAAGAAAAAAGGGAGAAAGGAAAGAAAAAACAGACAGAAAGAAAGAACGACAGGGAAAACCCCCCTGGATGGATAAAACTCAATAAAACAAGATTTGCTTGTCTTTTATTGATTCCTTTTTAAGCGTTCTTAGTTTTCATAAAGAAACAAAAACTTTACATTCCAAAGGAAAAGAAACGCTTTTTGAGTCGCTTAATAGGAACAAAGAGGTTCCCGGGGTGGGAGTGGGGAAGTATACAGCGAGTAAAACAAAGGCTAGCCAAGACTGACAAAGAAAACGGAACAAAGATCAGACGTTGGAGGAGCGAAGGAGAAGGGGAGGAGCAGGAGAGACGAGGAGAAGGAAGGAGAATTGCGGAATAGGAGTAGGACGCAGGGAAGAAAGCATGCAAACACTTGAGGAACGGTTTGGGATGGAGAAAGGGGTGGGGGTGGTGGGGATTGTTGAGCCGATCGGTGACTTTTCTTTTGTAAAATGAGAGAGAGAGAGTGAGAGTGTGTGTCATTATAATAATGTATGTATGTATGTATGTATGTATGTATGTATGTATGTATGTATGTATGTATGTATGTATGTATGTATGTATGCATGTATGTATGCATGTATGTATGTATGTATCTGTCTGTCTGTCTACCTATCTATCTATAGTCCTATTAATGTGCATTTGTTCACACACACACACACACACACACACACACACACACACACACACACACACACACACACACACCACACACACACACACACACACACACACACAGAGAGAGAGAGAGAGAGAGAGAGGAGAGAGAGAGAGAGAGAGAGAGAGAGAGAGAGAGAGAGACAGACAGACAGACAGACAGACAGACAGACAGACAGACAGACAGACAGACAGACAGACAGACAGACAGACAGACAGACAGAAAGACAGACAGACAGACAGACAGAAAGACAGACAGACAAAGAAGTCAAATCAGTCAGCAGATCAATACACGTAACGTGACACTGGGAAACGGCAAAGTCACTCGGAAGCCTTAACTAAGGAAGCAAGCTTTCAGCGTTAATTCATCCCTGTAACACTAGCTTCCAGTCCTCCTGCCCTCTCTGCTGACAGGGCTGCAGGCAGCAGCTGTCTAGCCCTTCACTCCTGTCCACGCTGCACTGTCCACACCCAGAGAGGAGTCAGCCCTCTCTCAGTTGTCCCCAGTTCTCTGCTGCTGAAAATGGAGACGGGGCAGTGATTGAAGAACTGGAGGACAAAGTCATTACTTCTGTCTTCTGTTTAACAATGGTTCCAGAGTTTTGCTCTGATGTCTTGTGAATGATGGAATAACGTGATGATCGTCAGGTATAGTAAATCTTTAGTCATCATGTTCCTGTGCTTGTGATTCATTTCAATTTCTGAAGCCTATGGTTGAGATATGGCAGCGTTTGTAAGGTAAAAGGAAACAGTAATTACTTTTCTATCTGTGGTTAAACAATAGTTTGGACTCCTTTACCATGTAAAAGACTGGAGGATCTTACGATTAATAATCTTACGATCAATTCTAAGCGCTCTGATTTGTAATTGCAAGATATAGCGCTCTATGAATTCCATTTATTATTATTATATTATTATTATTATTATTATTGAGGATAGATTAGTGAGGTGGACGAGGCAACTTGCAGCTATAGAAACTGTATCATCCCAATATAAAGAATGCATCCAGATTTTTATTTATTCTTTTATTTCGAGGATAAAATCAATAAGCGCTCATATGTTTTTTCATCCAGTCCCCGTGTGTATGCAGTTTTGTAATTAATACAACAACACTTGGAAAGATGAACATTGAAGACTGCCCCTTTCTTTTCACAGCAATGCTTAGCATACATGGTCATCAGATCCAACCGGTCATTCCATCATCGTCCTTAGTCACCAAGTCCTGTATTCTGACTCCTCTCTGTTTCTCTGCAGATGATACAGAGAGGACAGTGGTTTGAAGGTAAGCGGATTTCTGTCTTGTGTTAAGGGACGGTTCCAGATTTCTGTTCTGACATAAGGTGAATGACAGAATAACCTGATGATGGTCAGCTACAGCAAGTATGTAATCATATGACTCATTCTGTCTGATTCATCTCCTCTTTCCAAATAGAAGGCAGAGACATGGCAGCTGTTTGAAATTAGAAGGACAGCATAATTACCTGTGTTTCCTGTTGATCAATGGCTTCAGAGTCTTTTACTCTATAGTCTTTCTCTGCTTCTTCTTCAGCGTTCCCGAAAAAAGTCTATTTAAAAGCGAATGAGTTTATGATCAATACGTACTAATGAGAAAAGACTGGGGTATTGGATGAGGCAGTAAGCAAATAATGAGTGCTCCATCGTCCCTAAATGAAGAATTCAAGCATGTTATCAAGATAACACTTGAAACGATGAATATTGGAAACTGTTCATTTCTGTGCATGAAAATGGGTAGCTGCTGTACTCGCCAGATCCACAGGCTCTTCACCATCGTCCTCATTCATCTAGCGCCATTATGTGAATTGTCTTTATTTCCCAGCAGACGATGAAGACAGGGCAGTGATTTAAACGGAGGAGGACAGAAAATTCCCTCGGTGTTCTCTTCAGTAATGGTTCCATATTTTCGTTCTGGTATCTTGTGAATGATGGAATAACTTGATGACTGTCAGATAAAGTCAGCCTGTAGTAGTGGCAGACTCGGTTTCTGTCTATGTGATTTGTTTCATTCCCAAAGCAGACGGTAGAGACATGATTAGGATTTGAAGGTAAAAGGAACAAGTCATTATCTCTCTGTCCTCTGCTCAGATTCTTTTAACATGAAGTCTGTTAAAAGTCTGGATGATTTTATGATCACTACCGTGCTAATGAGGAAATTTGACGAGCTAGACACGACAGTAAGCAAATACAAATACTGCATTACCTTGAAAATGAAATAATTCAAAAGGGTTACTGATAAACAGACTGAAAAGAAGAACACTGAAATATCTCTCTGTTCTGTGCAAAGCAGTGCTTGGCAGCCACGCTCACCAGAATCAATCAGTGTTCACCATCGTTTGCAGTCATCAGGTTCAGTCTGTCCCATTCCTGTCCATTGCCCAGGCAGAGAGGGCCGGCACTGATTTGAAAGTAGAAGAACACAGACATTACCTTTGTCTCTAGGTAAGCGAGAAGTTCAGATTCTTCTTCCCTCAAGTCTGTTGGAAGGCTGAATGATTCTGTGATCAATACCACGCTACTGAGGATAGACTGGGAGGTGGATGAGGCAGCCTGCAAATATGGAGTTCATTATCTCCAATGAAAAGAATTCCAGCACGTTAACAACATTAACATGAAAAATATTGAAAGTTTGCTTTATTACTTGCACAGGAGTGCTGGAGCTCTGTATTCAGCAGACTCAGTATAGTTATCCCTTCACCACCGTCTGCAGTTTTCCAGCCCCGTCTGTCTGATTCCTCTCCACTTCCAGCAATAGAGATATGGCAGCGGCTTTAATATAGGAAGAAAAGGTAATGAACTATGTAGCTGCTGTTAAGTCATGGTCTCAAATCCATTTACCCTAAATCCTATTGAAAGACTGAATGATTTGATGATCAGCAGCATGTTAAGGTGGGAGACGAGGAGGCAGACAGAGAAAATGGTGGAAGACAACATCAGAGAATGAACTGGCCTTGAGTGGAACGACTACGAAAAGCTGAAAACCGCGAGGAGTGGAGGAAGCTGTTTGCAAATCCTTCAGTGGTGCCCCCAGCAGTCTATTAGACTACGGGCTATGTGAAAATGACGGTAAAGCATATAGTTAGGGATTGGCTGGAGAGTGGCAGGAGGCACTTTTCATAGACAGATTTTTCATTGCTTGCAAATAAAGAATTTCAAACAGGTTATTGAAATACAAGAGAAAAAGATGAACGAAGACAATTTGTTGTTTTTATTTAATCTTGGCATCTGTGGTTGGCAGATTCAAAGAGTCCCTTCACTATCATCCCCAGTCATCAAGTCTTGTCTTCTGACTCCTCTCCATTTCCCAGCAGACGACACAGACAGGGCAGTAATTTGAACGTAGGAGGACAGCGGAATTACTTCTGTCGTCTTCTCGATAACGGTCCCAGATTTTTTGTTCTGATATGTTTTGAAAGCTGGAATGACTTGATGATTGTTAGACATAGCAGGTCTGTAGCCACCACACTCGTTCTGTCTGATTCGTCTCCATTTCCAAAGCAGATGGCGGAGACATGACAATGATTTAAACATAAGAGGACACTGTCATTACCTCTGCCTTCTCTTACACATGGTTCACGTTCTTTCACCAGAAAGTATTTCAATAGACTAACTTATCTTATGATCGATACCATGCTCATGAAGAAACACTGGGTAGTTGGACGATGTAATTCACAAATATGAATTATGAATTCCTCATCGCCTCTAAATAAAGAATTCAAGTACACAGGACCTCGGGTTTGAATCTCACCCGAGAACCTTTCTGGGGAATGGAGTCAGTGCTCATGTTAACTCCAGGGGGAACATTTGCCCTAACGGATACCTCAGCTGAGTCTGGAATCCACACCCTCAGCGGCCATCAGACTGTAGGCACCACGCTCTAGCTACTAGCCCCCCCCCCCTCCCCCCCCCCCCCCCCCCCCCGGGATCTCTGATACAGAGAGCTGAAAAGGAAAGCAGTACCGCAGCCACATAGGCACTAAAAGACAAGCGATTGTTAGGTTTCTTTACATACACACACTTCACGCACGCACGCACGCACGCACGTACACACACGCAAGCACGCACGCACACACACACAGACTCCCTCTCTCTCTCAGAGAGAGAGAGAGGATGAGAGAGAGAGAGAGAGAGAGAGAGAGAGAGAGAGAGAGAGAGAGAGAGAGAGAGAGAGAGAGAGAGAGAGAGAGAGAGAGAAAAGGGAAAATTCGTTAAAAGGGCGTTTTGTGTTTTACTTTATTGTTGCCAATATCTAAACAGAAAAGCCCCCAAAAATCGGTTTGTGGTTTTTGGGGCGCATTTCTCATAAATAAAAAGAAAGAATGAAATGCCTTAGTTGCAACATGCGTTACATAAAACCACAAACTCTAAACTGTAATGCGCAGTGAGTAATATCTTTAGCTGAAGGTTATCCAAACATAAGGAATATTGCTCATGCAAAGAGGAAAGAGTCATAACACAGCTGAAGGTTATCCAAATAATTATAAGGAATGTTGCTCACACAAAGAGGAAAGAGTCATAACATAGCTGAAGGTTATCCAAATAATTATAAGGAATGTTGCTCACACAAAGAGGAAAGAGTCACAACATTGCTGAAGGTTATCCAAATATAAGGAATATTGCTCACACAAAGAGGAAAGAGTCACAACATAGCTGAAGGTTATCCAAATATAAGGAATATTGCTCACACAAAGAGAAAAGAGTCACAACATAGCTGAAGGTTATCCAAATATAAGGAATATTGCTCATGCAAAGAGAAAAGAGTCATAACATAGCTGAAGGTTATCCAAATATAAGGAATGTTGCTCACACAAAGAGGAAAGAGTCATAACATAGCTGAAGGTTATCCAAATAATTATAAAGAATGTTGCTTACACAAAAAGGAAAGAGTCACAACATAGCTGAAGGTTATCCAAATAATTATAAGGAATATTGCTCACACAAAGAGGAAAGAGTCACAACATTGCTGAAGGTTATCCAAATAATTATAAGGAATGTTGCTCACACAAAGAGGAAAGAGTCATAACATAGCTGAAGGTTATCCAAATAATTATAAGGAATGTTGCTCACACAAAGAGGAAAGAGTCATAACATAGCTGAAGGTTATCCAAATAATTATAAGGAATGTTGATCACACAAAGAGGAAAGAGTCATAACATAGCTGAAGGTTATCCAAATAATTATAAGGAATGTTGATCACACAAAGAGGAAAGAGTCATAACATAGCTGAAGGTTATCCAAATAATTATAAGGAATGTTGATCACACAAAGAGGAAAGAGTCATAACATAGCTGAAGGTTATCCAAATAATTATAAGGAATGTTGCTCACACAAAGAGGAAAGAGTCACAACATAGCTGAAGGTTATCCAAATAATTATAAGGAATGTTGATCACACAAAGAGGAAAGAGTCATAACATAGCTGAAGGTTATCCAAATAATTATAAGGAATGTTGCTCACACAAAGAGGAAAGAGTCACAACATAGCTGAAGGTTTCCAAATAATTATAAGGAATGTTGCTCACACAAAGAGGAAAGAGTCATAACATAGCTGAAGGTTATCCAAATAATTATAAGGAATGTTGATCACACAAAGAGGAAAGAGTCACAACATAGCTGAAGGTTATCCAAATAATTATAAGGAATGTTGATCACACAAAGAGGAAAGAGTCACAACATAGCTGAAGGTTATCCAAATATAAGGAATATTGCTCACGCAAAGAGGAAAGAATCCTAACTAACATGATGACTCATCTGGCTGCAAAGAGACACTGGGCAGAATTGGACAAGGCAGCTTTCGCCCTGGTCGACAAATCAATAATCGGCACTTTCAGGGTTAGGTTCAGCCCCCGAAAACGTTGGCGTTTCTGCTTTTGCTTTGCTTCGTTCTGCTTTGCTCTGGTTTGTTTTGGTTTGGGTTGTATTTTGTTGATGTTTTGTTGTTTTGTCGATGGTGGTGGTGGTGGTGGTGGTGTTGGCTTTGTTGTTGTGTTGTTTATTTATTTTTGCTGGTGTTCTTTCTTCTCGTTTTTGTTGTTGTTGTTGTTGTTGTTAATGTCGTGTTTTGATATTGGTCCTGCTGATTTTTTTATTTGTACTTTGTGTGGACGGGATAGATCGGCAGTCAGAGAACTCGCTTTCACCATGGTTTGCATGTATAGATCCAAACAATTTGTAGTATACCCACAATTCATCAACACCCCAGCTATAGTATTAAGAATAATTGCTATAGCACCATGTATAAGTACAGCGTAACGCATGCAAATATCCCTCACATTCTTCACTTCACCTTCACCTATCCTGTTGTCTTGTAGTCCGTTGGGGACACCCCTGAAGATTTTGACAACCAGCTTCCTCCATTCTTCACAGTTTTCAGCTTTCCGTTAGTTGCAAGTCGTTCTACTCAAGGCCAGTCCACTCTCTGGTGTTGTCTTCCTGTCGTGTTCTCTGTCTTCTTCTTCTTTGTCTCCCTCCTTGTACTGTCTCCTATAGCACAGTCTTGGCCAGTCCAGATGTTCGTGTAACGTGCCTGTATCACTGCAGTTTGCGTTTTTCCACTGAGGTTAGGAGCTCCTCATAATTATGGTCCGATGGTGTTTTAAAATCTGATTTTCACTTTCTCAAAAGTGCTGTGGTCTCTGTATGAGATACCAAAAAATTTGCAAAAGCATCTCTTCTCCATTGCCTACATCCTTCTTTCAGTGTAAAACATTATAGCTCTTCACGACAAGTATCGTAAGTATTTATGTCCCAAGCACAGAGAGAGAGAGAGAGAGAGAGAGAGAGAGAGAGAGAGAGAGAGAGAGAGAGAGAGAGAGAGAGAGAGAGAGGGGGGGGATTCTTTTATTTCGAGGATAATAGAATAAGCATTCATGTGTTTTTTACATCCAGTCCCCGTGTGTATGCAATTTTGTAAATTTTCTAATCCGCTCCCACGGCACACAAAGGCCTGCTCCTTTGAAAAGATGAATGGGTTTTGACGTGTGCGCAAGATGTTCTGAGAGAGAGAGAGAGCGACAGACAGATAGAGACAGAGACACATCGAGATGCACAGGGAGAGTGTGACAGAGAGACAGAGACAGGAAGTCATACAAACCTACAGACACAGACAGACCGACTGAGTGACTGACTGACAGACAGGCAGACAGACAAGCAGACAGACAGACAGATAGACAGAAAGTATGTCTTTACTACTTCTTCTACAAGATTTACAATTATTGAATTATCGGACCACAAGTACCTAATTCTAGCAACAATGAAGCTTCGACCGCTTTACTTGTTTTTCTTATGAACCAGTGTGTGTGTGTGTGTGTGTGTGTGTGTGTGTGTGTGTGTGTGTGTGTGTGTATGTGTGTTTTTGTCTGTGTCTGTGAGTCTGTCTATGTGTACGCAAGCGTGCGTGTGTGTGGGCCGGGCGTATGTGTTTGCATGCGTGCATATAAAATAATGGTGTAATGAGCAACGTTTTCAAGTTTTCGTCCATTGTTCATTGTTGAACTGTCTGTGAACGTTTTAGAAAGGCTGAACAGAACTACAGTTTTCTTGCCAGAGGAGAAAGAGATGATCCTTTGATATGCAATGTACATAGCAGAGTGTGGATTTCTCTTTGCTCTGTATGTCTGTCTGTCCGTCTCCCTCTCTCTGTCTCAGTCTCTGTCTTTCAATCTCTCTCTGTCTCTTTCACAGTCTCTCTCTCTCTCTCTCTCTCTCTCTCTCTCTCTCTCTCTCTCAAACACTAGTGTGTACCTGTAGTGGACATTTGGGACTGCCATTCAAACACAGGCACCTGAAAGTTAACTTTAAAAATGTCTGTTCCTCCTCAAGGCAACTTGCTCTGTTTTATTGACTGGCGATTTGACCAAATGCAACAAGGTTTACAGCTGCATTTGGCAGGCATAAAAAACAATATTGATGAAAAGTTTTGTAATTTAGAAGACAATTTCTCACGTTTCTTCACTGAAGTCAGCCAACTGAAAGACACTGTACATGTGCATACAGAAGACATTAAAGAACTCAAAGAAGACAGAGCATTAATGTCAGACAGGATAGAGGCGCTTGAAAAGAAACTAGAGTCTACTGAACAGGATGCTAGAGCTCTTAACCTCAGGTTTATTGGTGTTGAGGAGCAAAGGTGGGAAGATGAACATGTGACAAGTGAAGTGATTGTAGATGTACTGAACAGTCATTCAACTTCACCCAGCTGGCAACAAACAGACATTGCTAGGGCATTCCGCATTGGCAGACCTCGCCCTCGCACTGAGGAACCACGGCCCATACTTGTCCAGTTTTGCCGCTGGAGTGACAAAATGGCTGTTCTGCGTGATAAAGAAGTGCGAGATAATCTGAGAGCCAGTGGTATTCGGGTTGCTGCTGACCTTACCCCACGCCAGCGGGATTTGCTGGAGTTTCACCGTGGTCAAGGCAAGACCGCATACTTCCATGGTGGAAAGTTGTATGTGCATGACAAAGAGCAGCCCAAGACTTTCAGTAGCAATCACAAAGAAAATGACTGGCCACAAGTACAGGCTGGTAATCGTGCTAGTTTCAACACAAATGGAAATGCTTGGCACAAAAATGGCTTCCAGACTAAGAGGTTTCCAGCCAAGCACAGGCACCAGGCAGAGAGACGCCAGTTTGACAGTGCCCATCAGGATGGGGATGGTCTGTCTCCAAGACATGGTGTCAATAGGACCAGATCACCATACCCATACCAGAGCATGTGGCGTGACAAACACCACAGACAAGCAGACGCAGAGGAGCACTCAAGCAACAGTTCCAGAATAAAAGACAGGTCTAGAGGTTTGAGTCAGTCCAGTCAGCAAGTCCACAGAGAAAAGGCATCTGTGCCAGTGGTTCCTGGCATTCTCTCATACAGTGATGTTGTACAAACTGGTAGATCAAGTGAAGAAAATGATCTGGACCACAGGAGAATTGTCAGAATGAAGGATTCTTTGCAAAACCCTAGTGTGATAAATACAAAACCTCACAAAAGGGGCCCTAAACCTTCAAATGGGCAGCAGAGGATCACTAGGCATAGCTTGGTTCCTTTTGAAGGAGACAATGCCAACAAAACAGACCTTAATCTGCAGCATACACTCAGGGAATTAGAAGGTCCTTTACATGCTGAAAGCTCTGACAATGCTGACTCCTTACAGGAGAAATTATCAGAGAAAAAACTGGACATGCATGACAAAGATAGAGACAAGACAGACACAAGTGATGATGACAGTGTGATGAGTCATACTGCTAACATCACAGAATCTCACACGGAAGCTCAAGACACAGCTGCATCTGTTGGGGCTAGGAAAGAAAGTTGTTTAAGTGAGGATGCATTTGATGCAAGTTGTGCAGAAAGCTCACCAAAACATGACACAAATATAAATATAAATAAAGAACAGACCTTCATAACTGTGACAGCTGACCAAATCAGGAAGATGAAATTGACAACTGTCCCACTAGTGAACATGTCAATGAACAGACATGTGAGGACTTTGACAAAGAGAAGGGTCAGACCCCTACACTTTTGCCTACAGCTCGTAGTCCACGACCAAGAAGGGCTGTATCCAGCTCTCGAATTAACAGGCAAGCAAGCAAGAAAACTGCAATTAGATCTAACAGTCAAGGCAATATCATGGATTCTTTTAAAAAGGCAGAGGCTGTAAATCAGGTAAAGGACAAAAACAAGCCTCAGCAGTCAGTATCCCAACATAAAAAGAAGGGTGCTTCAGGCACCAGAAAATAGGGATTCGGCCGGGCCACCTTATCTGATAGTAAGTCCTCAAGAAAAGAGAAACAGTCCATATCATGTCAAAATGAATCTGAGGTTGTACAAAATGTAAATAATAGTTCATTTAAATTTCTAAGTTATAATGTGAATGGTCTATTGCCAAAACTAGAGAATGTTGACTTCATTAACTTCCTTACTTCATATGATTTTGTATGTCTAACTGAAACGTTTGTTGGGTTTGAGTTTGAATCCAATTTATTTAGTGATTTTGTAATATTCACATCAAAGGCAACAAAACTGTCCCATCAAGGGAGGTATTCTGGGGGTGTAATTGTTCTAATAAGAAAAACATTTTCCAAGTTTGTGAAGCGTGTTCATGTAGATCAAAAAAATGTTGTTGTGATAAATATACATAAAGATCTCTTCTACACTGAAAAAAGCATTATGTACATGTGTTGTTACGTACCTCCATGTGATTCCACATTCTGGAATAGCCAACAGGATATTTATGGCATGGAGATGATAGAGCAGTGTTTGGAACATTTGTATGATATGTATAGTGACTTTTTTGTTCTGTTAACTGGGGATCTGAATTCAAGAACAGCAAGTAAGAATTATTCTTTCAATGGAAATAGCACTGACTTTGAAACATCTGTCCCTGCTGAAAACAAATTTCCACGGAAATCACAAGATAAAGTTGTTAACAACTTTGGTGATCAGTTGATTGAATTATGTAACATGTATGATTGTATTATACTAAATGGACTAAGTGAAACAGACTTTGATGATAGTTGTACCTATGTTGGACACTCTGGGGAAAGTACTGTGGATTATTTTGTCACATCTGTTGAACTCTTTTCTTCTATTCAAGTGGTTGCCTTAATTGTTGAAAACTGTATAGAGTCAGATCACTTACCTGTTACCATGGAGGTGGAAGTAATGGGAACTGGTAATGACTGCCATGTCAAAAGTAAAGTAAGTGAACATGCTGAATTTGACAGATTTATCTGGAATCAAGCACTGGAAAATGAATTCAGGATTTCTTGGGAGAGCACAGATATACAAAACAGATTGAAAATGGCCATAAATAACTTAGATAGCTATGTAGATGGTGCCCTAGAAGTATTTGTAGAGTGTTTAAAAGAGTCTAGTAAATGCATGCTCAAAAGATGTTGTATTGGTAGGGCAAAAAGGTCAGAATGGTTTGACAATGAATGTAATAAAGCTAAAAAGGAATGTAGAAAGAAGCTCAGATGTTTTAGAGCAACTCGAAAAGAAGCTGATAGGCTAATGTATGTTACAGAGAGAAAACAGTATAAGTATCTTTTGAAAACCAAGAAACATACTTTTAGAAAACAGAAAACTGAAGCACTGGCACAAGAAATTAGCAATGGGTCAAATTTTTGGAATGAGCTCAGAAAAATGGGCTGTGTAAATAAAGAAAAGGTAGTAAACAGTATCACCACAGATGAATGGTTTAAACATTTTAAAACTGTTTTTCAGGGGGATACTGAAGAGTTAGAAAGGGACTTAAACAGTGATAGGGAACTCTTAGAGGAAACAGATCATGTTTTAAATATAGAAATATCAGAAGCAGAAGTTATTCAGGCAGTAAACAAACTGAAAGATAGAAAAGCCAGTGGAATAGATGATATCTTAGCTGAAATGTTAAAATGTGGTGGTACTTATGTTATTATATTTCTAACAAAATTATTTAATGTTGTCTTTGATCAAGGAGTTTATCCACAGGTATGGTCAAAGGCCATAATCATACCATTACACAAAAAAGGAAATTCAAATGATGTAGATAACTACAGAGGAATTTCTCTCCTAAGCATAATATCTAAATGTTATACCTCAATTTTGAATAAGCGATTATACTCCTGGTTAGAAAGTCAAAACTTAATATCAGAATGCCAAGCAGGATTTCGAAGAAAATATTCTACAGTTGACCAGATATTTACTTTATATGCTGTTATCCAAAACCACATGAGTAAAAAAGGTAGAAAACTCTATGTTGCTTTTGTTGATTTTAGAAAGGCCTTTGATTCTGTTCAACATGATAAACTATTGCAATGTATTCAAAATCAAGGAGTAAACGGCAAATTCTTTGCTACACTTAAAGCTATGTACAAGTCATTAAAGTCATGTGTACGTGCAAATTTCGAATTAACTGAAATATTTGACTGCCCTATCGGAGTACGGCAAGGCTGTGTTCTCAGCCCTACACTATTTTCATTATTTATAAACCAGTTAGCTGATCTAATGAATGTGACCGGTAAACATGGGGTACAATTATTCCCAGATAGTATGGAATTATTTATCTTATTATTTGCAGATGATGTGGCATTAATATCAACAACACCAAGTGGTCTCCAGAATCAGTTAAATATTTTACGGACATGTTGTGATAATTTAAAATTAACCGTAAACATTGATAAAACAAAGGTCATGGTATTTAGAAAGGGGGGATTTTTGGGAAAACATGAGAGGTGGTTCTACGATAGTCATAGACTGGAAGTGGTTAATAGCTATTGTTATTTAGGATTTAAATTTACAACGATGATCAGTGCTAAAAATGGTACACTGCATTTAACAACAAAAGGCAAAAAGGCAATAGTTCAGCTTAATAGAGTATTTCAAAAATATAAAGAAATGACAGCGAAAACTTACTTTAAAATCTTCGATACAAAAATACAACCAATTTTGCTCTATGCTGCAGAAATATGGGAATAAACAGGTTAGAACACATAGAAAAAGTGCACATGTGTGCATGTAAAAGGTTTCTAGGAGTGCCAACCAAGACACCAAATAAAATGGTATATGGGGATTTGGGTAGGTACCCACTTTATGTGAATTCATATGTTACCTGCCTAAGATACTGGTTTCGATTATTAGAAATGAACACAGAACGGTTACCATATAAGGCCTATCAAATGTTACTACAATTAGACAGAATTGGGAAGCAGTGTTGGGTGTCAAAAATAAGAGAGATATTATGTATTACTGGTTTTAATATTGTCTGGTTACAACAAGGTGTTGGGAATGTGAAAACATTTCTGCATATTTTTAAACAGAGGCTTGTGGATATGTTTATTCAGGAATGGACAGGTACTCTCAGAGAACGTGACAGATATCAACCTTACACGTCATTCAAGACCATTTTGAAAAAGAACGATACATTCTAGATATTGATGTATATTGCTTTCGTGTCGCCATTTCGCATGTTCGGTTCAACGTTCTTCCCCTAAATAACAATGTACATCGCTACAAAGAATCTAACCATGATAAAGCTTGTCCATTTTGTAAAAATCATATTGAAAATGAACGGCACTTTTTGTTTGCCTGTCCTATGTATGATGATTTGAGGCTTAAATTTCTAAAGGAATCGAATGGACTTCCTCTTCACATTTTGCTAAAAGCCACTAACCCTATCCACAGACATAATTTATCAAAGTATGTGTTCCATGCAATCAACAGGCGGAAGAAAATATTATTTTAAGCATTGAGCTTATCATGATCTGCACTTCTGTGTGAGTGTGACTACCTAATGAATGGGGTATCAACTTTTCCCCCCTTTTCGTTATTTGTATAAAAGCTTGGTACATTGGTATGCAGCAAAATGCAGGGAATACTGTGTATTATAGAATGTTAATAGTGTTGTATTCAAGAACAAAACAAATGATGACGAGAAAGAGAAATATTTGCAAATGTTGTGTTGTAGTATTTGAACAGAAGGAAGGCATAATTACTGAAGTGTTGAGATTAAAGAATAATATCCAAGGATGAAAAAATACCCTCTTCACTGTAATAGAAGTAACCTAAAGTATGGAACAATGTTCTCCTCT
>CM054137.1:9630972-9673472 GCA_028751875.1 Rapana venosa
CACACGACGGATAATGCTTAAACTTATAAACGCGTCATCAACAAATTCTCAAAGCAGTGCTCATACTGTCCCGCTTTTGAGAAATGTTAAAGTCATATTAGATACTCACACTGTTTTTAAATAGATATAAGATGGTCTAATGAATATGTTTCTTTATAATTTTTGCAATAATTAGGGACGCTTTTTTCCCTACGGGCAAGAAGAAAATTCATACTTATATTATGTGTCACGATACTTTTTTTGTTGCAAAAATCAAGTGTGATTTGTTCCAGCAGAGAGAGCGAGAAAGAGAGAGAGAGACAGACAGACAGAGAGAGACAGAGACAGACAGACAGTCAGACACACAGGCAGAGACAGATATAGACAGACAGAGGGGACTATCAAAAGACAGACCCCCCTCCCACGCCACAACCAACACACACATACACACACACGCGCGCGCGCGCGCACAAGCACACACAAACGAATCGCACATGATATTTAATTTAAAAAATCAAATTAAGAAACGAGAAAAAAAATCTACCACCAGTATTTCGTCAATCACGCATTGATCAGACGACAATGAATGTCATGTCACACACCAACGGTCAGACCACCCCCACCCCTCACACTTACTCCTTTCCCTCCTAGCCCATCTCGCGTTACGGTTCTGTTCTTAACTCCCCCCCCTCCCCATCCCTGGATCATTCGCTACCTCCTTCCAGCCTCCTTCACTACTATCGACATCACAGTTTATGTCGTTTTCATATAAGCGGAATACTGTCATGGGACGGGGGACGCGCGCGTGCGTGTGTGTGTGTGTGTGTGTGTGTGTGTGTGTGTGTGTGTGTGTGTGTGTGTGTGTGTGTGTGTGATAGAGAGGTAGATAGATAGAGAAACAGACAGGCAGACATGAAATTTACAACATGAACATGGCATCATGTATTCATGCAACACAACTACAATTGTAGGACTGCAGATACATCGGCTGACATTTTCCTTCCTTTCTAGCACAGTCAAGTAATTAGAGCACAAAGTCATGCTCTGACGGTATGGTCTGAGTGGTCGGTGGAGCTATGAATAAGGAGTGCATTGGATTGGTCTGATAGTAGCCGAGACTGCAGGGTTCAAGCCTCTGCTGTGGTCATCGCTCCAAGGAATATTTCCCCAGGAGTCATATTGGTTCACCATGCTCCACATTGCTGATTCTACAATTTGCCCCTGTGGCACTTCTCCCATGACATTGGAACACTTCCCCCAGACCTGTCCAACACACCAAAACCTGAGGGCCAATATCAGGCCTACTGACCTGCCGATGAAGGACATGCTCTTCGGACCCCAAAAGGGCCTTCAGTGTACCCCAGCAGCTGTCAGGGTCTCCGAAGCTGCCGTCTGAGTGTTCGACGACGACGAGGAAGAAACTATTGATTTCCACTCCATTTCTCCGGCCATTCTTCCTATGATAATATAAAGCGAAGTTCCGTGTCCGAACCTTGCATGCATCTTGCACACTCTCTGGAAATCCAATAATCTTTCAGAGAGCAGTGAGTCAGCTGTTACTGGCAGAATGCATGACGCAAACATAGCCAGGACGCACTCTATGACCTCTATGGACTCCACCAGTCCTAGCTTGCCCAAGCCACACACTGTCTGACAACTTCAGCTGCAGGGCCTCAACAACTTCTCAAAAGTTAAAACTGTAGTCAAGTCAAAGTCAACCTTGTCTTTCCATATGACACATTGAATAAGCAGGGCAACCGCTATTTTTTAAATCAACAAGCCAGCCAAGTCATGAAGTAGCTGGCAATATGTGATGTCTAGTCACAGAAAAGATATTACAGGTTGTGATGGAAAGTCACAGAAAGGATATTATAGATTGTAATGGTTAGTCATAGAAAGGATATTATATACAGTAATGGTTAGTCATAGAAAGGATATTATATACAGTAATGGTTAGTCATAGAAAGGACATTATATAGAGTAATGTTCATCCATAGAAAGGATATTATAGACTCTAATGGTTAGTCAAAAAGGATATTATAGACTCTAATGGTTAGTCAGAAAGGATATTATAGACTCTAATGGTTAGTCATAGAAATAATATTATATACAGTAATGGTTAGTCATAGAACGGATATTATAGACTCTGATGGTTAGTCATAGAAAGGATATTATAGACTCTAATGGTTAGTCATAGAAAGGATATTATAGACTCTAATGGTTAGTCATAGAAAGGATATTATAGACTCTAATGGTTAGTCAGAAAGGATATTATAGACTCTAATGGTTAGTCATAGAAAGGATATTATAGACTCTAATGGTTAGTCAGAAAGGATATTATAGACTCTAATGGTTAGTCATAGAAAGGATATTATAGACTCTAATGGTTAGTCATAGAAAGGATATTATAGACTCTAATGGTTAGTCATAGAAAGGATATTATAGACTCTAATGGTTAGTCATAGAAAGGATATTATATACAGTGATGGTTAGTCAGAAAGGATATTATAAACTCTAATGGTTAGTCAGAAAGGATATTATAGACTCTAATGGTTAGTCAGAAAGGATATTATAGACTCTAATGGTTAGTCATAGAAAGGATATTATATACAGTAATGGTTAGTCATAGAAAGGATATTATAGACTCTAATGATTAGTCATAGAAAGGATATTATAGACTCTAATGGTTAGTCGTAGAAAGGATATTATAGACTCTAATGGTTAGTCTTAGAAAGGATATTATAGGCTGCTAGATGTATTACAATTGTGAAACATGCTGAGGGGTATTGTCCAAGGTATCGATTCACTGAGCGGTATAAAGCTCCGCTGTGGACGGATGCTGAAAGCATCCCTGGAGGCACAAGTATAATTTACGGGTGGAAAACCCGAACATTTTCTGTGAATGTAAAAAAGAAATGGGTTACAGTTTGATTTTTAGAGAATAGAAGTGATAACATTATCGTTCTTGTCGTTGTTTGCTTCTTCTCCTCCCCTCCTTCTCCTCCTACTCCTCCTCCTTCTCCTCCTCCTCCTCCTCCTCCTCTCCTCCTTCATCTTTGCAATTCTTCTTCTTTTTCTTTTTCTTCTTTGCAATACTTCTTCTTCTTTGCAATTCTTCTTCTTTGCAATTCTTTTTCTGTGCAGTTCTTCTTCTTCCTCCACTTCTTCTTCTTCTTCTTCTTCTTCTTCTTCTTCTTCTTCTTCTTCTTCTTCTTCTTCTTCTTCTTCTTCTTCTTCTTCACAATTCTTCTTCTTCACAATTCTTCTTCTTCTTCTTCTTCACAATTCTTCTTCTTCGCAATTCTTCTTTTTCGCAATTATTCTTCTTCTTCGCAATTCTTCTTCTTCACAATTCTTCTCTTCTTCTTCTTCTGCGCAGTTCTTCTTCTTCTTCTCTTCTTCTTCTTCTTCTTCTTCTTCTTCTTCTTCTTCTTCTTCTTCTTCTTCTTCTTCTTCTTCTCTTCTTCTTCACAATTCTTCTTCTTCGCAATTCTTCTTCTTCACAATTCTTCTTCTTCTTCTTCTTCTTATCCTCCTCCTCCTCCTCCTCCTCCTCCTGTGTTCGTGCTTTTGTGTCTTCATTCCTCCTGCTGCTGTTTGTTTTTCTTATTGTGTTAGTTTTGACCCTAATTTGGGCTGGGGGCAATGACCGACTGTAAGGAAAGAATGCCACTGCCCATTTCTTAGGCAGGAAAATCAACAGCCTCTTCTCTCTCTCTGTCTCTCTGTCTGTCTCTATCCCCTCTCCCCCTCCTTTTTCCTATCTCTCTTTCTCCATTTTTGTCTCTCTGTCTCTCTGTCTCTGTCTCTCTCTGTCAGGTCAGCCACAAAAGCACAACTGATTTATGTGCGGACACCATCAGGGCTGAGGTAGCAGGCTACACACACACACACACACACACACACACACACACACACAACACACACACACACACACACACACACACACACACACACACACACAGAGGAGGCCATGCATATTCAGTATCCCACCTCCAGCAGTTCCACCTTATCTTACGTCTGTATGCTGGCTGAACTTGTTCTGTCCTCTGTTTGTCTGTCTGTTTGTCCCCCTTTCGTTCCAGCTAGCCTCTCTGTTGCTCTTTCTGTGATATTTAGGGGGGGGGGGGGAGAGGGGGCAAGGTTACCTGTGTTTGTGTGGGTGGGGATGATCGGGAGTGTGTGTGTGTGTGTGTGTGTGTGTGTGTGTGTGTGTGTGTGTGTGTGTGTGTGTATGAGTGAGTGAGTGTGTGTGAGTGAGTGAGAGAGTGTGTATGCATGGTAGTGGCTTGCCTGATGGATGGATAGGTCACCTATCACACTTTCTGCCATGGAAACAGGAAAATCAATGGTTTGGGCTCCCTTCGCTCTCTTTGGCCTTCAATTTGTCTCATGCGCGTGGCAACCTTTTTTCTTCACATGCATCTCTAACCATGCAGTATATAACAAAGAGAGAGAGAGAGAGAGAGAGAGAGAGAGAGGAGAGAGAGAGAGAGAGAGAGAGAGAGGAGAGAGAGAGAGAGAGAGAGAGAGAGAGAAGAGTCAACCTGAAGGAGCCCTTCTTGATCTCTAAAGATTAAAGTTCCAGGATCAAAACCCTTGAGTGACTGCCCGCCTTGACTCTATTCTCTGATGACTATGGAACCATGGCCCATCCAGTGTCTCATTTCAATGTCATCATCAGCAGAATCACAGAGCAGCCACTTAGTTCTTGATCTTTGGAGACAGTAGCAGTCTTGGTAAGACAGAGCTTGTCCATTTGTTTGACTTTAGTTATTGTCAAAGCGTCAGCGGAGCTATTCTATTCAGGGAATGTATTGCCAACCAACCATTGAGGTTGTCCACCAACCCATTCCTGGTTTGAAGTCACCAGCACACTATCGATCCCTTTCAACGGTGTGGTTCAGACAGACGGTTCTAACTTGTTGATTCAGACCTGTCAGTGTGAAAAGGAAGGACTGCTACCTGACAAGTTTAAAAGATGTAAAAAATGAAGGTTGCTGCAAGCCCCAAAGCTTCAGTCACATACATAAGGCACACAAACTGAACACGACCGTAAGATTCAACTTGACGGTGGATAATGTGAGCTGTCTGTGTGTGAGATACAATAGGACCTATTCTTAATGGTCAGATTAACAACTGATACCCAAGGCCATTTCAGACCTAACGTTTACAGTGACAGATCCCAGCCTTTTATTAACAAAAACATGCAAAAGAAAACAATACATTGCAATATAAACTACTACACTGCAGTACAGTACACTACAGTACACTATAGTACACTACAGTATACTGCACTGCACTGTACTGCACTACTCTACACTATACTATACTACACTACACTACACTACACTACACTACACTACACTACACTATACCACTCCATGCGGTTAGTCTGTTTGTTACATAAGCTCCAAAGTTTATTGGCTAGAGAATGCAAGCTGTCCGTTTAAAACATAACCAGTACATTACAGTGAAACAGGATCTGTTTGGGGGGATCCATTTTGCTCTGACTGTCCCGGACCTACAGTTTTGGAGGCTGGTCTGTCGGCTTCTTTAAGATAGAGGTGTCCACCAACCCATTCCTGTTTGACAGGATCTTGTCCTGATATTGGTATAAAGGGCACACAGCTGTACGTTGTTTACTGCCTTAATCGCTTGGGTAGGGCCATTTCTTCTGGTGGTACTCTTGGCACAAGAACATCACTACAATACAATGCAACACAATACCATACAATGCAATACAATACCATTGCTGCACAATACAATATAATGCAATGCAATACAATGTAATGGAATGCACTATAGTACAATGCAATACAATACAAATTAGTACAATCCAAGCAATGCAATGCATGCACGAAAAAACACAAAACAAAACAATGCAGTGCAATATAAGACACCACTACACTACATCCCAATCCACTCCACTCCTTTCCACTCCACTCCACTCCACTCTACTCCACTACACTCCTCTACACTACAAACCGATCCAATACAAATACAATACAACACAATACAATACGACTATGGACGGAATCGACAATATTTGATCGTGCACTTTCTCTCCCGAAGTCCGGTGGCAGACATGGAGCCTTGTTGCTATGCAGCTCATAACACGCTCGCTCTCTCTCACACCCTCTCTCTCTGTGTCTCTGTCTCTCTGTCTCCGTCTCTGCCTGTCTGTCTGTCTATCTCTGTCTCTTCTCTCTCTCTCCCTCTCTCTCTCTCTCTCTGTGCCTCTCTTTGTCTCTGATTCTTTGTCCTGTGTGTGTGTTTTTGTGTGTGTCCATCTCTCTCTGTCTCTCTCTCTCTCACTTTCTCTTTCTCTCTCTCTCCACCCTCATCTGCAACCCTCTCTCCCTCCCTCCCTCCCTCCCCCCTCTCCCCCCCCCACTCTCTCGTTCCACATTTAAACCTTTTCCAAACGACCTATCCTTCTCCCCTTACCAGCCCACCCTCATCTCCCCACCCCTACCCCTAACCCCTACCTCCGCTACCTCCCTTTTTTTCTCTGGTTAATGTGCACGGGTGACTGAGACATCAAGGTGAAACAGAGGTGACCGGCAGAAAGAGAGACTGCAAACTGTCGTCTGGGAGCTCCCTAGCTCTGGCGCTTTGGACAACAGCGAAAAAAGGAAAACAGGGAAAAAAGGCAGAAATAAAAGCCTTTTGCCCCGGGCCATAGCGCGTTGCATGTCATCGATTTCATCAAGCAAGTGGTGCGTGTTGGAAAATAGTATCTAGTTAGATTTTTATTTATTTTTTTGTCAACCTGTGGGGAAGGGTATTTTTTTGTTTTTTTTTAACAAAAATAAATTTCCGTTTTTTGTTGGAATTAGGGAGAAAAAAACCCCAGAGAGTGGTGGTTGTTGGGTGTAGTTTGGTGCAAGATTTATGTGGGTATAGTTATGACCAGAGGTTTTCTTTGTGTGGTTCGTAATGAAAGATAGGAGTAGTGGGGTGGTTGAGGGTTGAAGTGTGTGGAGGAACAGTTGAGTAGTGGGGTAGTTGAGGGTTGAAGTGTGTGGAGGAACAGTTCAGTATTTGTGCAGTGAGGTGCAGTGCAGCGCAGTGTAGTGTACTTTGTGCAGTGTAGTATGGTGTAGTGTAGTATGGTGCAGTGTAGTATGGTGCAGTGTAGTATGGTGTAGTGTAGTATGGTGCAGTGTAGTATGGTGTAGTGTTGTATGGTGTAGTGTAGTTTAGTGTAGTTCATTGCAGTAGAGTGCAGTAGAATGCACTGGTTACGCTTTACTACACTACGTTGCACTGCAAAGCACAGCACTGCACTGCAAAATACCACTCTACGCTGCACTAAACTGAATTGCAAAGCCCTACACTAACAGGTACTGTACTGCTTGCAATGCAATGCACTAGATTACCTTACAATACATTGCACTGCACTGCACTGCACTACGCTACGCTACACTACACTACTGCACTGCACTTCACTTCAACAGAACATACCACATCATGCCACACGGCAACACACTACACCACATAACACATAACACACACGCACCTCAGAACACCACACCACAGCGCACCACACCTCAACAGACCACACCTTACCACATCCCCCCACACACATTCAAACACTATACACGTACACACACACATTACCACACACACAACACACACACACATACACACATACACCACACGCACGCACGCACCACACACACACACATGCACGCACGCACGCACGCACGCACACACACACACACCTGTTCCCCTAGCCTCCTCCTCCACCCACACCCCACCACCAGCCCCTTACGACAATAAGTCCAGGGGGATACCTTTGACCTGGGCACCATTACCTCCAGCCTCGGTGGCAGCGACCTGTTCACCGCTGCCCTTGCTTGCCTGCCTGCCTATCTGTCTGTCTGTCTGTGTGCCTGCCTGTCTGTCTGTCTGTCTGTGTGCCTGCCTGTCTGTTTATCTGTCCCTGTGGTGTGAGGAATGATTACCGTGATGGCAATATTGAACACTTCCATTCGGTGACACGGTCTGCAAACAGCTCCCCTTTTAACTACGGCTGCCCCGGGCAAATCTGATGTCCATTTGATGATGGTTTGTATGAGTTCTGCTCGCTTTTGAGTATGCGTTTGGAAGCTTGCTAACGTGTGTGTGTGTGCACGCACACACATACATACACACAGATGACAAATTTACAAAATCGCATACTGGATATAAAAAAGCACATAAGTGCTTATTCCATTATCCTCGATATAGAAGAATTAAATTTTAAACAAAAAACCCCAAAACACGCACACATAAATATATATATATATATATATATATATATATATATATATATATATTATATATATATATATATATATATATATATACATATATATATATATATATATATATATATTGTCAGGTCGTGTTCGACGATGACCTCTAAATCAGCAGAGGAGCCAGCTGATGTTTTCGAAATTAGTCATAGTCGATCACTAAATACTAAGCTGTAAAGTGACATTCCATGAGTGGGAAAGCCACGGATCATACAGCCTCTCACTTTGCTGTTCAAAGATGCATGTAAAATACTTTGACTTGACACTCGTCAATTATCTCTGTCAGTTCCAGGCTCCTCACTGAAACAAGGTAAAACACACACACACACACACACACACACACACACACACACACAACACACACACACACACACACACACACACACACACACACACGTACACATCCATTTTGTGTCATTTTTCCACTTCTGTTTTTCTTCCCCACTTTTAGTCTTTTGAGTCAATATCTTGTAAAATGCCTTTGCGGGACCAGCCTGGTGAGCTGAGTGCTCCCCCCTGGCTAAAGTTAGCTATTATAAATCCCCGAAGTCGGAACGTGGCTACCTTAATGGTTGGGAAAAATGGTCGCATACACAAAATCTCACCATTAGAGAGCCACAGAGCTCCAGCCAAAGAACACAAACAATGTTTGTAAGGATAACTACAGCTTGATAGTCGATGGAAAATGTTGAACAGGTTTGTTATAGTAGTCTTGCGAACAGTGTTATCCGATAGTTTCGATTTATTTATGTCACAATTATTGGGAAATATAATGCCTAGATTATTAACGGATAAGCTTGAACAATGAATGTAACTGGCTTTATTTTCCCTAACAATGTTCTGTTTTCTGTTTGGTGTGTGCGTGTATGTGTGTGTGTTTGAAGTCAAGTCAATTTTTTTAATTTCCAGATGATACATTGAATAAGCAATACATTTGCTTTTATTTCATCAAGCCATCTATCGCGCGCGCGCGCGCGCGCGCGCGTGTGTGTGTGTGTGTGCGCGCGCGCGCGCGCGCACGTGTGTGTTTGCCTTCGTAAGGGGCCAGGGGTTCTATTATCACAAAGTTATAATCCGTGATGCAAAATAAACAAAACGTGAAAAACACAACTAGAAACGATGGTGCAATCAATATTCAACCGTGGGATGAAATTGGTTGGGGGAGCTAGAG
This sequence comes from Rapana venosa, assembly GCA_028751875.1. Classification (NCBI taxonomy): domain Eukaryota; kingdom Metazoa; phylum Mollusca; class Gastropoda; order Neogastropoda; family Muricidae; genus Rapana; species Rapana venosa. Next base: position 9,640,429 of record CM054137.1, read on the forward strand.
TTGATAGTTAACATTGCCTCCAGTTGTGGTCATGTGAGTGCATGGGCATGGTTAAAAGCCATATTTTGTGCTGAGGAATTCTCGGGTGAGGAGGAGGAGGAGGGGAGGTGGGGGGGGGGGGGGGGGGTGCCACTGAAGGGTATGTGTGAAGCCATTGGTTTGTATTGACTGACCTGCAGCCTCTCCACCCTCCCTCTCTTCACTTAAAAGGCCATTGCTCTTTATTGCGGTGTGTGTGTGTGTGTGTGTGTGTGTGTGTGTGTGTGTTCTCCGTGTATGTGTGTGTGTGTGTGTGTGTTCTCCGTGTATGTGAGTGTGTGTGTGTGTGTGTGTGGGGGGGGGGGGTGGAGGTCGTGTGTGTGAATCTGCCTACCAAGCTTCGTTGCTATCTATTACCTACACATTTTACTTACATAATTATGTGCCTGCCTGGCTATCTATTTATACAGGCAAATAATCTAGGCTTACATACGTCTGCGTGTTTGTCTATCCGTTATTTTTGTATATATTTGTCTACCGTATGTGTGTGTGCGTGTGTTTGTGTGTGTGTGGGGTGGTGGTGGTGGGGGTCGTGTTGTGTGTGTGCATGCGTGTATGCGTGCGCGCGCGCTCTTAACGTCTACCTGCGTGCATATGTGCGTGCGTACCTACGTGCTTGTTTGGGCGGGGGAGGCTGTACTTTGTGTCCTGTTCATCTATATTCCTTACGAGGTGACGGTGGGAAACCTCACCGTGGCAGTGTGAAAATGTCATCTGGGTGTGGAGATGAATTAAACAACAGCTGGAGGATGCCTTACGTCCCACTGCTCTGAATGTTGGACAGAGGACAAGGACACCAACATTAATGACCCTTACAGGAGCTGGCAGAGAATGCTTCTTGAAAATAATGAACGTTTAACGAGAGTGAAAAAATATGCTTCTTACGGCGAACCCCTTAAAGGAACTGAACAATGGCGCTTCTTGACAGGAACATTCAAAGGGACTGAACGAGGGTGCTTCCTAAGGTGAACCTCTAAAAGGACTGAAGTAGGATGCTAGTGAAGATCACCATCTAAAAGTGCTGAAGTAGGATGCTACTGAAGATCACCATCTAAAGGGATTGGAAGAGGATGCTAGTGAAGATCACCATCTAAAAGTGCTGAAGTAGGATGCTACTGAAGATCACCATCTAAAGGGATTGGAAGAGGATGCTACTGAAGATCACCATCTAAAGGGATTGGAAGAGGATGCTACTGAAGATCACCATCTAAAGGGATTGGAAGAGGATGCTACTGAAGATCACCATCTACAGGGATTGGAAGAGGATGCTACTGAAGATCACCATCTAAAGGGATTGGAAGAGGATGCTAGTGAATATCACCATCTAAAGGGATTGGAAGAGGATGCTAGTTCAGGTAACCATTCAACGGGACTGAACGCTGGTGCTTCTTGAGATAAGTATTGAACGAGACTGAAAGAAGAGGGATGCTGAAAGGAACATGGCAAAGAATGTTATTTAAGACGAATCTCTAAAAGAATGAAAGAGGATGCTACTTAAGATGAGCCCGTGAAGTGGATTGACAGGGGAAGGAACTTAGAATGAATCCCTAAAGGGATGTAAGAGGATGCTACTTAGGATGAATCCTTGAAGAGATTGGAAACAAGATGCTTCAGCTGAACACCCCACAAAGTGACATGACGAAGATGTTCTCCGCAGTTTTGAAGAACATCGATCTCTTCATTCTCTCTGTGGATGTTCTGGAATCTCTTGTAGTGTACATCACCTGTCCCAGCTCCTGGAAATTCATTGGGAAAAGATACCATTGATTTGTTGGCGTAGGAGCATGCAGCAGGGGTAGGCGCGTTGATCAACAGCATTACTAGCTGCAAGCTTGACGCTGTTTGTCTCCATAGTTTTGCTTACAATCATTTTCTACTTACTCACTGCTTGCTGATCACTTTATTCTAACGTTTATCATATTGACAACGTAACCTGATGTCTTAACCCCCCTAAAATGCTATTATCAATGATTCTTTATGAATGAAAAAATATTTTTTTTAAATCAAATCTTATCTTCAGTCATCCATTAATTAAAAAAAACATTTGCGTGCAAATTTGATATGAATATGAAAACTGAAAAACTGAAATAATGAACATTGCTACGTTTAACAGAGTTGTATTTTTTCGTTGGTTTTTTTCATTTTGGTATCTATGTTGATCTTTTGGAGAAGTTTCCAGAGAGGGGTTCCTTGTCTCATGGTAAAATACTGATGTCTTATAAATTATGTATCAAGGAAAACCTCTGCAGGAACTCAGCCAGGCACAGATCTGACGAAACCCAAAGGGCCAAGCAGTGTCTCCTCTTGAAATCTTCAGCTGTTATTTTCACTAACCTCTCACCTGGAGAATCTTACTTTAAGCTCTTTAGCCGTTAAGATGATGTAAGTTTAAAAAAAAAACCCACCCATCCAGCCAACCATCCAACCAACCATCGAACCAACCATTCAACCAACCAACCAACAAAAAAGTAACAAAAACCTCCAAAACAAACAAAAGCATCCAGCAGTTATACTCTCCAATAATTAACAGATTAAGAAAAAGAAGTATTCGGAGATAGAGTTGATAAATTGTGACAGTGTCCAGAGAATTGAGCAAGAAGGGATAACTTTGTTTTTATTTCCTCTCTTTTGTTGCGTTTGTTTGTCTGTCTATGTTTCAGTGAATTCTTCTTCTTCGTCGAATGCTCATACAGCAACTATTGTTGTCTGTTAAATGGGTGAAAATGCGTTACGCTGCCGTTAAGCGGCTGACAAGTCAGGCTCAGCGCATCCGACTTAAGAGAGAATTGTTATCTTTTAAATCTTTCTATAAAAAAGGCAGGAGAATGGACCAAGAAGGCAGAAAATAGATAGGAGACTCAAAGAAGAGTAACAAGACAAAAACAAAGAGAGCGATAGGAAAGAGGAAATTTTAGCACGGAATTTCCAGAAGGTGGGGATGATATTATACTGACAGGCCCCCGGCATCTCCACGGGGGAATGTTTCTGGGAATAAAAGACGCCTTTAGTTGTGCATGTCATCTAGAGGGTCAGCTGAATATGGCGCTGTTTGTGCTGCCTCCTGTATGGGTACGGCGGAGCCTGCTTGCTTGCTGTGAGCTAGGGCTGCATTGATTGCCTCAGGTCTGCTGGGCAGAATTCAAATAAATATGGATTTCTCTCTCTGTCCTTCGTGACTGTCTGTGACTGTGTCTCTCTGTGCTTGTTTGTCTGTGACTGTGTCTCTCTGTGACTGTCTGTCTGTTTTTTTCTCTGTCTTATTCTGTCTCTCTCTATTTCTCCCTGTCTGTCTCTGTTTCTGTCTGTCTGTCTGTCTATCTCTCTCCGTTTTGATTATGGTCCGTAATTAAATTAATATGTGTTTTGTGCCTAATCCCCTTCCCGCAGTTCCTTTGTGAATGGGTTACGTTGTGAATGAGTTTCTAAACTGAAACAATTAAACGCATTATCGTCGCATCGTTATCCTCTGTGTGTGTGTGTGTGGTGTGTGTGTGTGTGTGTGTGTGTTGTGTGTGTGTGTTATGTGTGTGTGTTTGTGCCTGCCTCGTCGCGTGGTATTTCCTCCCATTCTTACTCATTTTTCAAGGTTGTTCCCTGTCCTTTTTATGACCAAAACAACAATATCGAATTCTAGGATTAGAAGAAGAACATTTTAACCTTTTTCTTTTTGTAAATGCTCTAAAGCAATGTTTTGCAAATCTTCTCCTTTCCGCAAAAATCTACATTTGCAATGTATCGTATTCTCACAGAATTGTATTATAAACAGTTGCAGTGACAATATTGCCAAATACTGACTGACCCCCCCCCCCCCCCAACTAGTTATATGCACGTTTTAATCTGAATTAATGATTACAAGGTATATTCACGATTCAGTAAGAAGAATAGCAAGAATATTTCACATGTGAGTTATAGACTAGGAGACAGAAAGGAAAAAAATTCTCGTTTGTTTGGAAGGAAAAATGGCATGATTTATGGGCAGTTAAGTTTGCACAGGTGATTATGCGCCGGCTAATGAAGAAACAAGGCGACATAATGGATCATCTTTGTCTGAAATAGTCACAATCAGATGGAGGTAAGGACATTCCGTAATTACTGTGTGTGTGTGTGCGTGCGTGCGTGCGTGCGTGCGTGCGTGCGTGCGTGTATGTGTGTGTGTATGTGTGTGTGTGGTGTGTTCTAAATTACGAGAGAGGAAGGAGGAATAAGAAGGGAGACAAAGGCTTGGTGGAGGTTTTAAAATATCGATTTTTTCTGTCTTTTTCTCTCTGTTTAGCTGTTTGGTTTGTATCTGTCTGTTTGTCTATCGGGTCTGTCTGTCTGCCTCTCTGTCTCTGTATCTGTCTCTGTCTGTCCATCTGTCTCTTTCTCTCTCTCTCCCTCTCTCTCTCTCTCTTACAGGGCAAGGGCCTGTTGAAAAAGAGTACGTGAAGTCTGATCTGTAACCTTTGAAAACTAAAGACCATTCATCCATTCATCCATTCTCTCTCTCTTTCTCTTTCTATCCCTCTCTCCCTCACCCCCCCCTCTCCCTCTCTCCCTCTCTCTCTCTCTTTCCTTCCCTCCTTCTCCTCCTCTCTCTCTCTCCTTTCAAGCTCCCTTTTCAGCAGCATTAAACAGAAAATAAACGATTGGAATCGATCTACCATAGTTTGTGTTGGCATGCGGGTTGTTTGCAGAATGATCCAAGACATGAGTTTACTTTCTCTTGGTCTGGGGGCTAGTGGACAGCAGGGATACTGCGTACAAAGGGCATGACTCACTTTCTCTGAGTCACAACACAGAGAGAGAGACAGAGAGACAGAGAAAGACATACAGAGAGAGCGACAGACAGAGATACAGACACACGGAGACAGAGAAAACGAAAGAAAGAAAATGAGAGAGACAGAAACAGAGAAAGAAAGAGATTGACAGCCAGACAGAAAGACAGACTGAGAGACAGATAGGGAGGGAGGGAGAGACAGAAACAGAGATACAGAGAGAAAACGATAGAAAGGAAACACGAGAGAGAGAGACAGACAGACAGAGACAGAGAGAAAGAGACAGAGAGAGAGAGGATGTTTTCAATAAGATTGAATTTCTTGGCGAAATCGATTTCAGCTAATCTTCTATGATTATTTATTTAAACAAAATGGATGTATCTTGTTCGGATGACTAATGGTTTGAAAGTAAAAGGAGTCAGTTTTAGTTGTCTTTTTAGTTAGAAGGGTGTGGTGTGGTGGGTAGGGGTGTGTGTGTGTGTGTGTGTGTGTGTGTGTGTGTGTGTGTGTGTAGTGTGTGTGTGTGTGTGTGTGTAAGCAAATGAGTGAGAAAAGGAGTAAATTTTTTATGAGTTTTTATTTCATTTATTTTATTTTTATCTATTTAATCTTTTTTTTATCTCGAGGATAATGGAATAAGCATCGTGTGCTTTATTTTCACCCAGTCCCCGTGTGTATGCAGTTTTGTACATTTTTTATCCGTTCCCACCGGCACACAATGGCCTACTCTTCCGAAAAGCGGAACGGGTTTTAAAGAGAGTGAGTGAGTGTGTATGTGTGTGAGTGTGTGTGTGAGTGAGTGAAAGAGTGAGTAAGTGAGTGTGTGTGTGTCTGTGTGTCTGTGATTGTATCTGTGTGGACTTTTGTTTCGCTTTGATGTTTTGTTTTGTTCCTGTTTGTCTGTCTAGGCTTTTTTTTGGTACAGGGTTGGCAGGTTGGGGGTGGAGGTGGGGGCTAACTGATGTGTCTAGCACTCTCTTCATTTCTATTTCTACCTTTGCGTGTCTCTCTATCTCCTTTTTTCTCCTTCTGTCACACTATCTGTTTGTCTACCTATGTGTTTGTCTTTTCCCCCTTTGTCTGCCTGTCTGTCTGTCTGTCTGTCTGTCTTTTGTTGATAGAGTTCTCGTTTGCTTCAGTTGAGCGACAGACGGCATCTACACTGAACAAAGAACACTGGTGGAGGCAGGCAATGTTAAAGCCGGTGAACAAAGAAACACAGGGAGAAAGGATCACACACAAAAGAGAGATAAGCAAGTAGTCGACAAACGACGAGGGTGATGTGTTGCAAAACAAACAAACGAACAAACCAACGCACAAAGCATGGATAGCCAAATAGGAAAGCAAGTAAACCAACGTATGAAGGAGATTAAAAGGAAAAAGAACAAAGAAAAATCCACAGAGCTAAATATGCATGCAGGAAAAAGCAAGGTGTATGTATGTGTGTGGAATCTTTTTTGTCAGATTTGAAAGAAACAAGTATAACTGATCAGCGAATATATTTGTTTTTCCATATAATATATATGCATTATAATATATATGCATTATATATATAAAATATATATATATGTGTGTGTATGTATGTATTTAAAACATAGTATTACTAGTTAATATGATTGAATATAATACAGTTGAATGCTATACGATATTAAAAAGACAGAATATAATGAATATGATACATCAGAAAGGAGACGAGTTAATGAGTGAGTGAGAGAGAGTGTGTCTCACCCCCACCCCCCAATCACATACCCCCCCCCCCCCCACACACACACACACACGCACGCACGCACAATGCCCCACACCACTACCGATGTCTACTATAAAGAGTGGAGGCCCGGCTGGAAGCAATCCCATCAGGCCAGTGACAAGATGGAGGAGTCACGTGCATTCTGTAAGGGCTACCGGTATCCTGATGTCCAGGGCCAATGGATCAGTGTCTGACCTGTGGCCTGCCGCTAGCACTGAAGTCCGCGGAGACGGGGAAAGAGAGAGTTAGCTATAGTTCCCTCTCCCTCTCCCTCTCTCTCTCTCTCTCTCTCTCTCTCTCTCTGTCTCTCTGTTAGACACATTGAGGCAAGATAGAAGGAGGAGTAGTTGTACTTCATTATTTTGTGGCTAACATCTGCTGCAGAAACTCCTCTCAAAGCAAAATTGATGCAGCTAAAGACGACTAAGAAAGACCAAAGTAAGGTTAAGGAAGGTACAGAGAGAGAGAAAGAGACAGACAGACAGATAGAGACACAGACAGACAGACGATGGCAATGAAAATGGTAGCGAGGTATTTTTTAAGCCTAGAGACAAAAGGGGATGGGAGAGAAGGGTAGGGCATTGAATTAACAAAGATAGACGTGTACAGAGACAGAAAAACAGATAGAGAGATTCAGACAGATAGACAGACAATGACATTCTGAACTTTTTTTTCCCCATTTATCAGGTTCTTCAAAGCCCCACGCGATGCAGCCACCCCAAAAATACACAACCCAGAACTCCAGATCCATTCTCCACACATTTTATTTCCACGGAAAATGCCGAAGGCTCGTTAACGCGAATCAATGATCCACACAAATATCCTTATGATCATATTCTTTTCTGGAATGGGCGGGGTGGGAGAGGGGGATGGGAGTACAGGGTGAATCGATATAATCCATTCTTACCTGCCGCCATGAGGCAGGAACGGCATGGCACGTCCGCTTTGATCCTATCTGGACCTCTGGCCTGAACAAACAGGAGTCCACCCGGACTGGCAGAACTCACTCACATCCAGTTTACTACCGAAAGAGGAGTAAAATTACGATAGCTTTGAAGCCATGAGGAGATAGTACCTGTGCTATGATCGCATCTGGATTTTTGTCCTGAACAAACTAATGGAGTGCATGTATAGTGGCAGAGACTGACTACAGCAGATTAACACCGTAGAAGGACTAGAAATACTTGAATGTAACAGTCATGAGGTTGGGAGGATATAGCATGAGTGTTGTGATCGTATCTGGACATTTGTCCCCCCAAAACAGAAAGAGTACATACATGTAGACTGGCAGAGATTGACTGAAGTGTCTGAGTATTGAAGCAGGAATAAAATAATTATGTTAGTGTTAAAACCACGAGACTGGAATGGTATGGCATGAATGTTACTATCTTATCTTATTTCATTGTCTGAAACAGAAGAGTACGTCTAGGCTGGCATAGACTGATTAAAGAACATAAGCAGGAATAAAATTCCTTAGTGTTCAAGCTCTGAGGCTGAAGTAGCATAGAAAGAACGTTATGACCTTATCTGATCTGTTGTTTTAGACAGGGACAGTGCAGGCAGACCGGCAGAGACTGGCTATTGAAGCAGGACTAAAATAAAGGATATTGGTGGTAAAACCATGCGGCTAAAGGCTATGATCTTATCTGGGCCTTTGTCCAAAAATGTGCGTGTACTGGCAGAGATTAGTAAGGTGTTTTTACGGTTGGAGCAGGACTAAAATAGGTACATTCTGATGCAAGACTCAAAAGACGTCACATCGATGTTAGAGTAAGGCTAAGATAAGTTATGTACGTACAGAAGCAAGACAGGAAAATATGTTAGTACTGAAACAAGACTAGAATACGTTAGTACCGAAACAAGACTAAGATACGTTTGTATTGAAACAAGACTAAAATACGTTAGTACTGAAACAAGACTAAAAATACGTTAGTGCTGAAAGAAGGTTAAAATACATTAGTACTGAAACAAGATTAAGATACGTAAATACGTTACTATTGAAACAAGATCAAAATATGTTAGTACTGAAACAAGACAAAAATACGTCAGTGCTAAAACAAGACTAGAATACGTCAGTGCTAAAAAAAGACTTAAATAGCTAATCATTAAACAAGACCCCAAACATAAGGGTGGATCCAAGACTAAAATACGTTAGTGCTGACAAAGACTAAGCTAGTTAATACTGAAACAAGAAGAAAAAATCGCTAATACTGAAATAAGACTAAATACACTAGTACTGAGACAAGACTGAAAAACGCTAGCACTGAAACAAACCTTAAAAAAACCCGTTAGTGCTTAATCAAGACTTGAATACTTAGGTACTGAAACAAGACCAACCTAGGACTGATTTCAGACTAAACAAAATACATTAGCCTTGAAAGACGACCAAAACGCGTTAATACTGAGGTAAGACGTAAAGACATTAGCTCCGAAACAAAGCTGTAATACGTTAGTGCGGAACTACGTTAGTGCTGAAAGACAACTCTAATATGCCAATACTGAAGCAACACTAAACCCATCAGTACTGACACAGGACAAAGAGACGTGAACACTGAAGCAGGCTGTGTTTTTGCTGTGGATTACTTTCGCTATATGCCAGTCAAGTCACGCTGTAACGTTTTGTTATTGCTGGGGATTGTTTCGTTTTCGTCTGAAAAAAAAGATGTATAAGGATGGCATTTTGCTGTCGACCAGTTGGATTGTCGCTTGCATACACTGGTCCATAGTTACAGGTGTCTGCCTGTTTTGTTCGTGTGCTTGCTCTGTTTTCTTGCTATCGTTTCTTTTTGTTTGTTTGATATGCTTTGTTGAAAATATTTATAAAATGTTAAGTTACTAATCAAAACTTTAAGCCAAAAATATGGACTCTGTGTTGTTGTTATTTGCTTGATGTGCGTAGGATGTTTCTTTTTCTGTTTGTGGGGGGTGGGATGGATGAGGGGATGACAATTGTACACGTTTGATAGATTTGTTGAATCAAATGGGTATTATTGTCAAGCCCAAACTTATAGCCACTCTCTGGTCAGAAACCCGAGGATGGCTGTAGGAGGGTTTACATCGGCACAGGTTTTACACATGGAGGTCGCTGGAAATGAAGGAAGGAAGACATCTGAAATCTACTTTATTTTATCTTATGCAACGGAAAAGGCCAAAAAAACCATCTCAAAAATGTTTTTTGTTGAAAAAACTGGAAATAACATCCTGAAAGTTAAAGTTGGAGCCATTTTTTCTGAAGTATATTATCTGTATGTATAAAAGAATATGCATTTAGGTTGTATTCTTATGTCAGCTTAGATTGTATCACTTTTCCTCTTCAATCCCTGTTTATATTCAGATTTCTTTGTTTTAGAGATGTGTTTTGCTCATTTGTTTGGACTGTCCTGTGATTTCTATGCTTTTGAAAAAAATTAACAACAAAGAAACTCACAATAGTATCAGCTGCTAAGCTTTAGCTGTGAAGCTCCTTTAAAAGCTACGGTTTGAATTTTGTAATTATTTCGAATACAGTTTATGTTTTGGTTTTGTTTATGACTGAATTGTAAATTTGGCTTACGAACGTGAAAATAAAGTGATGTTTTTGTATAATAAAAAAAATCACACACACCCATCTCCCCCCCCCCCTCCCTCCTACACACACACGCCTTTCACCCGCCCACACTGACCCAGTGGTGTATGCAGCCGTTACTGAATCCACAGGACTGCTACTGCTGCTGCTCTCTGGGTGTGGGCAGGCCCCAGGGGAGCAGCGGACACTGGGCAGGGCAGGGCAGGGCAGGGCAGGGCAGGGCAGGGCAGGGCAGGCAGGGCAGTGCAGGGCAAGGCCTTGGCTGCACCCCCCACAGCCTCTTTGGCTTCAGGTTTCCCTGGTAATACCATCCTGTGCCTTTTCTCTACATCGCTCTCGAATCTATCTCCATAGGGTAGCTTGTGAGTACCCCCATCAAACCTCACCCTCTTCGTAAATTCTGTATTCGGTATATCGTCATCATGATCGTCATGATGATGATGATGATGATGATGATGATGATGATCATCATCATCATCATCATCACCATCATCATCATCGTCGTCGTCGTCGTCGTCGAGGTCGTCGTCATCACCTTCACCATCGCCACATTACCACCCTCAGTACCAGCATCATCATCACCAGCACCATTATCAACACCATCACCATCATCATTGTCATCATCATCACCACCACCACCACTATCTTCCTCTTCATCATCATCATCATCATCGTCGTCGTCGTCGTCGTTGTCGTCGTCGTCGTCGTTATTTTATCTCCAAACTGCTCTGATCTGTCTTCAGCCTGTCCTTGAACACGTGGCTTGAACACAGCAGGTGTCTGTCTGTTTCTCCCAGTCCTGCTGAATGCTGAAATACTTGAACAACAGTAGCGTAGAGCGGGTCTGCGACATGAAATCACAATGTATACAGTCTCTGTACTCTGCGGTATCACTACTATTATTTCGTATGTTATTACTAATCATGAAATGCTAGGTGGGAGAATCTGATATTTATGACGCTGTTCATACGTTTTTCATCTCCCCAGTCGCTTTGATGTCATTGTCATGTACATTATGAGACTTATAGTAGAAGGTATATCACCCATCCTTTTTCTCCTTGCCCGTGTTGCTTTACACACCCATAGATGCGGGGCTGAATGAACTCTGGTCATCAAAGGACCATCAGCAGTATGAAGCTGAGAGCTCTCTGTCTCCCTTCCGCAGGGAAACGGGAAAAAAGGGAAAAGAAGAGAACATGGCTGAAAAAGAAGGAGGCAACAGTGTTGTAAAATGAGAAGGGGCTATACCGGCTAAGGATTGCTTGTGTCTGTCCATCGTTTCGTTTTCCATTTTAGACAAAAGATGGTTTTTACAAATTCGATCGTTGTTGTTGTTGTTGTTGTTAATTTTGTTGTTAATGTAATACACGCACGCAGGAGTGCCACCGCACATGTATATTCACGCCTGCGTGTGCTCACATGCAAAAACACATGCACATACATACATGTAATGTGCGCACGCGTACGCACGGATTACGCGCGCGCGCGCATGCACACACACACGCGCGCGGTCACATGCAAGCATCCACGCACACAGGGTTGCATATGCAAGTTATCTCTGTCAGTCTGTTTATCTCTGTTTGTGTGTCTCTGTCTCTCTGTTTGTCTGCCTCCGTCTGTCTCTGTCCATCTCTCTCTCAATCCTTCGATCTCTCTGTCTCGGTTTGTCTGTGTCAGTCTCTCTATCTATGTCTCTCTCCTCCTCCCCCTTCCTCTCCCTCTCGCTTTTTCTTGAAGCAAAAAAAGAAGGAAGAAAAAGAGGAAGAAGAGATTAAAAAGAAAAGAAAGAAAACAAACAAAAGAAACCCAGCAAAGCAGACTTACCTTTCAAATTAGATCACGACACCATGACTGAATCTGAAAAGAGAGCGTGCAGAAGAGAAATGCTTTTTTTTTTAACGATCCTTCCCCCCTCCCCACCCTCACCCCCCACTTTCTATACAAATACTTTTTCCTCCTCCTCCCTTCCTCTTCCTCCCTCTCTCCCCCTTTCCCTTACACACGCACCTGCCATTTTCTGTGGAATTAAGATTGATTGAATGATTGATTAGAAAGCTATGTCATGCGGACCCTTGCCCATTCGGATGGAAGCAAACATTGGTTATAGATAGACACGGAATGAGAGAATGGGAGAGAAAAAGGAAAAAACGTTTGAGTGATGACTCATGTATGTCCAGTCGTTCTTGGTTGGTTTGGTTGGTTGTTTTCTTTTTCATTGGCATTATTCTTTGCGGTTTTGTTTGTTGTTGTTGCTTATTTCTTGCTGTCTGGTTGTTTGTCAGTATTTTTGTTTTTCTGTATGTTTGTCTTTCTGTCTGTCGGATTTTTTGTTTGTTTCTTCTTTCTGACTTTCTTCTGCCTGTCTTTCTGACTGTCTGTCTTTCTTTCTGTCTTCTCTATCTTTCTCTCTTCTTCTTTCTTTCTTTCTTTCTGCCTTTCATCCCTCTATTCTTTCCTTTCATTCTTTGTTGTTGTTTTTTTATTTGTTTGTCTTCGTTTCTTTTATTTATTTATTTCTTCAAGTTTCTTTCTTTCTTTCTTTCTTTGTTTCTGTCTTTGTTTGTTTCTTTGTTTGTTTGTAATGAATGTGTTCCTTTGTTATTTCTTTCTTTTACTATATTTGTTCCTTTCGGCTGTCGTTCTCTATGAGTTTCTTTCTATCTATATTTTTCTGTTTTTTTCTTTCTCTCTCTCTGTCTTCTTTTCTTTTACTTTCCTTCATCTCTCTCTCTCTCTCTCTCTCTCTCTCTCTCTCTCTCTCTCTCTCTCTCTCTCCTCCCCTCCTCTCTCTGTTTATATCTGTCTCTGCCTGTCTGTATATCTATCTATCAAATCAATCAATCAATCTATCTATCTATCTATCTATCTATCTATCTATCTATCTAACTATCTATCTATCTATCTATCTATCAATCTATCTATCTATCTATCTATCAATCTATCTATCTATCTTTCTATCTATCTATCTGTCTGTCTGTCTGTTTTTCTATCTGTCATTCTTTCTTTCTCTCTTCTTTTTGTCTTTCATTCTTTCTTTTTTGTCAGGGAAGCATACTGCTAACTTTCACTGGTAATTGAATTTATCGATCCAGTAATAATTGTGTAATAAAGGACAAACCACAAGACACAAAAATGAAATAAAGTGAAGAGAAAAAAAAGCGGACAAAAGGAAATGAAATAAACCCCAAAAGAGAAGAAGAAGAGAAGAAAAAAATGAAAGGAAAAAGGAGGAAAATAAAATAATTTTAAAAATCGTTTAAAGTAAAGAGGTAAGGAAAGGGAAGGACACTCACAAATCAATTAAGCAACACAGGAAACCAGGAACAGAAAGAACGGTAAATTGAAAAGAAAGAAAGAAAGAAGAGAAAAGAAAGAAAGACTAAAGAAAGAAAGAAAGAAAGAAAAAGAAAGAAAAGACTAAGAAAACAAAGAGAAAGAAAGAAGAGAAAAAAGAAAGACTAAAGAAAGAAAGAAGGAAGGAAAGAGAGAGAAAATAGAAAGACTAAAGAAAGAAAGAGAGAGAGTGAAAAGAGAGAGAAAATAGAAAGACTAAAGAAAGAAAGAGAGAGAGTGAGAGAGAGAGAAAAATAGAAAGACTAAAGAAAGAAAGAGAGAGAGTGTGAGAGAGAGAAAATAGAAAGACTAAAGAAAGAAAGAGAGAGAGAGTGTGAGAGAGAGAAAGAATACAGGTTTAAAAGAAAGGAAAGAAGAAAGACAAATTGATAGAATAAAAGAAAAGAAATCAGAAAAGACAGGAAAAAGGACAAGAACTAAGGAAGAAAGTAAAGAAAGAAGAGGAGAAAAGAAAGAAAGAGAATAAAAACAAGAAAGAATCAAAGAAAAGAAGAATGAAAAGAAAAAAATGAAAGAGGAAGACAATGGGGAAAAGACCGGAAAGGAGAAAAAAAGAAAGAAGGAAAGAAAGACAAGTAGATGAAAAAAGGAAACAAACAGAAAGAAGGACAGAAAAAGAAAGAAAACGAAAAAGAAAGGAGAAAAGACAGACAGACAAACAGAAAGAAAGAAAGAAGGAAGAAAGGAAGAAAGAAAAGGAAGTTCATCAAGAAAGACAGAAAGGAAAGAAGGAAAGAAAGAAAGAAAGAGGGGAAGAAAGAAAGAAAGGAAAGAAAGACAGAAAAATGGAGAAGAGGAAGGAAGGTAAATGGGAAAGCCCCAAATAAGCAATGCCTTCTATGTACTAGAGGGTGATCTGGAAGTTGCAGGTTCGAATCCTAGTCACTCCACACATAACGCCACTTTTGTATTGTATTGTATTGTGTTGTGCTGTGTTGTGTTTTATTCCTTCAGCGCCTGGGGTTTATCACAGTTCTTGATTAAACCATTGACGCTGGGGGCAACAGGCTGTATGACCAGTGGCTTTCCCACTCATGGAATTCCACTTTACAGCTTAGTCTTTAGTGATCAACTATGACTCTCTGACTAGGAGGCTTGACTTGCACAATCCCTTATGTGCTGCAGCCCTGGGGGCTGGTTGGCCTTAGAACATCTCCAGCGCTGACTGTCCTATTGGCCAAGAGAGTGGGGATGTGCTGTGGGCAAGGCATCTCCACTATAATCAAATTTCTACCCAATTTCCGAAACAGCAGCTGCCTCCTCTGCTGTTTTGGGGGTCAACGTCGGACACGACGGACAAACATTTTGTGTTATGTTGTGTTGTATTGTGTTGCATTGCATTTTATTGCATTGTGTTGTATTCTATTGTAGTGTGTTACATGAAACACTGCATTGTGTTACATGATATTGCATTTCATTGCGTCCACCGTGTTGTATTCTATCGCACAGCTTTAGTGTTGTACTGAGCTGTGCTACATTGCATTGTATCGCATCGTGTCATGTTGTATGGCATTATATTACATTGTACTGTAATGATTTGTACTGTTTTGCATTGTTTTGCATTGTTTTGTACTGTGTTGCGTCGTACTATAATATATTCTATGATATTGTATTATACTGCATTGTGTTGAATTGTATTGCATTGTATTGTATCATGTTGTATCGAAAGCATTTTATGGAATTGCATCATCGTCTTCCACATTCAGTCAGCTTTCTTTCCCGGTGATTGAAACTCTTTTTACGTGGAGGAGCGCGTCGCCACTAGTTCAGCGCCACTTCCTGCTTTTCATGTCAAGGAAAGAGAAAGAGAGAGAGAGAGACAGAGACAGAGCTACCCATCTTGCTCGATCGTGATGTGATATGATGTGATGTGATGTGATGTGATGTGATGCAGTTGTAGAATATGCCATTGCCTCGAACTCTCTTGGGATGATGAATATCTTTATCGACCATGGCACCCGAGTGGGTGCACACACATACTCACACATATGCACACACACACACGCACGCACACATGAACGCGCACACACACACACACACACATACTCACACACACGCATGCACACGCACACAGGCATGCACACACACACACGCACACACGCATGCACACACACAGGCACGCACGCACACACACACACACACACACACACACACACACACACACACACACACACACACACACACACACACACACACACACCAATGACAGGAGAAACTAGCAGCAGATTATATATACATGTCCTGTGGGCTGATACATATGTATTCACAGCAGGTTTTTTTTTTCTACGTCTCTGTTTGTAAGTCTGCCTGTCTCTGGTTGTCTGTCTGTCTGTCTGACTGACTTTCTGCCTGTCTCTCCCTGTCTCTGCCTGTCTGTATCTCTCTCTCTCTCTCTCTCTCTCTCTCTCTCTCTCTCTCTCTCTCGCTGTGAGAGTATGAGTATTGGGTTATTATTAGATGTATCCCTACGGGCGGGGACTGGATGTAAAAAAGCACACGAGTGCTTATTCATTATCCTCGAAATAAAAGAATTTGCCATTGTCATTCTCTCTCTCTTATTATTTTTACTTTACTCTTTGACCACTTTCAACTCCTTTTCTCTTACCTCACATCGATTGGCTTTTTTTGGTCTTGCTGAAGGACTCAAACCCCGCACATCTGCTCTGTGTTGCAGGAGAAGACTACAAGAGGACAGTGGACCCTCCTCGGATGAGCGCTAATCTCACTGCCAGGCAAGGGATCCTGAAACACAGACATCGCCTTGGGACTCTTTGGTCACCTGTACCATTATCATTGTGTGTGCCTGTGTGTGTGTGTGTATGTGTGGCGGTGGACTGGAGTATTTCTGAACCTGCATGCATCGCCTGTCTCTGCCTGAGACCAGGTAAGTTCAGGGTGAGAATCTGATCAGAGTGGTGGTGGTGGTGGCGGTGTATTGGTGGTGGGTGGTGGTGTATTGGTGGTGGTGGTGGTGTATTGGTGGTGGTGGTGGTGGATGGTGGTTGTGGTTGGTGGTGGTGATGATGGTGGTGGTGGTGGTGGTGGTGGGTGGTGGTTGTGGTGGTGGATGGTGGTTGTGGTTGGTGGTGGTGATGATGGTAGTGGTGGTGGTGATGATGGTTGTGGTGGTGGATGGTGGTTGTGGTTGGTGGTGGTGATGATGGTGGTGGTGGTGGTGATGATGGTGGTGGTTGTGGTGGTGGATGGTGGTTGTGGATGGTGGTGGTGATGATGGTGGTGGTGGTGATGATGGTGGTGGTTATGGTGGTGGATGGTGGTTGTGGTTGGTGGTGGTGATGATGGTGGTGGTGGTGGTGATGATGGTGGTGGTTGTGGTGGTGGATGGTGGTTGTGGTTGGTGGTGGTGATGATGGTGGTGGTGGTGGTGATGATGGTGGTGGTGGTGGTGGTGATGATGGTGGTTGTGGTTGGTGGTGGTGATGGTGGTGGTGGTGGTGGTGGTGATGATGGTGGTGGTGGTGGTGATGATGGCGGTGGTGGTGGTGATGATGGTGGTGGTTGTGGTTGGTGGTGCGTGGAGGTTGTGGTGTGTTGGCGGTGGTGGTGGTAGCGCTGGTGGGGCTGGTGGTTGTGGTTGTGGTGTTGTTGATGGCGGTTGTGGTGGTAGTTGGGGTGGTGGCAGTGATGATTTTATTTTCGTTCCTCGGCTAGAGCTCAGAGGTTCACCAATAGTGAGATCTTCGCGTATGCGACCGTTTGTGCACACCATGAAGATAGTGCTTACACGCACACATACACGTGCACAAACATCATTGCACACAATCATATACACATGGACATGTGTCTGCGCATACAACGCATGAAAAGACACAAGTGTGTGCATGCTACACTGGCATGCTTGCAGGTATGAACACCCACATCCAACACTTCCACCCGTTCTCTCTCTCTCTCTCTCTCTCTCTCTCTCTCTCTCTCTCTCTCTCTCTCTCTCTCTCTCTCTCTCTCTCTCTCTTCTCTCTCTCGCTCTGTCTGTCTGTCTGCCTGCATGTTTTCCTGACTGTCTCTCTGTCTGTCTGTCTATCTTTCTGCCTCTGTCTGCCTGTCTATCTGTCTGTCGGGTATGTCTGTCACTCTCTCTGTGTCTCTCACCCATCGCACACACATTGACGCACACACACACATACACATACACACACAAACACACACACGCACACCAAATTAGAGAGAGAGAGTAACAGACAAGAGGACGAGATTTCCAGCACACAGCCTCTAAAAGACAGGAACACGATTTTGGAAAGAATGATGATGAGACATGTCTTGGCGCCAGAACTTGTTTTCTAACGAAATGAAACCAGAAGAAGAAGAAGAACTAAAGAACGAGAAAGGAAGAGATACGCTTTTCCTGTGACAATACCGGCGATATTGCGACACACGCACACACACACAGAAATAAAAAGTGTTGTTGGCTAACAGTTCGCAGCTGGACTGTACTGTCTATATTATGTGTGTTTCATGTTTCACTGTCTGATGGTCTATTTCTATACCTGGTGATTTGGTCAGTCTGTCTGTTGTCTTTCTGTCTGTTTGTGTCTGTCTATCTGTCTGTCTCTCTGTCTGTCTAACTGCCTTTGTCTATGTTTGTTTCTGTTTCCCTGTCTATCTGTCTGTCTGTCTATCTCTCTTTCTCTCTCTCTCCCCTCATGATAATGAATGAGAATAGTCTATGTTTTTCTACGTTGATGAGTTATTATTCTGTACTTTTTGTGCATTTGCTTTTCCAATGATATGAGTGAACCTATTGTTCCATCCCAAGCCCAAGAAATGTATTATGGTCCAGGGCCAATGTACATTAAACCGTTTCCGAGTTCAGAGTTCTCTCTCTCTACCCCCCTTTTTAAATTGAAATTTGTCGTGATATTGTTTACATTTGACATGTTTCCATTCTTTTCTTTCCCTTGTGTTCTCTTCTTTGTGGGAAGGGAACGGGTGAGAGGGGTTTAGGGCACGGTGTAAAGAAACTGTAAGCTTATCCGCTGCTTATCCGTTTACCCCTACATCAACATTTTTTTGTATTCGTATCCCCCCCTACCCCCTTCTTTCTGTGTTTCTCTATGTCTCTGTCTCTCTCTCTCCCGACTCCCCCCCCCCTCTCTCTCTCTCTCTCTCTCCCGCATCCCCCTTTCTCTCTGTGACAAAAAGTGCAATAAGAATTGATGTCTCGGAGGATATATAACACATAAGACCCCGGTCTCCTCCTAAATATTGATCGGGCGGCTTATGCAAAAACAAAATAAGGTGAGATCAGAGACAGGGAATTATTTCACCGCTGTGCCGAAGTTTCCAGGATACTCTCGCAAAGGTCAGGCTGACGTGATGGATTAAAAACTGGTAGGGACTTGTCAGTTTGTCTGTGTGGGCTGTGTAAGTCCACCTTAGACATCAGTGTGTGTGGGGGTTGGTGGGGGTGGTGGGTGGTGGTGGTGGTGTGTGTTTGTGTGTGTGTAGTGTGTGTGTGTGTATACATGTATATGTAAGTGTGAAGTGTGTGTGCGTGTGTAATAGCAGCAGCAGCAGCAGCAGCAGCCAGCAGCAGAAGCAGAAAGCGCAGGTAGTGGGTAGTTAGTAGTATAGTAAGTAGTAGTAGTAGTGTAGTAGGATTCTTCATTGTTTGACGTCTTCATTATTTTACGTGTGTGTATGTGTGTGTGCGCGTGTGTGTGCGTGCGTGCGTGCATGTGCGTGTTTGTAAGTGCGTGCGTGCGTTTGTGTGCATGCCTGTTTTTGTGTGTACGCGCACGCATGCATGTTTCACACACGTGTGTTTGCTGTACCCACCAGCGGGCGCACAAGAGGAATTCACCTCGACATTCCTAGTCTCCCCTCTCCCCTCTCTTTCTTCGGGTTTCAACCTTTCAATAATGAGGACTCCCTTTTTTGCTTCCCCTGATATAAAACACACTGGAAGCTCATCATCTCTTCTGTTTCTTCACACACACACAGGCGCGCGCGAACACACACACATACGCACACGCACGCACACACATACGCACTCACACACACTGACACGCGCGCGCACACACACACTCACACACTGACACGCACGCACACACACTACACACACATTCCACACACACACACCACACACACACACACACACACACACACACACACACACACACACACACACACGCACACATACACACACACACGCACACATACACACACTCACACACACACTCACACACACACTCACACACACACACACACACACACGCACACATACACGCAGCACACACACACACACACACACACACACACACACACACACACACACACACACAGAGCTACATCAGCACTCATCAGCAAATTGTGCAATACCTAGTCAGTGTCTTCGTGCTGACGAAACATAAACACATTAGTCATAAATATTGATCAGGTGCCAGCACATACATACAGAACGAAAAGGGGAGAAATCTATGCTTAAGTCACACACACACAGCACACACACACACACACACACACACACACACACACACAACACACACACAACACACACACACAACACACACACACACAACAACACTACATCACCCCTTGCCTGCAAAACACGCAAAATACAGTACTAATTCTTCTATGCTGATTTCACCTATTCGAAATCATTCATAAATATTCATCAGATACGTGCACAATTAATGGGAACAGAGATGACGAACGCGACAAAAAAACACCTTGTGGAAAGTTTCAGGGCCATGAGAGGCTGAGGTGAGATGACAGAGACCATGTGCAAGGGAGGCTGGCAGCTTTTGCAAAGTTAATGCTAATCTGTGTTTGCTTTGCTTCAGCGGCCATGAACGAGAAGAGAGTCCATTTTGTACAGCGCATTTTACTGGTGAGAGGATGCAGTGTGTGTGCTTGTGTGTGTGTGTGTGTGTGTGTGTGTGTTGTGTGTGTGTGTGTGTGTGTGGTGTGTGTGTGTGTGAGGGGTGAGTGTGTGTGAGTGTGTGTGTATGTGTGGTGTGTGTGTTTGTGTGTGTGTGTGGTGTGTGAGTGTGTGTGTGTGTACCAACAAATGCACTCTGCGTTTTGTGCCATCCAATTGCCAATGCATGCGCCGCATACAACACACACACACACACACACACACACCACACACACACACACACACACACACACACACACACAATACACAAACAACAAGATACCCCAAGACACACAAAACACACAGAACACACACACACACACACACACACACACACACACACACACACACACACACCACACACCACCCACACACAGCTCAATAGAACTTTTATTCTTAAACCGAGTCCCCGTGTGCGAACGCACGCAGATACTCTTGGAACGTAAATCACTTCTTGCTTTCGAAGAGAGATGGGAACAGATGACAGAATCACAAATCTGCATACACACGACTTGCTGTAAAAAAGCACATAATGCTTATCCATTGCCTCGCAAAAAGAATAAAATAAATAAATCTTAAATAATCATACAACACCCACACACACATACGCACCTTGCCCACCTTCCGACCATAACACAAATGCCAACAAAACCTCCTAACTACACACAACGATTCTTTTTGTCATTCTGGCATTGCATACCAGTCCTACCCTCACCCTCATTGTCCACCCCTCCTCATTAGATACGACTCACTTCATTGCCTCATGAAAGGGACAAGACAGATGACAGATCAATGCACACTGCTGAAAGCTGCCCACCCCATCCCTTCCCTTACATGGAGGAGGGCACATACATGAACGGCATCACCTCGTGCCGCCGCCAAACAGACTGCACGACACAAGCCCAGTCTTTTAGAACCTATGCATCACATTAGCATCCCTTCATCAACATTGAGCAGACGTGTGCAGAACAATAACGACAGGAATGCAGAACAAGAGATGGCTGTGTTAAGTGTAAAGGATGCTGGATTTTTTTTTGTATTGCAGAGTGGGATGATGGATAAGGAGTTGCGTTATTAGAGAGTTGTGGGTAATTAGCAAATTTTGAGTTTAGATGATTAGTATTGGTATATGTGTGTGCATGCGTGCAAGCGTTGCGTGGTTATTCTTTCCTTAAGCCAATTCTTCACTCTCCATCATCCCCACCCCCTCTTCCCTTCACTTTATATCCCCGAAGTTAATATGGGGCTGCCTACTACAGCCTGATTATGGCCTGTGTGGTTGGCGGGGCAATGAATAACGAGATTAGATTAGCTACCTTAATTGTGCGCACACACGGTTGTATATGCAAATACTTCTCACTTGGTCAACCTCAGAACTCTAGCTAAGGAACGAACAACAAGTCACTTGATGCCTTCATTAAAGACGCAATGACAGACGGTATATTAATGCATATCGAAAACACATCACCCATTCCATTACATGGCACAAACACATAAACTACATCACCTCTTGCCCGCAAAAAGCACGAGGCAAAGAAGATGTTTTGGAGCCAGTGTAACGCATTAGCAGCCCTTCATCAATATTGATCAGGCGTGTGCAGAACAATAACGACAGGAACGCTGAACAAGGGATGACTGGGCTAAGTGTAAGGGATGCTAGATTTTTGCATTGCAGAGTGGGGTGATGGATAAGGAGTAGCATTGGAGAATTGTCAGGTTTTTCTTGTTGTTGCAAATTTGCAAATTTTGTGTCTAAATGATTAGTATTGGCTTGTGTGGTGTGTTTGTGTATGTTGTGTGTGTGTGTGTGTGTGTGTGTGTGTGTGTGGTGTGTGTGTGTGGTGTGTGTGTGTTGTAGTATGTATGTGAGTGAGTGAGTCAAAGAGAGCTCATACACACATAAGTATGCTTTTTTATATTCTATTATATCGAGGATAATGGAATAAGCACTTATGTGCTTTCTTACATCCAGTCCCCGTGTGTATGCAGCTTTGTGAATTTTTGTCATATGTTCCCACCGGCACACAATGGCCTACTCGAAAAGCGGAACAGGATTTAACGTGTACGCAAGATGATCTGTGTGCGTTCGCACACGGGGCCTAGTTTGTAGTCTCATCCGAAGGACTTGGGGAGAGTGGAGTCTGCACTGATGTTAACTCCAGGGGAAAATATCCCCTTGAACGGGAATCGAACACGGGTTGTCAGATTGCGAACGCAATGTTCTAACCACAGGGCTATCCCGTCCCCCTTGTGCTTTGGTGTATCCACCCAGACCCGTCACACATAAACAACGATTTGTTTTTGCTGATTATTCTTCCCTAACCCCCATCTTTCAGCTCACTCTCACCCCATCCCCTCCAGCAGGTGGACAAAAAACTCCAACAGTCTTAGGTTCAATTCCACCCCAACACACACACACACTCTCTCTCTCTCTCTCTCTCTCTCATCTCTCTCTCTCTCTCTCTCTCCTCTCTCTCTCTCTTGTCTCTCTCTTTCTCTTAAATATCCCTAAGGGCGGGGACTGATTGTAAAAAAGCACATGGGTGCTTATTCATTATTCTCGAAATTAAAGAATTTGTCATTGTCATTGTCATTGTCTCCTTCCTCCACTCACTAGACCCGAAATCGAATGTGGCTACCTTACTTGTGGCAAAACGGTTACAAACACAAATGTCTCGCTAGTAGTGAACCTCAGAGCTCTAGCCAAGAAACAACTAAAATCTCTCATTCAAGGTAAAGGACAGACAGTATATCAATGCATATCAAAAACACATCACCCATTCCATTACATGGCGCACACACATAAACTACATCGCCTCTCGACAGCAAAACGCGCAATACAAAAGAGGATGTTTTGGAGGCAGTGTAACACATTAGAAGCCCTTCGTCAATACTGATCAGGCCAGTGCAGAAACACAAAACAGAAAACAAGAACAGAAACAACAGAAACAAACAGGGTGTGGGGGAAAGCTGTGCTCCAGTTTCAGGGACACTACATGCCAGAGGAAGATGGAGATCTATAGGAAATGGCACAAGGAAGTCGTCAGATTATAATTTTTTATTGCAAATCTCTCTCTGTGCTTGGAATCAGCGACGTGTGTGTGCGTGCGTGTGTGTGTGTGGAGGGTGTGTGAGCACGCGCTCGTGCGTGCACTCTGGTGTGCACGCATGCGAATGTATCCATCTACCCACTGTCACGCCTACAATTCTGTTCATACTGAAATTCTTGCCTTGGCCCAGTCGTTCCCTCACTCCCACCCCATTACCCTGACTGCCCCCTTCATTCCCTCATTATATAAAGAGAAGGAACAGATGACAGATGATACAACACGCTGAAAGCTCATCAACCTTTCCCGCCATTTGGCACACACACACACACACATAAATTCTATCACTCTCCCCTGCAAAATGCGCAATGCGGAATGATTGTTGTCATGCTGATGTAATGCGTTAGAGCCCCTTCATCAATATTGATGAGATGTTTGCAGAAATGCATGAACAGAAATAGGCTTACATTTGCCAGTTCTTCTGGTATCAGTGTGTGTTTGAGTATGTGTTGTGTATGTGCGTGTGTGTGCGTGGCCACGTATCTGTGAATGCATGCTTATACCTGTGCATGCGTTTTTGTGTATCCACCCATCTCTATCACACAAACCAACATTTTCTTCATGCTACGATTCTTCCCTTGCCCCAAACTATCTCTCACAATTAATCCAATTTCCTGCCTTTATTCCATTTGTTGACAGGTGAAAAATAATACACAATGAAAGCACGTTGCCCATTCTTTTACACGGCAAAGACGCGTGCGCGCGCACTCACGCACGCACACACATACACACATGCACGCATCTCCCCCCCCCCCCACCCACACACACACACTAACACACAAACACCCACACACACACCCACACACACACACACACAAACACACACACACACACACACACACACACTCACACTCACCATTACGTCACTTCTTGCCTGTGAAATGCACAAAGCAAAATGGATGTTTTAGTGCCAGTGTAGTGCATTGCAATCCGTTCATCAATATTGATCCAGCACGTGCAGAAACACACGAACAGAAACAACAACAATAGTATGAGTGGAAGCTGGGACCAAATTTCAGGAATGTGACGTGTGACGTGTTAGAGAAGAATGACAAATAAAAATTGTATGAGGAAGTCCTCAGCAGCTTGTGTTTGCAAATACTTGCTGAAATCAGTAGGCTTTGTGATGTGTAGTAGTGGATGTGTGTGTGTGTGTGTGTGTGTGTGTGTGTGTGTGTGTTTTATGTGTTAGTGTGTGTCAGTGTGTGTTAATGTGTATGTGTGAGAGAGAGAGAGAGTTGTGTGTATTTGTGTGTGCACGCGCACGCTTGTGTGTGAATGCATGCTTGCATGCTGTATGTGTGTGTGTTTTGTGTGTGTGTGTACGCGCTTGTGCGCATGTCTGCATGCATAATGTGCTTTTATGCATCCCCCCCATCAAACTTTTTTGATTTTGCTCATACCAATATTCTTCCCTTTTCCTTCTCTCATTCTCAACCCCATTTTCCTCACTTTTTTACTTTATTTCCTCATTAATGAGAAATAGCAGATGACAGAGTGATATACATTGAAAACTCATCACCCTTTTTGTTCAACACACACAGACACACACAACAAAACACACACACTACCCCGCTCCCACGTCCACACACACACCACATCATACACACATCATACACACACACACACTCATACACACACAGTCATACACACTCATACACACACTCACACACACACACTCATACACACACTCATATACACACACACACACACTCATACACACATCATACACACACATACACACACTCACACACACACTCACACACGCACACACTTAACTACTCACACACAACTACACACGCACGCACACTACACACCCACACCCACCCACCCACACGCACACACAACTACACACGGATGTGTTGGAGGCAGTGTAACACATTAGAAGCCCTTCGTCAATACTGACCAGGCGAGTGCAGAAACACGAGAACAGAAACAACAGAAACAAACAGGGTGTGGGGAAAGCTGTGCTCCAGTTTCAGGGACACTACATGCCAGAGGAAGATGGAAAATAAAAAATGGCATGAAATGAGGAAGTCTTCAGCTTGCATTTTACAAATCCTACTTTTGTTTCCGTCTCTTTCTGTCTGACTGTCTGTCAGTCTGTCTGTCGGTCGGTTATTTGTCAGTCTATCTGTCTGTCTGTGTCTCTGTCTGTCTGTCTGTCTCTGTCTCTCTTTTTGTGTTTGTCTGTCTGTCTGCTCTATCTTATTCTATCTACCATATCTATCTATCACTATCATCATCATCCATCTATCTAATCTATCAATCCATCTATCCATCTATCTATCATCTATCTCTAACTCTCTCTCCTCTACTTGGAACCAATAACACACACACATCACATCAGTACACTATTGCGTGAGTGTTAGTGCGTGAGTGTGTGTACGTTGTGTGTGCGTGTGTGCGAGAGACAGAGATACACAGAAAGAGATACAGAGACAGACAGAGTAGGACTTAATAGATCGAAAGATAAATAAGATGGACAGACCATACCCACGTCATTACCCTAATGCTTCTCAGATAACAACACACACACACACACACACACACACACACACACACACACACACACACACACACACACACACACACACACACACACACCACACACACACACACACACACACACCACACCACACACACACTCACACACACACACGCACGCACACACACACACACACACACACACACACTCACACACCACACACACACACACACACAGATAGACATTCCCCTATACCACTGGCTAGCTACGTAACACTCGACGTGCTGTCTTTCACTTCCAGCCTTCAATTGCAGGCTAAAGACTCAATACTTTCGTGCATAATTGCTCAGTCTATCGGGGCATGTTCATGCATACTGATGCATCTCTGTGTGTTGGGGAGGGGTGGGTAGAAAAGGTCAGAGTGAACTAGGGTGCGGGGGGGGGGGGGGGGGGGGGGGGGGGGGGGGGGGGGAAACGATGTGCGAAGTTCAGGGACCAGATGGCACAGTGAGATTATAGGCAGAGATCTCCGCGCGCGCGCGCGTGTGTGTGTGTAGTAGTGTGTGTGTGTGTGTGTGTGTGTTGTGTGTGTGTGTGTGTGTGTGTGTGTGTTTAAGTTTTTTATTCTTTATTTCGAAGATAATGGAATAAGCACTCTTGCGCTTTAAAAAAATATACATCCAGTCCTTGTGTGTATGCAGTGTGTGTGTTTATGTGTGCGTGCTTGTGTGTGTTGTGTGCGTTGTGTGTGTGTGTGCGCGCGCGCGCGATGAAATAATGGCGAATGGCAGAAAAGTGGGAAGACAACAGAAATGAAAGCAAAAGCGTGCTTGTATGATACGCCTTGGGTGTCAAGAGATGGACAACGTCAGAAAATATGAATCTGCAAAGAAGATGAACAAATGAAAAGAAAAATAATGTTGACAGACACCCAAGCAAACATGTAAACAGAGAAACAGTTCAACAAACAGGCAGACATCATTATCATCATCAGCAGCAGCAGCAGCAGCAGCAGCAGCGCGGCGGCAGCAGCAAAATCAACAGCAGCAACAACAACAACAACAAACTATGAAAGTAGATAAAAACAAACACAAAGATATTTCTTCAAAAATTCGCTATTACCTGCCTGTGCAGACCATCAGGAATGTTAAATTCCTTCTTTTCTTCCTTCCTTCTTTCCGTTCTTTTCCTCTTCTTTCATTCCTTTCTTTTTACTTTCCTGCCTTCCTTTTTCCTACCCGCTTGCTTTCACCACATTTCTTCTCTCTCTCTCTCTCTCTCCTCTCTCTCTCTCTCTCTCCTCTCTCTCTCTCTCTCTCTCTCTCTCTCTCTCTCTGTCTCTCTCTCTCTCTCTCTCTCTTTCTCTCTCTCTCTCTCTTCTCTCTCTCTTCTCTCTCTCTCTCTCTCTCTCTCTCTCTCTCTCTCTCCTCTCTCTCTCTCTCTCTCTCCCCCTCCTTTTCTTATCTTCTTCTCAAACCATCCTCTCCATAAAATATAAAAGTCAAGCCATCAGGAGTTTTAACATAACTTCTTTCCGATTTTTCCCTTTCTCTCCATCCCATCCATCCTTCCATCCTTCCTTCCTCCCTTCCATCCATCCTTCCTTCCATCCTTCCTTTCTTCCTTCCTTTCTTCCTTCCTGGCTGCCTGTGTTTCTTCCTCTAACTCTCCTTTCCTCCCAGCTTTCACATCCTCCTTTCAAACCATCCTCTCCATCAGATAAGGAAGAGATAGATAGATAGATAGATAGATAGATAGATAGAGAGAGAGAGAGAGAGAGAGAGAGAGAGAGAGAGAGAGAGAGAGAGAGAGAGAGAGAGAATGACAATGGCAAATTCTTTCATTTCGAGGATGATGAATAAGCACTTATGTGCTTTTTTACATCCAGTCCCCGCCCGTAGGGATCCATCTTAATAATAAACCGTGAGAGGAGAGAGAGAGAGAGAGAGAGGAGATGAGAGGAGAGAGAGAGAGAGAGAGAGGGGAGCAGACAGACAGACAGACAGACAGACAGACAGACAGACAGACAGACAGACAGACAGAGAGAGAGAGAAACACACACTCACCCACAAAAAAACAGCAAGCTATCAGATGTGTGCAGGAAAGTTGCCCACATCTCAAACTTCTGGTCATAAGCTGTCGCCCCAGGCGAGTTACCAAGAGAAGGCGGCCCGAAAAAAAAAATCGTCTGTTCCGTTACAGCCGGTGCCTTGCCTATCCTAACCCCGACCCCCCCCCCCCCCCCCCCACCCCCCCTCTCTCTCTCTCTCTCTCTGTTCTCCCCTTGTCTCTCTCTCTCTGTCTCTCTGTCTCTCTATCTCTCTCTCTCTCTCTTTTAACCCCTCCCCTCCTCCTCCTCTTTTCACTTTCTTTCTTATTACGTCATTTTGGGGTGTGGGGGGGGTGTGGTAGGGGGAGGGGGTGAGAATGGGAGAATTTGGGGAAATGGAATGAGAGGTGGGGTGTGGGTGTGGGTGTGGGGGGTGTCTCTGTCCTCAGGGAAAGAGAGACGCAGGGAATGTGTGTGTTTGCTCTTTAAAATTGATTTTCCTTGACAAATGTGGTGTTCACTGCAGCTGTGGGGAAGATGCCTTTTTTGTTGCTGCTGCTGCTTATTGTTGCTGCTGCTGCTTATTGTTGTTTGTTGTTGCTTTGTAGGGTTGTTGTTATTGTTGTTGCTTTGTAGGATTTATTGTTGTTGTTTTTTTTATTGTCGATGCTTTTCTTGTTGGTAACGCTGTTGGTGTTAATGTAATGCTGATGACAGTAAAGACATTGATGATATTGATGATGATGATGATGATGATGATGATGATGATGATGATGGGAGTGCTTTTAATGCTGCTTGTGCTGCTGAAAATAATGATGTAAAATATTGTACAGATTTTTAGGATTTTTTGCGATGGTTGTATTGTTTTCCAACAAAGACAACAAAGACAGAATCATACACATCCGCCTGTAACAAAGCCCCCCCACCCCCCCCCCCTCCAGCTCCCACCCCACCCCCGCCAGTAACAACAAACACACACACGCACACACCACACACAGCTGCAGGTATGCATGCAAATGCACATCCATATCTATGCACAGATAGCTACACAGACAGACAGACAGACAGATAGATAGATAGATAGATAGATAGACAGACAGATAGATAGATAGATAGATAGATAGACAGACAGATAGGTAGATAGGCAGACATGCAGACAGACAGACAGACAGACAGATAGACAGACAAACAGACATGTAGACAAATAGATAGACAGAAAGACAGACAGACATGCAGACAGACAGACAGACAGACAATGGAGATGTTGACAGACAGAAACTGCAAGGCACAGATACGAAAATAGACCTGAGAGAGGGAAACAAGAAAAAAGAATTCTTGACACGTGTTGTCACTTGTTGATTGCCATCTGCCTCGGGAGTCCCAGTCTAAAGCTGTTGCCTTTTTTTTTTAAATCGATCTCTGCAGATGCCATTTTAGTGGCCAGGAGATTAACACACTCCTCCAGGAACTGAGAGGTCCCCACTTCAAATCCCGTGATTGTCTCCATCCCCCCCTCCCCCTTTCCCACCAAAGTTTGGGTGATGGTGTGTGGGGGTGCTAGTCTTTGTAGGAGACCGAGGACTTGAGGCTGCCTTATGAGCAACGTGCATTTAGCAGAGAGGCCAGAATGCGCAAACAGCAGGAAGAGTTTTTCCCTTGGCAAAAATAATGCTGAAGTCAAAGACTGTCATTGAAAAGTGGATTATTAGTTCTGTCAGCTAGTGCATGTGATTAAAACATCACTCCATTCGTAAAGTGAGGAATAGTTCCTTTGGCAAATGACTATCGTCAAATTCCACTATGATAGTAAAGTAAGTAACATTTCCCTTTGCAAGTGACTATCTCAAAAGTCCACTTTGATTGTAAACTAGGTATAGTTCCCTCGGCAGATGACTATCGTAAAAGTCCTTTATGATGGTAGAGTAACTCATAGTTCCCTTGGCAAGAAGGATAACTGCAGTCAAAGTCTGTAATAATTGGAAAGTACGTAAATAGTTCATTGGAAAACAAAGAAACTGTAGGAAAAGTACACTTGTATGGTAAAACAACCTTTCCCTTGCGAATAACTGTAGTAACAGTCCGCTCGTATGGTAAAGCCACTTTTCCGTTGCGAATAACTGTAGTAACAGTGTATGTGAAACAACTTTTCCGTTGCGAATAACTGTAGTAACAGTGTATGTAAAGCCACTTTTCCGTTGCGAATAACTGTAGTAACAGTGTATGTAAAGCCACTTTTCCGTTGCAAATAACTGTAGTAACAGTGTATGTAAAGCCACTTTTCCGTTGCAAATAACTGTAGTAACAGTGTATGTAAAGCCACTTTTCCGTTGCGAATAACTGTAGTAACAGTGTATGTGAAACAACTTTTCCGTTGCGAATAACTGTAGTAACAGTGTATGTGAAACAACTTTTCCGTTGCAAATAACTGTAGTAACAGTGTATGTGAAACAACTTTTCCGTTGCGAATAACTGTAGT
Source organism: Rapana venosa (assembly GCA_028751875.1). Classification (NCBI taxonomy): domain Eukaryota; kingdom Metazoa; phylum Mollusca; class Gastropoda; order Neogastropoda; family Muricidae; genus Rapana; species Rapana venosa. The sequence goes on from CM054137.1 coordinate 9,670,892, forward strand.
AACAGTGTATGTGAAACAACTTTTCCGTTGCGAATAACTGTAGTAACAGTGTATGTGAAACAACTTTTCCGTTGCAAATAACTGTAGTAACAGTGTATGTGAAACAACTTTTCCGTTGCAAATAACTGTAGTAACAGTGTATGTGAAACAACTTTTCCGTTGCAAATAACTGTAGTAACAGTGTATGTAAAGCCACTTTTCCGTTGCGAATAACTGTAGTAACAGTGTATGTAAAGCCACTTTTCCGTTGCGAATAACTGTAGTAACAGTGTATGTAAAGCCACTTTTCCGTTGCAAATAACTGTAGTAACAGTGTATGGCTCTCCATTCTTCTCTGTTCTTGGTCCCTCTCATGAGCTCATTGTTGGTGCCCTCTTTATTCCTTGCGAATTTGTTTAAGCTGTCTGTGAATTTTGTGCGTTGTCTTCCTCTGCTCTTGTTTCCACAGATTTTGCCACTCCATAACAATTTCTCTAGTCCGTCAGCCCTGATTATATGGCCGAAAAATTTGAGCTGTCTTTCTCTGATGGTGAAGAATGGAGAGCCATGATCGTCGATGTCTGCTGGACCAGACCGGACACTTGAAGAAGAAGAAGAACAGTGTATGTAAAGCCACCTTTCCGTTGCAAATAACTAGTTACAGTGTATGTAAAGCCACTTTTCCGTTGCAAATAACCAGTTACAGTGTATGTAAAGCCACTTTTCCGTTGCAAATAACTGTAGTAACAGTGTATGTAAAGCCACTTTTCCGTTGCAAATAACTGCAATACAAGTCCACTTGTATGGTAAAGCGATATAACTGTTTCATTGCAAATGTGTTAAAAGTTCACTATAGCAGTCAATTTATATTGCCTTGGGAAATGGCTCTATCAAAAGTCTACAAAACTTAAAAGTTAAAAATAAAATGGCGCATCGGCGAATTGCAGTAATCAAAAACCGTTACGATAGTTAGACAACTCAGGAGTTACTTTATTAGCAAACAGCTGTACCAAAATGAGAAGGAAAGGAACAGCGCTGAGTGTGTGATGTTATGTGGCGAAGTGCAGTGCTGTGTTGTTGTTGTTGTAGTAGTAGTTGTTGTTGTTGTTGTTGTTGTTGTTGGTGGTGGTGGTGGTGGTGGTGGTGGTACTCTGTGTGTGTGCTTGCGCGCAGGTGTGCGCGCGTGTGCGTGTGTGTGCGTGTTGTAAAAAAAAGGATTGTTACATGATTTTGTTCAGAAATGTTTGTCAGAAAAACCTCAGTTTTGGTAGCTGAAAATCAGCATGCACAGTATACTTAATTTGGCTAACTAACAGAGCAAAGGTTTATAATAATGTATAGCAGCTTGCAAAATATATGTGATTTGGCTAACTAACAGAGCAAAGGTTTGTAATAATGTATAGCAGCATGCAAAATATATGTGATTTGGCTAACTAACAGAGCAAAGGTTTGTAATAATGTATAGCAGCATGCAAAATATATGTGATTTGGCTAACTAACAGAGCAAAGGTTTGTAATAATGTATAGCAGCATGCAAAATATATGTGATCTGGCTAACTAACAGAGCAAAGGGGTGTCGTAATTCACTTGAAAATGAGTTTAAAATGTATCACATAACAGTCATGAATTCGTCCATACCAACTTTTTTTTTCAAAAACAAAAGTCTGCCTGATTAATACGTAATTTCAAAGACTACGTCACAGACATCTTACTTTCGTAATCTGGCATGAGACCAAAGTTTTTCCCTCAATGGCAAAACACAGTAACTCTATTCCCCAAACTTTTCAAACAATACCCTATTTTTGTGTTTGATTTAAAAATTCAATGAAAACAAAAAGTTTGTTAGTCCAGACAGACAGCTGACAGAGTTCTGCTCTTTGCCAAAATATCTTTTAGGATCAAAGGCACATAGGATTTTTTTTTGGTTTGCGAAACTTTAGAAAAGGGAGTTACTTTGTTTTACCATGTGGGGGCAGAAAAAAATTGCAGCCTGGGTAAATCAATCCTAGCTTGTCATCGTAGAAAAAATATGTGGATTTTGTTCATATGTTGGATAGCCAGTTCCTTACTGAGATGAGTGACATAAAACCTATATATTTTGACTCTTGTGATGATGACTCCACCGTCAATATTTTGTTATTTTCACTGTTGTTGTTGATGATGAAGCTATTGTTGTTGGTGTTTTGTTATTTTTGTTGTTGTTGATGATGATGATGGCAGTTTCGTTATTATGTTGTATCTAGAGCCGACGACTGATTTCAGGTGTAAACAAAAAGTACCAAAGCAAAGGGCATGCTTTGAAATTTTCCTCTGTCTGTGTCTGCCTCTGTCTGTCTGTTGTCTTCTTGTCTGTCTCTATCTCTCTGTCTCTCTCTGTCTCTCTACCCCCTCTCTCTCCTCCACCTCTCTTTACTCTATGTCTTTCTCCCCCCCCCTCTCTCTCTCTCTTCCAAATTGGTATGCATTACTCAATTGTTCTTTAAAAAAAAAGCTGTGATTAATTTGTGTGTGTGAGCGAGAAAGAGAGAGAGAGAGAGAGAGAGAGAGAGAGAGAGAGAAGAGAGAGAGAGAGAGAAGAGAGAGAGAGAGAGAGAGATAGAAC
>CM054137.1:9678472-9715972 GCA_028751875.1 Rapana venosa
GGCTAGTAGACTGCAGATGGCAAAGTTGGGGAACTCATATTCAATCTAGTAGTAGATTTGGCATATACAGAATTCATAGCTGGACATATATTGTGAAAAATATCTGTCATTTACTATGGACAGACATCTACGATTTATTCTAACCAGATTCCGGTTTCGTATATCTGAAATAATGTTCATGTCTATAGCTACCGACGTACGCATGAAGCTGATTTGTTGTGTCCACTGTGCAACGTGTCAACTGAAGGTGAAGTTCACTTTGTTTTGATCTGCCCGTTCTTTTATAATCTGAGAATAAAAATTATCCCACCAAAGTTTTGTAGGCAGCCTTGCTTATTTCGGTTTTCTTTATTAATGGAATCAGATTACAAACATATTGTGCGTAGTTTAGCATTGTACTTATATAAAGCTTCTCATTAACGAGAAATACTGTTGTTATGTTTTTTCCTATGTTATCATATCATTGGAACTGGCAATGTTTTTCCTTCACAAGTCGTTCTGTTCACACCACACTTTTGCCCCCTTTCGTATGGGGCTATGGCCTTTAATGATTAAACTGTCTAAGTCTGAAGTCTCTCTCTCTCTCTCTCTCTCTTCTCTCTCTCTCTCTCTCTCTCTCTCTCTCTCTCTCTCTCTCTCTCTCTCTCTCTGTGCTGCTGTTGCCGGGTTTTTGGTTGGGTTTTTTTTTATACTTGTTTGTTTGTTTGCTTTTCTTTTCCATTGTCTCCCTTGTATGGCAGTCATCGTCATTGTATCTAGTTCTCATTTACAGTGTTTGACTATAATAATCTTTTTCGAATTTTCTTTTGGTGTTTTTAAAATGTTGATATTGATTGTATGCGGGTTGGGGTTTTTTTGAGAGCATAGTGTAAAAAAAAAAGCCCTGAGCTTATCCATTTACTCTCAATAAACAGTTCGGTTCTCTCTCTCTCTCTCTCTCTCTCTCTCTCTCTCTCTCTCTCTCTCTCTCTCTCTCTCTCTCTCTCTCTCTCTCTCTCTCTCTCTCTCTCATCTGTGTGTGTCTGTGAGAGTGTGTGTATGTATATGTGTTTGTGTGTATGTGTGTGTGTGAGTGTGTGTGTGTGTGTGTGTGTGTATGTGTGTGTGATGTGTGTGAAAAGCTGCTGTGGTCTCAGCCAGTGCTAATCTGCAGGTGCCCTGTCAAACACTGTGACAGATGGGTGTTAGTTAGGAAACAGGGATAGGCATGATTCACCTCTCTCTATCTCGCTCGCTCTCTCTCGCTGTCTGACTCTCTGTCTCTGTCTGTTTCTCTGTCTGTCTGTCTGTCTGTCTCTCTCTCTCTCTCTCTCTCTCTCTCTCTCGCTGTCTGTTTTTTCTCTTTCTCTGTGTTTTTCTGACTGCCTGTCTCTCTGTCTGTCTGTCTGTCTGTCTGTCTGTCTGTCTGTCTGTCTGTCTCTCTCTCTCTCTCTCTCTCTCTCTCTCTCTCTCTCTCGCTCTCTCTCTCTCTCGCTCGCTAGCTCGCTCTCTTTCTCTGTGTCTCTGTCTCTCTGTGGCAGTTTGTGTCTTTGTATCATTTCCCCTTGTTCTTTTATCTCTACGTCTGTTTGTCTCTGTTGCACGTGTGTGTGTGTGTGTGTGTGTGTGTGTGTGTGTGTGTTGTGTGCGTGTGTGTGTGTGTGTGTGTGTGTGTGTTGTGCGTGTGCGCGTGTGTGTGTGTGGTCACTAAAAGAAGCTGCTTCTGTCTGTCCATCACCTTTAATCTGCTCGTGCGCTGTCAGAGAGTGGACAGCTGGCTGTTAGATGCGGTATCAGAGGAGAGAGGAGGATTCCCTCAGCTTTCCTGCTATGTGTGGGTGTCTTTGATCCTCTCTTTTGTCTTCTCTTTGTCTGTCTGTCTGTCTGTTTGTTTGTCTGTCTGTCTGTGTCTGTCTGTATCACTTTGTCTCTGTTTCCCTGTGTGTGAGTGGAGTGAGTGTGTGTGTGCGTGCGTACGTGCGTACGTGCGTGTGTGTGTGTGTGTGTGTGTGTGTGTGTGTTGAGTGTGTGTGTGAGTGTGTGAGTGTATGTGTGTGAGTGTGTGTGTGTGTGTGTGTGTGTGTGTGTGTGTGTGTGTGTGTGTGAGTGTGTTTTTCCATCTTTGTCTTTCTTCGTCTATCGTTCTCTTTTCTCCTAAACCTAAATGTTAGCGATGTCATAGAGATACATATAGCTTTACTAGGCCAACAGTGAGCAGGTTAGAAAGGCAAGTAGTTATTAATGGGACACAACCTGTATAACTGACCCGGGTTCAAATCCCGTTCAAGAGAATATTTTTTCCTCTGGAGTTAACATCAGTGCTGACTCCACTCCTCCGAAATGTTCTTCGGGTGAGACTTTAACCCGAGTTCACGTGTGCGAACGTACTCAGAACATCTTGTGCACACGCTAAAACCCGTTCCGCTTTTTGGAATAGGCCATTGTGTGCCGATGGGAACGGATGACAAAATTTACAAAACTGCATACAGACGGGGACTGGATGTAAAGAAAAAGCACGTGAGTGCTTATTCCATATTATCCTTGAAATATAAGAATAAATAACAATAATAAAGTAACAGTTAAATAATGGAAGGGAGGCACCGTGGTCGAGTGGTTTAGGCGGTCAACTCGTGATCCAGAGGTCGCGGGTTCGATCCCCGCTCGGCTCGGTGTTGTGTCCTTGGGAAAGACACTTTATTCCTATTTTCCCCACTCCACCCAGGTGTACAAGTGGGTACCAGCTCTGCTGGGGAAGTATCTGGCGACAGACTAGCGTCCTGTCACAGGGGTGGTGAAAAACCATCAGTTCGCTTAACGCTACAGAAACCGGGATAAGCTCCGGCTCTATGGGCCTTCTGGCTCGAAAGAACATACTTTCTTCAATACTTAAATAATGGAAAAGTGAAGAGTCAACAAAGGATTTGATTTCTATGGAAGCTTTATCCACAGGAAACTGGCTTTGTTTCTTTTTATCTTATTAGAAAAAACAGTGTTCTCAAAGTCCTAGAAAGATGTGATTCATTTCAAAAAGAAAATAGTGACAAGTGAGTCCGTCTCTGGTTTGTTGGTGGGTTGGTTTGCAGAGTTAACTGAAGAGGGACATACAGGCCTTACTTACTTGTGTCCACTTGTTAGTGGACAATGCCTAACTCATTGATGAATGGATTTATTTATTTATGTATTTACTGATTCTTTTATTTTCAGGATAATGAAATAAGCACTCATGTGCTTTTTAGCGTCCAGTCCACGTGTGTATGCGGTTTTGTAAATTTTGTCATCTGTTCTCACCAGCACACAGTGACCTGCTATTTCGAAAAGCGGAACAGGATTTAACGTGTGCGCAAGATATTCTGTGGACCTCGGTTTATAGTCTCATCCGAAGGATGATTGATTGTTGATGATTGTAGTTTTTTAAAAAAATTGTATTTGTTCCTAATTATTGGTATTTATCTATTTTTATTTATTTACTTACTTATTCTTTCTTTCTTTCTTTCTATATTCATCTTACATTAACAGAGAAAATTCTGGGTGCAGACAAACCTCTGCAAAATGCTAGCTAGTAAAAACACCATATGTCAGCTGTTCATTCTTTTCTCATTCTCTCTTTCTTTTCTTCAAGAGAGACCTGCAGACGAACATTCACACAGACAGACAAACACACAGACGTACAGACTGATACAAGGAGGGTCAGACATCTTGCTCTCTTAGGCTGACAACTGACGTAACCATTCGCCATCTGCTGGCCTTTGTTGATACCTGACATCACAGCGTTTTGCAAAGCAGCTTCCGTGTGCGAAACGAACAGATACACAGATTTTGACACCCCTCCCCACCCCCCACCCCCCCTCCTCTCTCTCTCTGATCTCTCTCTCTGATCTCTCTCTTCTCTCTCTACTCTCTCTCTCTCTCTCTCTTCTCTCTTCTCTCTTGTCTTTCTCTCTCTCTCAAGCCCACAATAAACCATTGTCATAGCCTCTGTGTCTGTCTCTCTCTCTGTGTCTCTGTCTCTCTGTCTCTGTCTGTCTCTCTCTCTCTCACACACACATTTTGCTCTTGTCCACTTTGAGCACACGCAAACTGTAAACCCAGATCGGTTCTGTGTGGTAACAGTGATGCCATTAAGAGTCTGAAGTCTGAACCTTAAATAGCTGAATCCTGATCTCTCTGTTTCTGTTTCTGTCTGTCCGTCTGTCTGTCTGTCTCTTGTCTCTCTCCCCCCCCCCCTCCTCTCCTCTCTCTCTCTCTCTCTCTCTCTCTCTCTCTCTCTCTCTCTCTCTCTCCCCTCTCTAATGTTTAGATTACTTACTTCCCACTTAGGGTAAACACAATCTGAAAAGTAGGATTGATGCTGGCTGTGTGATCAAAATAGTAATTATTACGAGTCTGAAGACTCCTGAATAGAAAATATTTCATCTCTCTTTCTCTCTGCCTCTCTGTCTGTCTGTCTGTCTGTCTGTCTCTCTTTCTCTCAACCCCATCCTTCATCTTCAATTATCACCGATTTGGTTTCACCCATCCACTCCATTCTTCTCTTCACCCTCTCCGCCCCCCCCCCCCCCCCCCCTCATCTCATCAGAACGGTGTATGCTCAAGTTCTGAACTGTGGCCAGTGGGCAAATCAATACACTGATGGAAGGTAGCAGCAGATCATAAAGCAATGTCTTGGCGTGTGCGTGCGTGCTTGCGGGGTGTGTGTGTGTATGTGTGTGTATGCGTGTGTGTGTGTGTGTGTGTGTGTGTGTGTGTGTGTGTGTGTGTGTGTGTGTGTGTGTGTGTGTGTGTGTGCCTCGGTGTGTGTGTGTGTGCCTCGGTGTGTGTGTGTGTGTGCCTCTGTGTGTGTGCCTCTGTGTGTCTGTCCGTATGTTTCGTTCGAATTCTTTACAAAGAATGTCTACTGTTCGTATGCATCTTACTGGAAGATTTTGAGAGTGCTAAGGGTGTGTGCATGCAGCGAATGTTAGGGTCGTACATTTCCGCTTTGTTGTTGTTGTTGTTATTGTTGTTGTTGTTGTCGTTATTGTTGTTGTTGGACCTTCTGATGCTGATGTCATTGTTACTGCTGTTTCTGCTGCCGCTGCTGTTTCTCTTGGTATTGTTGCTCATGTGGCTATCAGGGTGACTGTGATGGTGATCTAGGTTACCATGACATAGCATTGATGCTTTTCTCCTGGTGATATTGCTATTGCAAACGTGATCCTGATTAGCTACCGTGGCCTGGTTGGAATCAAGTTGCCGTTTTTGAATCAGTGTACTACCGTAGTCTGCTGTAGTTTTACACGTCTAGGTTTGAACTTTACGGATTTTGACGATAAACTGCCTGCGTTGTGTTACTGAGGTTTTGTTATTGTTGCATTCTCCATAATTATGCAAGCTGCCGTACTGTAAGGACACCTAATTTTACCTAGTGTTGCCCCATACTTAATCATCTCACATTTGAAAAAGTCTGCATTGTTTTGCTGAATCGTACTACCAGAATGAAGGTTGGGACATTACTGATTGTGGTTTACTTTTCAAAGTAAAAAGAAAACATCTATGAATGATCTAAATTAATTGTGGCAAATATATGAATAAAAGTGACATAATATGCTGTGACTGGTAACAGTTCAATCTTTTCAGTTCATAAAATATTTAATAATAATAATATTAATAATAATAATAAATGGAACTTATATAGCGCTATATCTTGCAAAGACAAATCAAAGCGCATGCATTCAACCTAATCTTACGCAGTCATGCAATCAATGATAAATAATCAAAAGTTTAAACTTTTATTTTGGAGGATGGTTGTGCATGTCCAGCTGTTTTCTATGACTTCACAGAGAGAGGACATCTACTGGTAGAAAAACACTGCACGGCATTATGCAAAACAGCTATAAGAGATGCAGCACAGCTTTGGATTGGAATAAATTATGTCTTCTAAAAGACGTGACTGACAAACTTCGTGGACATATACAAGGTTTCCTTACCACACCGCAGTGTTGAAAAGGACTTGTCCATTAGGTGATTTACTTCAGCTAGCTGAAGCGTTGATGCATGCTGAGTATGTTTCTGTAACACGCGAGGCACCTTACTTCACAAGTTGTAACACACAAGAGGATAAAGGTATTGGCAGGTCTGCATATTGTTCTCTTTCCTCGGCAAGAACTCCGAGGTTTACCAATGGTGAGATTTTGCGTAAGCGACAATTTCTTTGCCCGCCATGAAGGTAACCGCATTCCGACTTGAATTTATTTAATTATTTATTTTATTCTTTTATATTGAGGATAATGGAATAAGCACTTATGTGCTTTTTTTTACATCCAGTCGACTTTGGGGATAGCAGGTCTGCATATTACTTGGCAAGGGGGATTATAACAGCAGCTATCATTGTTTCACGAGGCGCTGGATTTAAAAGTTATGTGGCTGTGACAGAGTGGAGACAGATCAGCCCCTATCTCTGCACCTACCTCTTAACTGTGGAGTATGATCTGAATAGTGTGGGGAAAGCACTCTAAAGAAAAGCATTTCCAATTATTCAATGCATCGTGTAGGCGTAGTGTGCGAGTGGAGAGGTCAGAGCTACCATCCAAGGGAACAGTTTCGCACAGTTCGCTGGTGTCTCCTTTTTTGGTAACACAGCGTTGCGCTCATGCTTCTTCCCCAAGGGAGGCAATAGGACCACTCCATCACATCAGCACAATTCCATTTGGACAAGTATACCGAAAAAGATCACGACATTACTTTCTGACGACTGCAAAAAAGCATGCTGCATTTGCAAGTTGTTCAAGAATTCAGAGAAACAAGCCAACGAACAAGCAAACCCCTAAATAGACACCTCACTCCCCTACTGCCAGTACCTTTTATCTTGCATAAAAGGTTAAAGTGTCCCATTGTCTGTAAGGTCGTAAGGGAACGAGGCGTCAGGGATATCACTTCTCTAGGGGCCAGCATATTGAAGGCGGCGCCTGCTTTACCTTTCCTGACCCCAAAGAGGCAGATACCCATTTACAGTTGGGTGAACTGGGGGACTGTACTGAAGCCAAGGCGCGCAAACGGTCACCCACCCACTGGTAACCACGCTCAATGCTGCCTGGGGGGACGCGAGTGCTCTGACCACTGAGCTGTCCCGTCCCCTATCTTTTATACCTGACACAAATCAGCTGATCCAAGCGCAGCAAGAATCTTTGCGACTGCGCATTAATAGGGTGACCTTTCCGAATGTTGGCATGTGCCCTGAATTCCTAAACTGCTGGGCTCTAGTGATAAATAGCGCCGGCTGATTGATTGTCAGGGCTATGTTTTGTGCCCAGCGCACAGTCATTTGTAGTTCATGGCCCCTGCACCATCCAGCGTGCTTTATTTCCACATCAGATCTGGTACAATCTGGTTTATTTCCACATCAGATCTGGTACAATCTGGTTTATTTCCACATCAGATGTGGTACAGTCTGGTTTATTCCAGCATCAGATCTGGTACAATCTGGTTTATTTCCACATCAGATCTGGTACAGTCTGGTTTATTCCAGCATCAGATCTGGTGCAGTCTGGTTTATTCCAGCATCAGATCTGGTACATCTGGTTTTTCCAATCAAGTCGGTTCTGGTTTATTTCCAACACAGAATTTGTACAACTGGTTATTCCAATATCACTGTACAATCTGGTTAATAGTTCCACATCAGATCTGGTACAAGTCTGTTTATTCCATATGATTCTGGTATCTGGTTTTATTCCACATCTATCTGTATCCATTGTTTATTTCACATAAAAGTCTGGTACAATGGTCATATACCTCAGATCTAGGGGTACAATCTGGTTATCCAGCATCAATTCTGGTACAATCTTTTATTCACGCGAAACCAAACGAGAGCAACTTCACGCAAACTGAAATCCCGGTCCACTTAAGTGGTATAAATAAATAGGAATTTCAGCATCATGATGTACAAGGCTAACTCGTTCAGCAATCATACTGATCTTGTTTCATCCTTTGATTAATTATGCTTTTCCATCTACAACCATAGCTTAATATAATTTATGCAAGCGATATATTTTTGACGGCAATTGTCGATTGTGAATTCTTATTTGGTTTGTACACTTTGTGTATTTGTTGGTCTTTCTCTCTCTCTTTCTGACATACATACAGTTGTTTGACATACTTACAGCGTATGGTCTTCTGTAGTTTATTTCTATATAACAGATATTTACTAGTTGTTTTCTCATGGATTTCTTTCTTCCTGAGTTCTCTCTCTGTCTCTCTTTCTGTCTCGGTCTCTTCTGTCTGTCTATTGTCTGTCTCGCTCTCTGTCTTTGTCTCTGTTTCCTGTCTGTCATACCCCGCCGCCCCCCCCCCCCCCTCTCTCTCTCTCTCCCTCTCTCTCCTCTCTCTCTCTCTCTCTCTCTCTCTCTCTCTCTCTCTCTCTCTCTCTCTCTCCTCTCCTCTCTCTCTCTCTCTCTCCTCTCTCTCTCTCTCTCTCTCTCGTGTTGGTGGGCGGGCATGTCATATTGTGTGGTTTCTCATTCATGACGATCTTCAATGGTTTCTATCACGCTCTCCACAATCACGGCTGATTCACAGAGCACAGCACAACCTTGCTTCCTTTATCCCTCCCCTCATCATCTTCAGTCATTTTCCCCCTAGCATATAATTTTCCATGTTTCTGCTCACAACATGATTACCCCCCTCCCCCCCCCCCCCTCCCCCCCCCTAAGGTTCTTTGTCATGAAAGAGGGTTTATTTGTTGTGAATTTTCAACATGGGAATTTTTTTTTATAGTTTGGTCTTAGAATCTTTTGTCGCTACTGTTCGTTTTCTGTGGTTTATTATTTGTGAAGTGTGTAATTCTCTTATGGTTGTTTGTAGCATTCAATATTTATTTTATTGGTCGATTTGCCTGTAAACATTCTTTCTTTTTTGTACCATCTGGAAATATTAAAAAATGACTTTGACTTTAACTTAGAAATGTCTTTTAGAATCTGCTTTTCTTGACAAACCAAATCGAGTAAACAAAACTAGGTAGATAACCACAGAGGTGTGTGTGTGTGTGTGGTGTGTGTGTGTGTGGGTGTTGTGCGTGTGTGTGTGTGCGTGTGTGCGTGTGTTTAATAAAATAAAAACCTACATTATACGTAGTTTTCTACAAACCAATAATCTTTTTTCATAATTTTTACCCGTAGATTTCAACTATCCTTTATAGAAAAAAGCTATTCGAATAATCACAGTTCTTTTCTTTTCAATAACAGCTTATACTTATTTCAAATAAACCTATGATTAATCTTCATCATTTTTTTGCTTGTTCCTAGACTTCAACACACCCGGTCGTAGACCTGTCGGGTGTTCTATGCCACCCCCTAATGCAGAACCGGTTTCTCTTCATCATCAGTTCATCTTTCGTGTTCAGCACTTCACTCTTATCTCATTGATTCCAGACTACTTCTCCATAGTCCTCCGTTTCCAGCATCCTCCTGATGGCATTAAATTATCTGGATATTGATTCCTTTACCGTGTATGGTTTATCTCCTTTCATGGTGAGACATGCCTGTTGAAATGCCTGTCTACACAACCGTATTGCGAGACTAGTGCACTGTCTCCTTTTGAGAGTGGGGGGGGGGGGGGGGGGAGGGAGGTTGATAGTGGAGGAAGGAAGAGGGAGGAAGAGAGTGGAGGGAGGAGGTAGAAGAAAGAGAGTGAAGGTAGGAGGAGGGAAGAAAAGAATGGGGAAGAAGAGGGATGAGGAGAAAGAGAGTGTGTTGTGTGAGTCAGTGAGGATATGGGGCCAGAATGATTCATCCCGGCAACAGCGATATCATTAAACACAGACACTCAAAACAATTACTTACAAGCGACCAAATGGTGTCTTACCTTTGAGTATGGACATGAGGAGCTTTTGAACTTTGTTTGAAAGATCGTTGTTAGTATCCACCACCATGATCACGTCTTCTGCTAGCAAGCCAGAAGAAAAACGGGAGGGAAATTTCGCAGGCACGCTGTACGGCATAGTTGGTCTGTTTTGCGTCCATGGGCATAAAAAATATAACCTGTTTTTTAAAGGTATTTTTTGTTCGATTTTTGTGTGCATGAATAAGATAGTCATATAAATCGATTCCTGCAGGATGAAGGAGGGCGGAGAGAGTAACGGAGAAGGAGGAGGAAGGAGGAGAGAGAGGGGAGGGAGTAAGGGTAGGGAAGATGAGGAGCGAGGGCAGAGGAAGGAGACAGGAGGTTCTCTTCCAGGTCGGTGCAGGACTGACCTACGGCAAACCAAAAGTGTCAAAATTGCCCGGTTCCAGGAGTGTTGCATAATTATCTTCATTGTCTACCACGTCTCCCAGGGGGCACAGATTCATTCTTTCCCACGCTGATATCGTTCACTATGACCGTAAGTATATGTATGCAAACTGGCTTGCTGTCACTCTTCATGTCAGAATTTTAATCCTTGGCGGCTGTGCGATCTGTCTGTCAAATTCTCTTCAGAGAATCGTTCATTTCTTTCCATTCTGTCATAAAATCTCCATGATCGTCACTCTCTCCTGGCTACAGTGGGAGACTGGTTCATGTGTGGTTGGTTAGGTGTGCTATTTTTAACACGTTTGTGGCCTTTCTGTGTGTGTGTGTAGTGTGGGTCTCTCTCTCTCTCTCTCTCTCTCTCTCTCTCTCTCTCTCTCTCTCTCTCTCTCTCTCTCTCTCTCTCTCTCTCTCTCTCTCTCTCTCTCTCTCTCTGACTGTCTCTGTCTCTCTCTTAAAAATAATCATTTTTTTAACTTTTAAAAATATTTTTAATTTGTTTTTTAAATTTTTTAATTTTACGTTTACTTGAAACAATTAGCTTTGATTATTAAGCATAGTCCCTTCTCAGGGCAAGGCTGGATGAAACAAAGTAATCAATACTTATCTGTAACCTTTAGGAATCAAGATTATCAATCAATCAATCAATCAATCAATCCACCTCATCTTTCTCTTCTCTCTCTCCACTGGGATGGGACTGTAAACCGAGGCCTGTATGCGGACGCAAGCAGAGCATACACACACACACACACACACACACACACACACACACACAACACACACACACACACACACACACACACACATATGTTTATATATATATATATATATATAATATATATATATATATATATATATATATTTATATATATTTTATATATATATATGTGTGTGTGTGTGTATATATATATATATGAGACAGAATTTACAAAACCGCATACACACGGGGAATGCATGTAAAAAACCCACATAAGTGCTTATTCCATTATCCTCTATATCAAAGAATAAAATAAATATAAAAGAATAAAATCAAACACACACACACACATATGTATGTATATGTATATATATATATATATATATATAGAGAGAGAGAGAGAGAGAGAGAGAGAGACAGACAGACAGACAGACAGACAGACAGACAGACAGACAGACAGAGATAGACTCCATGATCACCACTGAGACCCCTCGTGAAGTCAGTCACAGCGAGACCTCAGAGATAAGGGCGAGGCTGTCTGTCATATCGAGCACCTCCCTGTATCCTCAGCTTACAGGATGGAGAAACAGATAAGGAGGAGGAGAAAGAGGACAAAGAGGAGGAAAGGAGGGGGAAAGATGGAGGACGAGGAGGAGGAGAAGAAAGAGGAGAGAGGAAGGAGGTGGAGGAGGGGGGAGAAAGAAGAGAAAGGTAATGACCGAAGGAGGAGGATGAGAAGAAGGAAGGAGGAGAGAGAAGGAGGAAGAAGGTAGATGAAGAGGGAGGATGTAGGAAGGAGAGAGAAGGGAGGATGGAAGAAGAGGGACGAAGACGAGAGAGAGAGCATCTTCGATTGCTCATTTGCTATCTGTCTCTCTTTCAAATTCTCTTTAGAGAATCATTCATTCCCTTCCATTCTGTCATAAAAACACCCTCCAGCATCGCTCTCTCCTTGCTACAGTTGATGACTGGCTTATGTGTGGCTATATATGTGTCTTCACTTCAGTCTGAATTATGCAGAGATATCAACAACTCAATGAATTTTGATGTAAGGCCACGGACCGTATACAGTGACACACTCGCAAACCAAAAATAGCATGAGAAATAAAGGAGCATAATAGAAGCTGAAAGAACAAAAATGAAATTATCCTTCAACAAAACATGTCATTTGCGTTTGTGTTATCCTGTAACTGTTACTATGTTGCAGCTGCTCCCTGTTTTAGAGCATAGAAAATAACCACAGCAATATCTCTAGTAGTGGCCATACAACTATCACTTCGTAACGATGATTCCAAGACTGGTTTTCTGCTATTTCGCGTATATACCCTTAGACAAGCATTTCATTCTTAAGGCAGTATATACTATAAGATTATCAATACATGCAATCCAGCTTCCAATCGGTCACAAAATAGACATTTTCAAAGCATCTCTATAGCGCTGATAGACGTTTAATTTCATTTTACCAAAACGAAATTGAATAAAAGCTGATCCGAATTTGCTAGCTGTAATGTCAGACAGGCATTTTTTAAGGCTGTCGTAAAGATTTAAAAGAACGATATGTTTCGTACGATCACTGCCGTTGAAATGTTTTACCCATTATGGAGAGAGAAAGAGAGAGAGAGAGAGAGAGAGAGAGAGAGAGAGAGAGAGAGAGAGAGAGAGAGAGAGAGAGAGAGAGAAGCAAGACAGACAGACAGCAACGACAATGAGAGATGTGAGAGAGAGAGATGGAGGAGAGAGAGTGAGGATGGAGGAGAGAAGAGAAGGGAGAGAGAGAGAGGTCATAGTAAGCGACGTCATTGATCAATTCTGGTATGTGTTTTGAGGAGGGGATGGTGATGGTGGTGGTGGTCGCGTCGTGGTGGTGAGTTGTAGGTGGTGTTTGGTGTAGGTGTGTGTGGTGGTGTTGGGGGGGTGGTGGTGGGGGGTGACAATAAGCTTCTTGGGCAGTTGCACCATGCAGTATTTGGAGAGGCTCATCATCTGGTCACTCCCTTCTGACCTCTGTGTTGAGCCATTGGTGTTAGAGTGGCCGTCTGTATTGTCCCTGTCTGTCTTTGTCTTTGTCTTTGCGTATCTGTCTGTCTATCTGTCTGTCTGTTCATCTCTCCGTCCATCTGTTTGGTTATTTGTCTTATTTGTCTCTGCCTCACTCTGTGTGTGTGCCTTCTCTCCCTCTCTTTTTTTTACTCTCTCTCTCTCCTCTCTGTCTTTCTGTCTGTCTTCTGTCTCTCTCTTCTCTCCTCCTCTCTCTTCTCTTCTCTCTCTCTCTCTCTCTCTCTCTCCTCTGTCTGTTTGTCTGTTTCTCTCTCTCTCCTCCCCTCTCCCCACCCCTCTCTCTCTCTTCACTCTTCTTTCTCCCCCTACTCTCTCTTCTTCTCCCCTCTCCCTCTCTCTCTCTCTCTTTGTCCCCCTTTCCCTCTCTATCGATTTGGATGCAAAGTGCTCTGTGGCATAATGTGAACGATGTATTTGATATTTTTCTTTTCGCCCCCAAGGAGTAAGGGAGAAAATATGCATGGCTATCATGGATGCTTCGGAGCTTGAGGACAAGCGGTCCATTTTTCTGTTTTAGAGACGCGCGCTCCAGTGTGGGGTTCTCTTTCTCTCTTTCTGTGTGGGCGTCGGCGAGAGGGGGGGGGGGGGGGGGGCAGAGGGGGGGGGGGGGGGGAGGTATTGCGTGCTCATGCACTTGTACATCTACGTGGGGTGGGGGGGGGGGGGGAGCGTGGTGGTGGTGGTGGTGGTGGTATTGTGTGTGTGATGGTCTGGTTTGGTTTTGGTTTGTGGGTTGGGATGTGATGATAGATGTATGAGGATGAGAGAGAGAGAGATGACGAGATAGATAGATAGATAGATAGATAGATAGATAGAAGACAGACAGATAGATAGATAGATAGATAGATAGACAGACAGATAGATAGATAATGTGATAGAATGAGATAGATAGGATATAGTGATAGATAGTAGATAGATAGGATAGAATAGATAGAATTATGATGGATTGTAAAATAAATACACGCATGATAGATAATATATTAGATCTAATGCGATTAATCTATCATGATAATAGATAATCAGATCATAGATCTATCATAGATCTAGATGAATTCATTACATTCCATCATCATCCATCCATCCATAACATCCATTAACCTGTTTCACATCCATCCATCCATCCATTAATTATCCATTAATCTATCCATGTATTCATTCCAATCCATATTACCATTAACACATGATTCATTCATCCATCCATCCATCCAGGTAACAAGGTACGTTCGATTCAAATGTCATCTAAACAAAACAATGGTCACAGACTATGTTACTTTCTTCTCTCTCCCTCAGCCTAGTGTATTGCTATGGGCTTTATTTTATTTTATTATCATATATATCCTTAAGGGCGGGGACTGGATGTAAAAAAGCACATGGGTGCTTATTCATTATCCTCGAAATAAAAGAATTTGTCATTGTCATTGTCATTGTCAACCTCCCCTCCTCTCTCTGCTTTCATTCCTTCCTCCCCACCCCCTTCCTTCTCTCTCTTAATGTCTTTCTGTCTTTTCCTACTTCCATTTTTGTCTCTTTCTTTTTATCAGGCAGCGCATCAAACTGTTTCACTTTTCTCATCAATATCTTCATGTAAACCTGGGTTTGTTCCAACGCTCGTTCTTCCACAGGTTCCTCGCCTCCTTCACTGACACTGGGACTGTGATCTTAGCTGAGGCAGTTTGCCCAGTCTTTGTCCAGGCGTGCTTCTCGTCTGCTAGGCTGTTCCTTTCTTGACTTGTAAATCGATTGTGTGTGTGTGTGTGTGTGTATTATAGTATTATATGTATTTAGTGTGTTAGTTGTGTATAGTGTGTGTGTGTGTGTGTGTGTGTGTGTGTGTGTGTGTGGCTGTGTGTGTGTGTGTGTGGAGAGGGATGAGAGGAGAGAGAGAGAGAGAGAGAGAGAGAGAGAGAGAGAGAGACAATAACAGTGACAATGACAAATTCTTTTATTTCGAGGATAATGAATAAGCACCCATGTGCTTTTTTTACATCCAGTCCCCGCCCGTTGGGATACATCTGAATAATAAGCCCAATACTCATACACTGACAGAGAGACAGACAGACAGAGACAGAGAGAGACAGAGACAGGCAGACAGACAGTCATATAGACTTGGCAGGCAAAGACAGACAGAGACAGGAACAGACTGTTACCAGGACAGCCGTAAGGGTTTGTGTTGTTTTCTGTTGCCTTTTTATGCTTTTTTTTCCCGTTTGTTTCATATTTTCTTTTCGGTTTTTTGTTGTTGTTTTTACAGGCACACATTTGCCCATTGCCCGGATCTTCTATTACACTTACAGTGTTTTTGCTTCCTCACATCAAAACACAGAAGGATAGAGGGATAAACAGTTGGAGGTAGAATGAGATGGAGCGAGGGATGTAGAAAAAAAAGAGAAATAAAGCAAGAAAGACGGAGACGCGCAAACGGACAGACATACAGACTTACAGAGACCAGAGACAGACAGACAGACAGACATAAACAAAAACGGAAAGAAGACCTAACCTCGAACATTTTTTTTAAAATGTTGTCACCCATGTATTCCTCTACCACTCCATCACAGCACCCCTCCCCCCACCCCCACCCATACACGCTCAAAACACACTCACACACAAACGGCGCCACCACACACTCACACACAACACGCGTTCCCCTTTCCCCTTTCGTTTCACCACTCATCAACACACACACCATCAAACCAACCCACCACAACCTCACACACCTCCTCCCACCCTCTACACACACCACACACACCAACACACAAAACCCTCACACACCCCAACACAACACACAACACACAACAACACAACAACAACAAACAACACACAACAACACACCTCCAAAAAAACCCCAACCCACACAACAAAACAAAAACACACAACAAACACAAATACAAAACAAAAAACCAAAGAAAGACAGACTCAAGACAAACACCAAAAAAGGGAAAAGAAAACAAAACGAGAAAAAAAAAGACAAAAAAGAAAAACCCAAAACAAAACACGAAAACAGAGAAAACCAAAGACGAGAAGAAAGACGAAGACAGAGACCAAGACAGAGACAAGACAAAAGGGACAAAGACAAGACAAGACAAGAGACAGAGAAAGACAGAGACAAGACCAAAAGACGAGACAAGACCAGAAGACAGAAAAACAAGACCAGAAGAAAAGACAAGACAAAAGACAAGACAAGACGAGAAGACAGAGACAAGACAGAAGAACAAGACCAGAAGACAGAGACAAGCCCAGAAGATAGAAAAGACAGAGACAAGCCCAGAGAAAGACAAAAGCAAGCCAAGACCAGAAGAAGAGACAAGACAGAGAGACAGAGAAAGCCCAGAAGATAGACCAAAGACGAGACAAGACCAGAAGAAGAGACAAGGACAGAGACAAACCAAAGAAAGAGCAAGACAGAGACAAGACCAGAAGATAGAGACAAGACAGAGACAAGACCAGAAAGAAGAGACAAGACAAGAGACAAGACCAGAAGAAGAGACAAGACAGAGACAAGACCAAAAGAAGAGCCCAAGACAGAGACAAGACCAAAAAACAGAGACAAGCCGAGAAGAACAGAGAAGAACAAACAGAGACAAGACCAAAAGACAGAGACAAGACAAGATAGAGCAGAAGACAAAGAACAGGGGACAAGACAAGACAGAGACAAGACAGAGAAAGCAGAAGACAGAGACAAGACCAAAGAAGAAGAGACAAGACAGAGACAAACAGAGAAAGACAAGACAGAACAAGACCAGAAGACAGAGACAAGCAGAACAAGACAAGAAAGAAGACAATAGACCAGAAGACAAGACAAAGAGAAGACAGAGACAAGCCCAAAGACAGAGACAAGAAAAAGAAGAACAAGCCCAGAAAGACGGAGACAAGACAAACCAGAAGAACAGAGACAAGCCCAAAAACAGAGAGAAGAGACAAACACAACAAGCCCAGAGCAGAAGAGGACAAGACCAGACACAAGACAAAGACAAAAGACAAGACCAGACGACAGAGAGAGAGAGAGAGACACAACACACACACAGAGACAGAGACAGAGAGACAAGACCGACGACAGAGACAAGACAGAGACAAGACCAGACGACAGAGAGATAAGAAAGTAGAGAGAAAAAAAGAGAAGAAAAAAAAAAACCCCCACAAGAACAAGACAGAGAGACAAGACCAGAAGACAGAGAGAAGAGAAGAGCTAGCCTTAGAGCCAACGAGGCCATGAATATGCAAAGCCAGCAAGTCTCGCGCAGTTCCCGCGGAGAAAGCAAATGGATGCCATTGGCCCAAAGCCCCCCTGGGAACTGAAATCCCCGTATGAAGATGGTGGCCACAGAACCCACCCTTGCTCCCAATCCATAATGACTCATAGACCTACACAACACAGATTCACGGGCAGGACAGAAAAGGTGGGTGGAGGAAATGGGAGGGAGGTGGGGTGCAGATATGAAAAAGAGTGGGGGAAGAGGGGGGTGGAGGGGGGGCGGAGGAGATGAAAGCAAGAAGAGGTTGGTGCGGAGGGGATGGGGGAGGTGGAGTGAAAAAGCAATGGAAATGGAGGTTGGGAAGGTAGGGATGAAAGCCAAGGGCGGGATATTGGGTAAGACAGGGAGAGTGAGAATCATCTTGCGCACACGTTAAAACTTGTTGCGCTTTTCAGAAACGTAGGTCATTGTGTGCCGGTGGCAACCCGATGACAAAATATTCAAGACTGCATACGCACGGGGACTGGATGAAAAAAGTTCATGAGTGCTTTTTTCTATTATCTTAGAAGTAAAAACAGAAGTAAAAACACAGAAGGGTGAATGAATGAATGAATATATGAGTGAATGAATGAATGCGAATGAATGAATGAATGATTTTTAATAGGCAAGAATGAATATTGTATGTCCAGCCTAGTCTTACAATCTGTCCTTGTAATCAATAGAATAATATTATGAAAATCAACAACAAGTCAAGTACAAAATAAAATTCCATATCCAAACTACTAATAAAACAGAGAGACAGACAGACAAACAGAAACAGAGACAGAGAGAGAAAAATAAAGATAAAGGAAAATACAAAAGGAGAAACAGATTGAAAAAGAGAAAGAGATTCAGACATAGTGACGAAGAGAAAGAGACAAAGAGAGAGAGAAAAGACAGACAGACAGACAGACAGACAGACAGACAGACAGAGATACAGACAGACAGAGATACAGACAGATAGTCACAGACACAGACAGACAGACAGGAACACATCATAATGCTTCATTTTATAAGATCTGCTGACCCGTTCGAACCTTGTTCAAGAGGATTTTTCCTCTGGAGTAACATCAGTGCCGACTCCACTTCCCCCAAAAGTCCTTCGGATGAGACTCTAAACCGAGGTTCCGTGTGTGAACGCACGCAGAACATCTTGCGCACACGTTAAAACTTGTTCCGCTTTTCGGAAAGGTAGGCATTGTGTGCCGGTGACAACGGATGACAAAATGTTCAAGACTGCATACACACGGGTAGTGGATGTAAACAAAAGTGCATGAGTGCTTTTTCTATTATCTAAAAAATAAAAGAATAAAATAAAATAAAAAGTAAATATAAAATTCACTTATTCTTTTGCAATTCTGCCCTCTACCTCTTTCCCTGTTGATAGGAGGAAGGACAGAAGGGGCATTGGTTGTAATCTTGTTGTAATCTGTCATTATAATAATTACAGCTGTTCGCGCACCTTTTCACCTCGGCTTAAATCATGGATGAGGGGACAGCCCTGATGTGGCCTCTGTGGTCCACAGGGCTATAAACAATAATGATTAGATTGGATTGGATGCCAACAGAGGCAGTTTCACAGAGAGAAGAGAGCAGCAGAAGAGAGAGAGGAGGAAGAGAGAGAGAGAGAGAGAGAGAGAGAGAGAGAGAGAGAGAGAGAAGAGAGCAGAAGAGAAGATCTGATGAGAGAGAGAGAGAGAGAGAGAAGAGAAGAGAAGAGGAAGTAAAACGATACAAAAATACTACTACGACGATGACTACGAACGACGACGACGACGACGAAGAAGAAGAAGAAGAAGAAGAAGAAGTAGTAGTAGTAGTAGTAGTAGTAGTAGTAGTAGTAGTAGTAGTAGTAGTAGTAGTAGTAGTAGAAACAAGAAGAACAAGAAGAACAAAAAGCACAGAACAAGTATAACATGAACATAGTCAGCATAGCAACAACAAGCAAGTAGCTTATGTTGTGCTCAAGTACAACATCAACATTCTCATGGCGACAGATGATCCCATACACTGACCAAAAGAAGACGGGGAAAAGGACTGAACAGGATAATAACAGCATTAACGTGTACAGTGATGGAATCATTGACGATTTCTCCAAAAGACATGTCTATTGCATAAATAGGCAAAAGTTTTGGGGGGAAATGCCAGAACCCCTTGCCCCTCCAAATAGTTCATACACGAAAAAGTAACTGATGACAAAAGAACTAGCCACACAAGACAGACACATATACAAACAACAAGCTGCAAAGATGAGAAGAAGGAACAAGCAAACAAGCCAACATACAGAAAAACAAATCAGCAAGCCAACACACATGCACACATACATGCACGCACGCACGCACGCACACACACACACACACACACACACACACACACACACACACACACAACACACACACACACACCATATTGAACAAACTAACCAACAATCATACAAAACAAACACTAGAGCGATTAGCGGAAACGGGTAAGAGAAATGTTCAGCCACCAAAGGCTCGTCAAACATTGAGTGTACAGAGATCAAAGGTACTGTATCAGTTATGCGTATAAGTTTCACATAGGATAGCGCTTTGAATCGAAATTGACGTGAGTACTACTGTTCAACAGGGAGTAGACAAAACATCAATCTTGCCCCTAAAGGAAAATTTGGACTTTCGAATAGACACCAGATTACAGTCAGAAAGAATGATCAAAAATGATTCATACATTCCTCTCCACCCCCCTTCCTATACATCCCCCGCCGCCCCCCCCCCCCCCTTCCCCCATAGCAGCATACCCATAAGCAAGCCGTCATATCTTCCGTTTCTGCACATAAGGGGTACTTACAGAAATGAACAAATCTCTCCAGATAATCAATACTCAAACACTGGCTTCCTGACCAAAAGACTTCGAATTCTCTTTGGCTCTGTTATCAGCCCTCCTCTTTTCCTGTCTTCCTCCTCTTTTTCTCTCTCTTCTTCCTCCTTTCTCTCTTTTTCCTCCTCTCTTCTCCTCCCCTTTTCTCCTCCTCTTTTTCCCCTCCTCTTTTCTTCTTCTCCTCCTCTTTTCTCCTCCTCTTTTCCTCTGTTCCTCCTCCTCTTTTCTCCTCCTCTTTTTCTTCTCTTTTCCGGACAAAGCTGGCGGCCCGCAGTATAGAGAGAGGGAGTCTTGATGAACCGGTCTCTGCCCAACACACTTCATACACGGTGACTCCCCTTTGATTGCCGCTCTTCAACTCTCTGAGGCTTCAAAAGAGGTAGGGGGCTGAATAATATGGCGCATGGGTGGTGGTGGTGGTGGGGGGAGTGCTGTTTCTGCCTCTCTTTGGCTGTACTCCAAATTTAGTTTCGGGGGAGAAATCTTGTCTTTTATAGGGTGTGAATCATCAGAGTTTTTGATTATGTCAACAACATTTTTAAAGTATGAAAAATAGACTGTCACATTGCTCAGGACATAGTCTAATGTCGGATAGTTACGAGAGAGATGGAAAGGATCAAGACTCAAGAATACTATAATTATTATCTCAAAAGAGAAATTATGAGTGGCATTAAAACATCATCTGAGGATCATGCCAATGACCCCGCGCATGTGTGTTGTGGTTGGGAGAATAGCATAAGACAGAGAAAACAGAGAGGGGACAGTGTTTGCTGAAAAATCTGTCAACGCAAATTTCAAATTGTCCAAATGTTGCGGGTCAGGAGGCCAGGCTTTTACCCCTCAAATAATTAAGTTTCATCTTTGTGGATGTAATGGTAAATGTTGTATAATGTGTGTAAGTGTGTAGAAAAACAGCAGAAAATGGGCAAACAAATTAAAGCTAGAACATAGCCTTTGCTCTCTGTCTCTGTCTTGGTCTGTTTGTCTCTGTCTCTGTCTCTGTCTCTGTCTCTCTCTCTCTCTCTCTCTCTCTCTCTCTCTCTCTCTCTCTCTCTCTTTCTCTCTCTGTGAGCAAATTATCGACATTGCAGACCATATTCCTGTGTAATCATTCTTCTGTGAACTCTGCATGAAAAACAATGGCAGAAATCTATTGTGGTCTCACGATGATGAAAAAAATCACTCTGATTTAAATAACTCGTGATGGCGTCTTTAAAACGAGCGTGAGTGAGACTTGGGAGGGGGGGTGGCAGAGAGAGAGGGGAGAGAGAGAGAGAGAGAGAGAGAGAGAGAGAGAGAGAGAGAGAGAGAGAGAGAGAGAGAGAGAGAGAGAGAGAGAGGAAATACAGGACTGAAAAAACGTAATGCGACGGCCCTAAAGAGCATTCACATCGGTTGGTTTGATCCACATAATTTATTGTCTGTGTGTCTTTCTGTCTGCTGAAGTGTATGTATGTCCACCTGTCTATCTGTCTGCTTGCCTCTTTGTCTCTAACTCTGCGTGTGTGTATGTGCGCTCGCGCGTGAGCACGCACGAACGCATGTGTGTATGTGTGTGTATGTTTGTGTACGTGTGGAGAGGAGGGCAAAGCGAGAGAGAATACATATATATATATATATATATATATATATATATATATATATATATATATAAATATATATATAATATATATTATATATGTGTGTATGTGTGTGTGTGTGTGTGTGTGTATATATATTAAATATATATTATATATATATATATATATATTAGAGAGAGAGAGAGATGAGAGAGCGAGAGAGAGAGAGAGAGAGAACATGTGTGTGTGGTGCATGTGTACATGCGCACATGAATGTGGGCGTATTCGAATGTATGTGTGTGCATGTGTATATGTGTACATGCGCACATGCGTGTGGGCGTATTCGAATGTATGCATGCATATATTCCACAACAAGCAATGTAAACGATCATTATAGACTCCCTATGCATACACAGACACATTCAAAGAGAAACTAGATTACAGTAGAAAAGATTTATCCCTGAGTTTTCTGCCCCTTCCTTTCTATATACACACACACCATTTCCGTGTGTTCGCACGCTTTCATTACTTTTTTTCTTCAATATTCCAGTGTATGCATGTTTGTATAGGTGGAGGGCACTTCCAGACGTGAAGGAATCTCCCCAAAGATCGATATTCAGCATAATGGCCGCTAACCAACACCTCCCCAACTACCTTTGGCTCTAGCCTCTCCTCCCCCACCCCTTTTCCAAACCAAGGTTGTTTCTTTTTGCTGCCGGGAGGAGAGAGAGAGAGAGAGAGGGGGGGGGGGGGGGGAGGGAGAGGGGGGGGGGAGAGGGAGGGAGGGAGGGAGGGAGAGAGGGAGGAAGGGAGGGAGAGAGAGAGTGAGAGAGGGAGGGAGAGTCTTGATGAAGCGATCTCTCTGCCCGGCACACTTCATACACGGTGACTCCCCTTTGATTGCCGCTCTTCAACTCTTTCCCAGGTTTCGAAAAGAAGGAAGAAGGTTGAGAAAATGGTGTGTCTGAGGGAATGCCAGTGAGAATGTTCGCGTTTTTTCATCTGTGTGTGTATGTGTGTGTGTGTGTGTGTGTGTGTGTGTGTGTGTGTGTGTGTGTGTGTGTGTGTGTGTGTATCTGTGTGTGTGTGTGTGTGTATCTGTGTGTGTGTGTATCTGTGTGTGTGTGTGTGTGTGTGTGTGGATTTGATATAATATGTTAATCCTAATTGTGGACCGTTGCATGCGCGTAACTGATTTAAATGTAAGTGCTTTGATTTGTTGCAGCAGCAGCAGCAGCAGCAGCAGTAGTAGTAGTAGTAGTAGTAGTCTGAAGAAGCCTATAGTAACCAGTAGGGCATTTGCATTCCTTAGCCTCAAAACAAAAGGCAGGGTGAAGAAGGCTTCCCCCACTTGACACAACGCCTGAGAACAGATGTCTAGATTGGTGGGTGGATGGACAATTCTCTCTCTCTCTCTCTCTCTCTCTCTCTCTCTCTCTCTCTCTCTTTCTCTCTCTCTCTCTGGACCATGTTCTGCTTAATCCAGAACAAACCGTTCTGTCTGATTCAAATAGCCTGGACCACAGTTACCGCCCTTGGCTGAAAGCTCTCCACTGTGAGTGTGACTGGGAAAGAAAAGGACAGTAAGGCTGCAAACTACTTTTTTGTTGTTGGTGCTACTTTTCATTATGTTTTCCAATACAACTCTTGCAGTTATACCGCACGCACCAAGACATCCACAGAAATAAAAGCCACTTTTTTTGTGAAAGACTAGCCTCTGACCCAAAACTCATGTGATTATGCACAAACTTGGTAGGTGTGCGGTTTTTTTCATATTTAAAAATACCGTATCGCCTCAGTTTTTGTTTTTGATATCAGCTAGCGTCCTAACGGCAACATGCATGCGCGGGGTCAACGCTGTAGGAATACAAGCAATCCTCATTTGATGATCATTTCCAACTTTCTCGTGACTACCTGGTGTTGCTCTACAGCGTTGACCCCGCGCATGTATGTTGCCGTTAGGACGCTAGCTGATATCAAAAACAAAAACCAAAACGAGTCCACTGTGCATTTTTTCATACTTTCAAAAATCTGTGAAAATCAGAAAACTTTCTGACTAGGCCTGTAAAGAAGATACTACATGACTCTGAAGTTAAAGGTGGGAGTGTAGCCTGTATGAAGAAATGAATAAGATGGATGTAGTGCTGATGATTTTTGTATAATTTTTTCCTTTTTTAGTCTGTTTGTCTCTCTATCTGTTTGTCTCCCTGTATTGTTTTGACACACTTATGTTTACAATAACACAGTGCACGCGCCCCCCCCCCCCCCCCCCCCCCCCCCCCCCCCCCCCCCCCACACAACACACAGATGAAACGAAAACAAGTTAGTTTGAATACATTTCTTTAGTTTCTCTTCTGTGCGTTTATGTCTGAGTGAATTCAACAATTTGAAATTGCTATTTTTCTCCATACTGTATCATTTGATAAAGCTTTTTGACTGGTATCTGTCACAAATGATTGAGTTAGGAACTTAATTTAGAAACAAGCAAACACAAGGAAACGAACAAATTTTCCCTGTTAGAATAACTCGTTGGCCATTTTCTTTCCAGTTTAAACGTCCGAGAAGCGATGAATTCAGAAGCCTGTAAAAATAATGCCAGTAGATTACTTTTCTGTTAAAAGCTAACGAAGTGGTTTATTTACAAAGCATGTATCTATCGGTTTTCTTTTCCTTTTTTTCCCTATCTTTCTTCTTTCTTTCTTTCTTTCTGTCTTTAGTTTCTTTTCTTCTCTATTTGTTTGTTTGTCGATGTTCGTGTCTGTCTGTCTGTCGTCTGTCTGCTTGCTTTTCTCTCTTTCCTCATTAGTTGCTTTCTTCGTTTCTGTTTTGTCTTCTGTGCGTCCCTTTCTTCGTTTAGTTTCTTTCTTTTTTTTTTCTTCTTTCTTTTCTACGTCCTTGGTTTCTTTCGTTTTTGCTTTTTAAAAAAATATCTTTGTTTCATTCACTCTTTCTTTCTGTCAGCTCATGTGTTTGTCTGTGTGTCTGTTTATTTGTCCATCTGTTTCCTTCGTTTTTATCCATCATTTATTCATTCTTTTATTCTACTTGTCTTCCCTTCTTTTTCTCTGTTTTTTTTTTATATACTTTCTTCCTTTCGTTTTTTGTTTCTTTTGTTCCTATTTACTCCTTTCCTCCTTTCTCTTCTCTCCTCTCTTCTCTTCTTTCCTCCTTTCTTTCTTTCTCTTCTCTCCTCCTTTCTCTTCTTTCCTCCTTTCTCTTTCTTTCTCCTTTCTTTCCTTCTCTTCTCTCCTCCTTTCTCTTCTTTCTCTTCTTTCTAGGGAATATTGATAACTGCATCCAAAAGACAAACTCTACGCAACATTCCGCATTGCGCTATATTTTCATCAATTTAAATTTCAGTAGCTTGGTCTGGTTTGTGTTCGCATTTTCCGGTTGTCCTTTTGGATGTTTGTTTTCGATAAAGCAATACGTGTGCTGCGACAACACTCCTCACGTATGACCTTCAGAAAGGGATCCTCATACCCAAATACCCACTATCCCTAATTGTTGTTTTTCTTCTTTTTTTTTAATGTCAATTTATTCCTGTTTATAACTTGAATTTGCGTTTGTTTATTTTAAGGCAGGCAAATTGGATTATCTGATTAAATTTGAAACTTGTTTGGTCTGTTGCCAAGACAGAAATATTGATGGACATGATGAAATTCAAATTTTAGAGATGATGCACATTAGTGTTATTCCTCTCTCTCTCTCACTCACTCCTCTCTCTCTCTCTCTCTCTCTCTCTCTCTCTCTCTTCTCTCTCTCTCTCGTCTCTCTCTGTCTCTCTCTCTCTCCTCTCGGTTTCTCTGGTTGCGCGTTTTCTAGTTTGTCTGTTTTTGTTTTGTGTGCGTGCGGGATATTGTGCGTTGCGCGGCGGGGTGTTGTGTTTGTGTGTGTATGTTGTGTGTGCGTGGCTGCGCGCGCGTGTCGGTGTGTGTGTGTGTGTGTGTGTGTGTGCGGGGGGTCGAAGGGAATAAGCAGAATGTTGTGTACATGTAGATATGCGCGCGTGCGTGCCTGTCTGCTGTTATTGTTGTATTATTGTCGTTGCTGCTGTTGCTGCTGCTACTGTGTGCTATTTACATTTTATTTGCTTTAATTACTAAGTCGTAAATGCATCTCTGTGTGTGTATGCGTCGGTGCGTGCGCACCTGTGTATGTATGTGCGTGTGCGTGTGTGTGTGTATCTGTATGTGTGTGTATCTGTATGTATGTGTGTGTGTTTGTGCTTGCGTGTGCTTGTATCTGTGTGATTCAGATTCAGATTCAGATTCATAATATTTTATTGCCATTTAAGTCAAGTAGAAAGTTGACACAACAGACAAACATTTTGTATCTGTTTGTATCTCTGTGTGTGATTGAGTGTGTGTGCGTGTGTGTGTGTGTGGGGGGGGGGGCATATCTGTATGTATGTATGTGTGTGTGTTATGGAAACTATATATTTTGTTCTCCACACAATGTCGCTTATTTTCTTTACCCTGCTCTGATCTCCCCCTGGTCATCTCAGATATCGATCACCATCTTGACTATCAGCACCATCTGAAAAAAACAACAAGAAGAAGAATAATCGACTGTCCTTGCCATTTCTTTTTCTCTTGCCTTTCTTTACCTTTCGATTTTCATTTCATATCCCAGGAAAGTTTCACTGGCTTTTGAAAAAGTACTAACGATTGGAACACAGAGAGAGAGAGAGAGAGAGAGAGAGAGAGAGAGGAGAGAGAGAGAGAGAGAGAGAGAGAGAGAGAGGAGAGAGAGAGGAGAGAGAGATTTTATTTTATTTTATTCTTTTATATCGAGGATAATGGAATAAGCACTTATTTGCTTTTTTTACATCCAGTCCCCGTGTGTATGCGGTTTTGTAAATTCTGTCATCTGTTCCCACCGGCACACAATGGCCTGCTCTTACGAAAAGCGGAACAGGATTTAACGTGTGCGCAAGATGTTCTGCGTGCGTTCGCACACGGGACCTCAGTTTATAGTCTCATCCGAAGAGAGAGAGGAGGGAGAGAGAGAGAGAGAGACAGAGACAGAGAAAGAGACAGACCGACAGAAAGAGACAAACATACAGACAGGCGAACAGACAGGCAGACATACAGGCAGGCAGACAGACAACAGAAGACAGAGCAGACAGAACAGACAGTAAACAGACAGACAGACAGACAGTAAACAGACAGACAGACAGTAAACAGACAGACCGACAGACGACAGACAGACATACACGCAGACAGACAGAAAGACATAGAGAAGACACAGGCAGCTTTGTATTTCTTCCTTCATAAATCTTTACAATTTTTTCTTAATTTTTGTTTCTTGTATCTTTTTTTCATTTTGTTGTTGTTGTTGTAGTTGTTTTTGCAGTGAGTTAGAATTGTCTTTCTGTACATTGTTTTCTTTGTGAGCATGATTGGAACAACATAAAGGAAGCGTTAAAGATCTTTATTGTCTGGTCTGAAAATGATGCTTTGGAAAGGGCTACCTTGTTGTTACGCTGATTTAATTATGCTTATTAGCTGCCAAACCGAATGAGTCCAATATTATATTGTTTTCAACATACTATACGCTATTTTGCTTGTTATTGTTCTTCACATGATTGTGTATGTATAGTTTTCGTTTTTTCTGAAGAAAGATCTATTCAAACCAAGACACAAACAGACAGAAAGACAGATAGACAGAAGGAAAAACGAGGGGAGGGTTTGGCTGATGTCATTCAGTCATATATGTGTGAACCCTTGCTATTGAACCTAAATCAAAGCAACAAAGAACTGTGAAGTCCCTATCTAGTGTACACCATTTCAGCAGTTATCATATGATAACAGAATCCACAATGTGTAAAAACAATGATAAGAGCAAATAAGAAGCAAAATTCGAAGAAGAGATTTACAAGGAATGGAAGAAACAAAGACAGAAAAAATTCGAAAGGTATGGAAAGAATGAAGGGAAAAAAAGAAAGAAAATAATGATATAGAACAGGAGCAAAAAAAGTATAAATAGAAACACAGCAAGAGACACGAAAAGAATGGGAGAAAGAAAGATAAGAATAGACAGAGATAGAATATAAAAATGAAAAGAGAAAAGGAAAGAATGAAAGAAGGAAAACAAGTAAAATTGAGCATTGACGCATTCCCTCATCAGAAACAAAAGCTAAAGAAGAAAACACCAACAACAACAAAACCCACAAACAAAAAAAGCAAAACAAAACATAACAAACAACCCGTAAACATTCAGACATCGCAGACTGAAAACAGATTGAAATACCCCTTCCATAACAACATGGACAAACAAGCCCTTCAAAACAGAAAAAGACACCAGCAGAAACTGAAGAAAAACACTATAAAAACAAGACCAAAACCAAAACAAACAAAACCACTGCATCTCTGAACGCTATCTCTACATAGGTCTTCCTTCTAATCTGAGCAATTTTTTTGTTCAAAGATAAAAAATAAAAAATGGAGAAAATATTGAGAGTTTGCTCTGGTCTCCAATTCTGATACAGTCTGACAAGAATGAGTTCCCTTTCTTGGCCGCAAGGGGGCGCCTTTCAGGCTATG
Source organism: Rapana venosa (assembly GCA_028751875.1). Classification (NCBI taxonomy): domain Eukaryota; kingdom Metazoa; phylum Mollusca; class Gastropoda; order Neogastropoda; family Muricidae; genus Rapana; species Rapana venosa. The sequence goes on from CM054137.1 coordinate 9,706,656, forward strand.
ACGTCAGGGAGAGCCCGGATCGATAATGGCGATCCTGTAAGTGGCCTCACTTGAACTACCAGTCTGAATCTTGGTCTTTTTTTTTCTTCTTTTTTTTTACCGTTTCGAGATGGAAACGGGAAAAGCAAGGGGAAAGGAGAGACGGATGTTGGAATAAGTGGAAAAAATAGGTGGGAGGGTTAGGGGGTGGTGGGGGTGGGGGCGGGGGGCGGGAGAAGATAAGGGGGTGGAGTGGGGTGGGGAAGCAAGAGATAAAGTAACATTTATTTTTCAGTCTGTCCCCCTCTCTGTGTTTCTCAGCACCCCCCCCCCCCCTCCCCTCTGTCTCTCTCTCCCTTTCTCTCTTTCTCTCTCTCTGTCTGTCTGTCTCTCGCTTGCTCTCTCTCGCTTGCTCTCTCTCGCTCACTTTCCTCCCTTTTTTCTCTTATGTCCCAATCTGCCTCTGCTTTTCTGGGTGTGTGTGTGTGAGAAGGGGGGAGGGGGGGGGGGGGTGGCGTGCGTGCGTGGTTCGTTCGTGCACGTGTACGTGCGTGCATGTATACGTGTTTGTGTGTGTGAGGTGTGTGTGTTTGGGGTGTGGGTGTGAGGTATGTGTGTGAGGGGGGCGGGGTTGAGGGTTGTGGGTGTGAGGTGGGTGAGATGTGGATGTGTGTGTGTGAGGTGTGTGTGTGTGTGTGAGGTATGTGTGTTTGGGGGTGTGGGTGTGAGGTATGTGTGTGTGAGGGGGAGCGGGGTTGAGGGTCGTGGGTGTGAGGTGGGTGAGATGTGGGTGTGTGTGAGGTGTGTGTGTGTGTGTGAGGTGTGTATGTTTGGGGGTGTGGGTGTGAGGTATGTGTGTGTGTGTGAGGTATGTGTGTTTGCTCTAGTGTCAAGTGTCAGGGTTAGGAAAAAACAAAGCTTATTCTATCACCCTTGGAACAAGATATTGTGACTGTGGTTGATTAATTGATTCTCTCTCTATCTCTATCTCTAGCTTTCAGTTAACAGAGTAGAATAGAAAGCATTTGTTAAAATCGTAAAAAGAAGAAAAATAATATCTCAGGACGTAAGAGATGAAAAAGAAAGATACAGACGTACAGGCAGATATACAGACAAACAGACAGAGACGAGAATGTACATAACACAAATGTATTGTGCAATATTTTGTAAACCAGTACACAGAATAACGGCAAGATATCTTCAAATAATAACGGAACAAAATCTGAACGAAATAAAAGCATAGAAATCAGGAAAATAGACGAACACACACACACACACACACACACACACACACACACACACACACACACACACACACACACACACACACACACAGTTCTGATGCATCCCTATTCCTTGTATTTAAGTACTATCTCTTTACGGATTTTGTTCCCATTACGTAACACATTTCTTTTCCGCCTCTAAAAGCATGCCCTGAAAATCCGGGAAACGTCGTTACAATGTGTGTGTGTGTGTGTGTGTGTGTGTGTGTGTGTGTGTGTGTGTGTGTGTGTGTGTGTGTGTGTGTGTGTGTGTGTGTGTGTGTGTTTAAGAAAAGGAAAGAAGCTGAAAGAAAACTACTTGCACAAAAATGATTGAGCAAGAAGGAAGGATGGGGGTTGAAGAGAGAGAGACAGAGACAGAGACACAGAGACACACAGAGAGAGGTAGTGGGAGAGAGAGGGGGTGGAGAGAGAGAGAGAGAGAGAGAGAGAGAGAGCTTGTGTGTTTTTGTGTGTGTGTGTGCGTGTGTGTGTGCGTGCGTGTGCGTGTTGTGTGTATGTGTATATGTGTGTGTGTGTATGTGTGTGTGAGACGGAGACAAAGAGACAGAAACAGACAAGCATGCATAGACAGACACAGAGACGCAGACGTAGACAGACAGTTTTGTTTAAGTAAAAAGTTTGACTGATTTAGCGAGTTAGGGAAATGTTCACACCCTCTGTCTACCAACCTGTCTGTCAATGTTTAAACTTATTCCCACATCTCCATTCCTCCACACCTCACCCCTTTAGGGGTGGTCGAGAGAGAAAGAGAGAGAGAGAGAGAGAGAGAGAGAGAGAGAGAGAGAGAGAGAGAGAGAGAGAGAGAGAGAGAGAATGGGTTGGGGAGGGAAAGGAACTCCTTGCGTGAAACGGCATACCATGGAAAACTGAGAACTGCGAAGGGGCGGAGTGGAGGAAGTTGGTTGCAAAATCTTCAGTGGTGTCCCAAAAGGTCAGTTAGTCTACGAGATAGGTGAAGGTGACTGTGATGAAGGGCTTACAGGAGCATAGGGTCGTACCAATGGTAAAAAATTTGAAAAATTAAAAGAAAAAGAAAACTTTTCTTTGAAGGGCACCTAGACTCAAACCCGCATCTTCAGCTTCTGTCTGATCACAAGTTCCACGCTCTAACCGCATGGCTGCCTTTCCTTCCTCCCACGCAAAGCTTCAGGTCACAGGGCACAACAACAGCATGCCACAACAACAACATAAAAACCAACCAACACACCATGAAATCCACAAAAATGATACACTATCAAAATCAGCTATTTCAATCTCAGCTTTCAAATCAGAGTGTGCTTCAATTCACTTACATGCAGCAATAATCAAAATAGATTCCAGATTTAGTTTTAGAAATTTGAAACTGGGCAAACAGCCACAAAAATCGGTTGCGTTTTGCTTTTAATTGCTAGAGAGAGACAATGACAATGACAAATTCTTTTATTTCGAGGATAATGAATACGCATCCATGTGCTTTTTTTTTTACAATCAGTCCCTGAGAGAGAGAGATGAACAGGATTTATTCTTCAGACCACCATTCCCCAAGAATGGGGCTAAAAGAGCATAGCAACACAAAGCAAAAACAAAAAACACCTCATGGCATATGAGGCAACTGCCAAAACATGGCAACTGTGAACATGGGTCCTTTTAAATTAAAACAAATGACCTATTTTAAGCATTTGTCTTCTCTTTGTCAGTTCTCCACATTTTCGACAATATCCTGCCGTACTTCTAAGGCATTGAAAAGATAGAAACTTGGGTTTCGAATGGTAGAAGCAGAGCCGTATTTCAGAAAATGTATATATGACTGATCGTTTGGAACCAAAATACTTATGCCTTAGATTTTCAAAAAGAATACAACTCTTTATAAAATGCTTCCCATCTTCTACTATATTACACAACTTACACACGTAGTCAGTATTCTTTTTAGTTCTTCTGAAAGATGGACGATGAACGATTAATTGGTACCAAGCCAAGATGAAGTTTAACCAAACAGTGCCTAAAACATTTTATGTCCATGTATTCAAAATACATCATCATCATCATACCCCTGCCCAAGAAGGGGAATTTACGCCAATGCCAAAACTATAGAACAATCAGCCTCATCAGCCACGCCAGCAAGATCATGCTCAAAGTTATTTTGAATCGACTCAAGAAGGAGGCAGAAGAACACCTTGCAGAGGAACAAGCTGGGTTCAGGGCAGGCAGGAGCACACTCGAACAGATTTTTAACTGCCACATCCTGATGGAAAAACATCTTCAACATCAAAGAGACCTGTTCCACAACTTCATCGACTTCAAGAAGGCTTTCGACAGAGTATGGCACGAAGGCCTGTGGCAGGTCCTCAGAATGTTTGGCACTGAAGAAGGACTAGTGCAAACCATTCAAGCACTATACAACACCGCAAGCAGTGCAGTCCTTCTGAACAATCAGGTCGGAGACTACTTCAAAACCACAGTTGGGGTCCGACAAGGATGCCTGTTATCTCCAGTCCTGTTTAATTTGTTCTTGGAAAACATTATGAGAGAGACCCTCCATGACTTCCACTCTACCATCTCCATTGGCGGCAGACCCCTCAACAACTTACGGTTTGCCGATGACATTGACCTCATGGGCGGAAGTAACACAGAGCTGCAAGATCTTACGACCAGACTTGAGAACAGAGCTGGAGCATATGGGATGGAGGTGAGCTCGGAGAAAAGTAAAGTACTTGTGACAGCACGAGCAACGCCACTGCTAAAATTTACATGAACGGCCAACAACTGGAGGAGGTAGACGTTTTTAAATACCTTGGCGCTACATTCACAAAGGACGGGCGATCGACGACAGAAATCAAAGTCAGAATAGCCATGGCAACATCTTCCATGACAAAACTCACCACCATATGGAAAAGTAAAGAGATCAGTTTCCCAATCAAACTAAAGCTCTACAAAGCCCTAATTCAGACGATCCTGCTGTACGGAAGTGAAACCTGGACATTGACTGCTGAAACAGCAAAGCGAATCCAGTCATTCGAAACAAAATGCCATATCCTGGGCATATCCTGGAGAGAACGAAAGACCAATGAATTTGTCAAGAGTCAAATAACACGCCTGGCAGGTCCACAGGAACCCCTTCTCACCATCGTCAAGAAGAAAAAGCTGACATGGTTCGGCCACGTCACCCGCCACAACACTCTGCCCAAAACAGTACTGCAGGGAACACTCGAAGGTGGCAGAAAGAGGGGAAGACAGAACAAGTCATGGATGGACAACATCAGAGAATGGACCAGGATGAATGACTCGGCACTACTGCGCAGAGCCGAGGACCGAGATGGATGGAGGAGGCTTACCACGGCATCGTCTTTCGTGTCTCCCCCACGACCGCCAAGGTCACGGGTCTGATGATGATGATGATGATTCAAAATACAGTTCACATTCGAAGCTGGCTCTTAACAATCTCTATGTTTGATACGTGCCTTTGGCCACTACAGACTCATTTCACTCTTGCATAGATTCTATACGTATTTGACATTGGCAATAACAATAGTTTATTGTGGTAAGCTTACTAGCTCCTTCACAAGGGGGACAGAGGGAAGAGGACTGGGCCATGGGCACAAACACATATTACCCAATAAGTAAAAACAATTCACAACTGCCCCAATAATCATCATGACATGGGTTCCATATCGTGATTTAAACAGCTGCCACAAACACCAGTACATTGTATAAACTATGATTATTATCATTTTTAGCAGGGCAAGAAACAAAGGACAACATTTATTTCTGCTAAAGCTTTATCAGAGAGAGAGAGAGAGAGAGAGAGAGAGAGAGAGAGAGAGAGAGAGAGAGAGAGAGAGAGAGAGAGAGAGAGAGAGAGAGAGAGAGAGAGGGACTAAGCTTCTGCCAATGAGAAAACAGTACAATAACTTCAAACGCGTTTACTTACTCCCATTTCTTATAGATATGACACACTTTAGCAACACTACACAAAGAAATAAACATCAGTCTACATTGAGCTGAGCATAGTAACTGTTTGCCTTTGAACATTAAAAGTTTCACTTAAATTCAAACGTGCATTTTATAAACACCATTTTTTGAAATATACTTTGAGCTTGAGAGTCAGATCTAGAGAAGTTAACTATCAATATAATATCATTTATTGTGGCTTTGCCTTACAGAATGTGTGTAGATAGTTGCGATGTGAAAATCAGAAAATCAGTTAGCACAGAACAACTGAATATAAAAAAACGGGTTGTTCATCTTGAAAGATTGTTTTGCATATGAAACACACACACACACACACACACACACACACACACACACACACACACACACACACACACACACACACACACACACACAAACTCTCTCTGTCTCTCTGTCTCTATCTATATCTATCTATCTATCTATCTGTCCATCTATCTTTCTCTTACTCTGTCTCTGTCTGTCTCTCTTTCTCTGTTTGTCTGCCTGTCTGTCTGTCTGTCTCTCTCTCTCTCTCTCTCTCTCTCTCTCTCTCTCTCTCTCTCTCTCTCTCTCTCTCTCTCTCTCTCCTACATTAGGCTGGAGAAAAGCTGGGAGAGTGTTAACACCTGGTGTCAATTGCTGGGCAAACAATCCGCCAGGGGAATATCTGGTGTGGGGGCAAATTGAAACTAGCGCCCCTGGAAGACAATCAGTTGCTACGGAAACTCCAGGGTTGCCAGAAATGTAGGCCACCTGCTACCACGAAAATTGGGGGGGGGGGGGGGGGGGGGGGGGGGGGGGGCATTTGTATGGTTGACCATTCTCTTGAAAAGGGGAGGAATGAGTATGCCATGGGTCCATGATTAAAACTGCTGTCAAATTTGTGTTAGCATTATAAACTGAGATGTTAAGATTTACTGCTTATAAGAACTGTTACCAAATAAGTTAGAAGAAGAAGAAGAACAAGAACAAGAACAAGAAGAAGAAGAGAGACAAGAACAAGAAAGACAGGAAGAACGAAACAAAGAAAGAAGACAAGAAAAAAAAGGAAGAAAGAAAAACAGAAATTAAGAAAGAAACAAAATAAACAAACAAATGAAAGAATAAACAGATAAAACAAAGAGATAAACAAACGATCACTGTATATGTCCATTTTCAATTAAAAGCAGGTCCCTGCATGATAAAGCAAGAATCGGAATCAGAATCAGAAATGAGTTACTACCCTAAAAGTCACATTGACTTATTTGACCACTCAAGGCTTTCAGTTGTCTCTCTGCATATTTCCTTTGTGTTCAGCACAGACCAGCCGAGGTGATAGTGCCGCTAGTCTTGTTCTCTTTTGCTGTTCTGCTCAGTCCTTTTGTGACCCCTTGGCATCTTTACAGTGTCTGCACAGACTGAGACACATGTTCAGTCTCCGCACGCTGCGTTCTGAAGGCTGCAAAGTACTCTGTGATTAACGAGTACAGTAGATAATTTCTGAGAATTTCTGGACCAGGATGAATGACTCGGCACTACTGCGCAGAGCCGAGGACCAAGATAGACGGAGGATGCTTATCACGGCATCGTCTTTCGTGTCTCCCCCACGACCGCCAAGGTCACGGGTCTGATGATGATGATGAATGGTTTTAAGTAGTATTATAGTAATAATGGTTGTGAATTATTTCTGATTTTTGTTTGATAAATAATGACAGTAGTAATGATAGTAAATAGCAATCATAGCAGTCTATCTCTATTTATGCCTATGGATTCCCTGGGGAGATTCTCTTCAGCTCAGCATATGTCATACCGGCTGCCTTCCTTCGTCTCTGCGTCAACGCTTCTGCGCCAGGTCTGTTTTGATCGACCAACTTTCCGCTTCCCTTGTGGATTCCAGTCAAGGGCCTGCCTGTTGACATTTGAAGCAGGCTCATAGCAATGATGATAGTAAACTATTTCTGTAAATTTCTAAGAGTTATTTTTGTATCGACCCTAACCGAGAATACGTTTTTGTATGGTCAAAATCACAAGGGACAACAAATAAAGGAGACAGGGTGGATATGCACTGACCCATACCACCCCAGTGGCCAAGAAGCTCTGTGGAGACTGGGAGGGAGGACCTGCAGCAGAGCACAGCTGCCTTCATCACAGAGACTGAGCTGTCCATCTTCTGAATACAAAAGAAAGAACTAGGCTATACCCCCTGCGTTTTGAAATGGAAGACAAAGTCATTGTACTATCTACGGTTTACACTATTGCGAACGAAAGAGTGAGCGTGTGTCAGGCTAACAGGGAATCGCTACCTTTGCCGGTTAAAGTGTCTCGCCAGACTCTGGCACAATAATTACGTCTGGACATCGACAGTAAAGGAGGGAGTGATTCTAGCAGGAGAGAAAGAGAGAGTGAGAGAGAGAGAGAGAGAGAGAGAGAGAGAGAGAGAGAGAGAGAGAGAGAGAGAGAGAGAGAGAGAGAGAGAGAGAGAGTGAGAGGGAGTGATAAAGAGAGGGAGAGACAGACAGACAGACAGACGGAAAGAGAGAGACAGAGAGAGCAAGAGCCAGACAGAGAGACAGAGAGCTATGGGTGAAGGAAGGCTCTTGTGGTTTTCTGGCCCATGCATTGTAGTGTTCAGTTACGGGTTCATGTTTTACATTCGTTTTCTTTCTTCATTACCAAGAATTGTTGCAAGGTGGTTTGGTTGGTTGGTTGGTTGGTTGGTTGGTTGGTTGGTTGGTTGGTTGATTAGTTGACGGGGTAAGATGAAGGCAGAAGAGAATGTGGTTTTCTTTTCATAGAAACATTCATCTCTTTCTGTCTGTCTCGGGTTTTGTCTGTCTCTGCCTGTGTCTCTGTCTCGATCTCTCTTTTGTTCTCTCTGTCTGTCCCTTTGCCTCTCTGTCTCTGTATGTCTGTCTCTCTGTCTGCCTGCCTGTGTCTACGTCTGTATCTGTGTCTGTCTGTCTCTCTCTTTCTCTCTGTCTCTCTCTCTCTCTCTCTCTCTCTCTCTCTCTCTGTCTCTGTCTGTCTTTCTGTGTCTCTCTCTGTCTCTCTCCACATTTATTATGTCTTGGGGAATGTCCTCCTGTGTGTATAAGCGGGGAGGTATAAATGAGGCGGGTGTGTGCGTGCGCTTGCGCGTTTATGCGTCCGCGTGTTTATGTGCATGTTTATGTACACGCGCACGCGCGCATGACAACAAACTTCCTCAACTAAAATGCTAAGAGTAATTATCAAGATACTAACAGATGACATAGAAATGATCCAACAGACACATCATCACCTCTCTCTCTCTCTCTCTCTCTCTCTCTCTCTCTCTCTCTCTCTCTCTCTCTCTCTCTCTCTCTCTCTCTCCCCTTTCTCTCTCTCTGCGCTGCAAAATGTCAACCATTGTTATAGCAGCGACGATGAGAGTCGTAAAACGGAGCAGTCATTGACATTCATGACTTGATAGTACTGTTTCCCCGGGGAAAACTGTCTGCCTCCTGCTGTTCCGTGACTCACTGTGAAACCTTGTACATGTGTGGAGTGAAACACACCCTCATGCTGTGACCTGGCATCGAGGTGATTTTCGCTGGAAGAGAGACAGAGACAGAGATAGAGAGATAGAGAGACAGAGATAGAGACAGACAGACAGAGACTGAGAGATAGAGAGAGACAGAGATAGAGACAGACAGACAGAGACTGAGAGATAGAGAGAGAGATAGAGACAGACAGAGACTGAGAGATAGAGAGAGAGACAGATAGAGACAGACAGACACAGACTGAGAGATAGAGAGAGAGACAGAGACATAGACAGACAGACTGACTGACTGACTGACTGACTGATTGACTACCATATAGACAGACAGCGATTACAGTTTATCATCGGAACTTTTTCTTTAATACCACAAGATAAAGTCCTCCGGATGAGACTATAAACCGAGGCCCCGTGTGCGAACGCATGCAGAACATCTTGCGCACACGTTAAATCCTGTTCTGCTGTTCGAAAGAGTAGGCCATTGTGTGCCGGTGGGAACAGATGACAACATTTACAAAACCGCATACACACGGGGACTAGATGTAAAAAAAAGACAAAAAAGCACATGAGTGCTTATTCCATTATCCTGGATATATATATATATTTTTTTTAATTGTCATCTGAGCGCT
>CM054137.1:9718472-9738472 GCA_028751875.1 Rapana venosa
GATATTCTTCGACAAAGTACAGTCTGTCTCCTGGAGAAAAAGTATGTGTGTGTATGCGTGCGCGCGCGCGTATGTGTGTTTGTGTGTGTGTGTGTGTGTGTGTTGTGTGTGTGTGTGTGTGTGTGTGTGTTGTGTGTGTGTGTGTGTGTAGTAACCACTAGGTAACCTAGTCAAGTCAAATTAAGTCAAACCTAACCAGAATAGGCTTGTGTTTCTAATTCACAATGAGCTTTGTTTGAACGTTTTTAGCTGGTTTGTAAGTTGGCGGGGAACGGATAGCTCAGAGGTCGGAGCACTCGCTTTCCCCCAGCCAAGCTAAGCAGCGTCGAGCGTGGTTACCACTTGGATGGGTGACCGTTTGCGCGCCTTCGCTTCATTACAGTTCCCCAGTTCACCCAGCTGTCAATGGGTACCTGCCCTCTTTAGGGTCAGGGAAGGTAAGGCAGCGAGGGAGAGGAGATGGGCGCCGCCCTCAATATGCTGGCCCCTAGAGAAGCTGAGGTCTCTGGTGCCTCACTCCCCTTCGACCTTAGGTTATGGGACACCTTTACCTTTACCTTAGTAAGTTGATTGATTGGTTAGTTGGCAGGTTGGTTAGTTAGCTGGCTGGTTAGTTGGCTGGTTGGTTAGTTAGCTGGCTAGTTAGTTGGCTGGTTGGTTAGTTGCCTAGTTGGATAGTTTCCTGGGTAGTTGCCTGCTTGGTTCTATTCGGATTTTATTTTTTTTTGGATTTTTGGTATCTTTTTATTCAGTGTACTGAACACCTACTGTGAGAGTGTAATGAAGCATCTCCAAAATTAATGTCTTTGAAATAATATATTGTCTGACTTCTGAGAAAACCTGAGCATCTTCCTCTCCCTGATTAATTCTTCTCCCTGCCCCTCTCTGTCTGTTTCCGTCTCTCTCTCTTTCTATCTTTGTCTCTGTCTCTCTGCCTCTGTCTCTGCCTGTCTGTCTGTCTGTCTCCCTACCTCCCCCCCCCCCCCCCCCTCTCTCTCTCTATCTCTCTACCTCCCTCTTTCCCTCTCCCTCCTTCCCTTCCCCTCTCTCTCTCTCATTCTCCCTCTCTCTCTTCCTCTCCCTCCACCTCCACCCTCCCTCCTTTTTTTCCCCAAACACAGCACCACCACCACCACCACCACTATCACCCCCCTCTCTCTCGCTAACTCCCCCCTCTCCTCCTTTTCTAAACGTTCTTTCTGTTCCATGAGCTCTCAGACTTAGTGTGGAGAGAGGCACTCAAGCTGGCATGGCATGAAATGGCATGGCAATAGCAATGGCAATGGTGATGGCAACGCCTAACAGCCTGCCTCACCTCCCTCCCCCAACACACACACACACCGTCCCTCCCTTCCAAAATGTCCAGTCTTGCCTAATGCGGCAGAAGCGCGTGTCATTAAATCAGACATTTGCTGATCACAAGCACTCTTTTCATACGTCTGGCCATGTACATTTTATTCGGTTGATTTTTTTTTCAGAGGATTTTTTGTTGTTGTTTGTACAGGAAGTGTGCTTTATTTTGGTTTTTGAAGTGACATTTTTGTTTTCTTGAGGGTTCTTTTTTTTTTTCACCAAACAGAATTTGAAAAGTCTATATCTATGAAATGTTCCCGCTTTTTTTTTTCAATAAACAGAATTTGAAGAGTCTGTATCTGTGATATGTTCTCTATCCTTTTTTGTTTGGTTTTTGTTGAAATTTTCAAAAAGATATGCGAGTGTGTCTTTCACATTCCAAGGACACTTATGTACGGCCACATGTTAAAAAATATAGCATGAAGGATTTTTTGTTATATGTTTGTTTGTTTGTCTGTCTGTGTCTGTCTCTCATATCTTGTCGTGACGTCTGTGTGTTGGCCTGCCTGCCTGCCTGTCTGTCTGTCTGTATATCTACCCATTTCTCCAGCCATATCATAGCTTTCTCTCAATCTTTTTATCTACCAGTCTGTCTGTCTGTCTTTCTGTCTGTCTGTCTATCCACCCAACCCTCCGTCCGTCTGTCTCTCAGTCTAGCTGTATGTCAGTCTGATTTTGTCTGTCTATCTGTCTTTCTGTCTGTCTGTCTTTCTGTTTGTATGTTTCTCTCTCTCTGTGAGTGAGTGTGTTCGTACGTGCGTGTGTGTGTGTGTGTGTGTGTGTGTGTGCGTGTGCGTGCGCGTGTGCGTGTGCGTGTGTGTGTGTGTGTGTCCCTGTGTCTGTGTATCTGTGTGTATTCGTGTGAGAGAGAGAGAGAGAGAGAGAGTCTGTGTGTGTAAAAAAATATTGAAACCAAAACAGTTTTTTGTTTTTGTACAGATTTTTCCCTCAAATTGTAAATACGCCTAAAAGCACTTGTAAGCCTTCGTAATTCAATTTGGAATCGTATCTTTGTGTTCCTTGTTGTTTTATGTTACACTTGTTTTGATGATGTTTCCCTTTGGCTTTTTCCTCTCAATGCTTTTTTCTGTCAGCAGTTTGGAACCTGTAAATTTATTTTCTAACTTTCATGTCTGTCTGCTACCTCTCTGATACAAGAAGCAAGGAAGAAGGAAGGTGGCAGGATGGTTAAGATGCTCGCCTGCCAACGAGTTAACCGTGAGATTCTGGGTTCGATTCCCAGCCTCGCCCTTTCTTACCAGTTTGACCAAAAAAATCGAACTTAATGTCAACGTCTTTCGGATGAGGCTATAAACCGAGGCCCCGTGATCGAACGCACGCAGAACATCTTGCGCACATGTTAAATCCTGTTTCGCTTTTCGAAAGAGTAGGCCATTGTGTGCTAGTGGAAACAGATGACAAAAATTACAAAACTGCATACACACGGGACTGGATGTAAAAAAGCACATGATCGATATAAAAGAATAAATATCCTCGATATAAAAGAATAAATAAATAAATAAATAAATACACTTACGCATGCAAGCGCGCACGCGTGTGTGCATACAAGTGCGCACACATGCAGCACGCGCACACTCACGCACGGACACACGAACGCACTCTCTCTGTCTCTCTGCCTCTCTCTCTCTCTCTCTCTCTCTCTCTCTCTCTCTCTCTCTCTCTCTCTCTCTCTCTCTCTCTCTCTCTGTGTATCTGTGTGCTGCTTTCTTTATGTTTGTCTGTCTCTCCTTCCCCCCTCTCTCTCTCCCTCCCTCTCTCTGTCTCTCACTCACTCTCTCTCTCTCACTCTCCCGCCTTCTCCCTCTCTCCCTTCTCCTCCCCCCTCTTTCCCTGGTGTAGAAAAATCAACGAAAAAGTATCCCACCACCCCCACAAAAAAACAACGAAAAGAAAGACGCATCTCTAGACTAGAGTGACAAGAATAACCACATTAGGCTGTGCATTGCAGAAACAAGGATTTTCAATTTGCCGTTTTCAGATTCCCAAAGAGGTGCGGTGATGTGCCAAATTGACAGACTATATACAGGCTGTGTGCCACATCTGGCAAGAGATGGAGATGGCAGGCAGGAGACCCTGGATATGAGATCCTATGGCAAACTCTTCGCCTGCATCTCCTGCAAAGATCGTATCGGTGGTCTGGAGGTGATGCATCCGTCTAGAAGACGGCAAGTCCGCGGGTTCGATTCCATTTTCTTCTTCCTGTTCTTGTTCTTCTTCTTCGCATTCTTCTTCGCATTCTTCTTCTTCTTTGCATTTCTTCTTCTTCTTCTTCTTCTTCTTCTTCTTTGCATTTTTCTTCTTCTTCTTCGCATTCTTCTTCGTATTCTCATTCTTCTTCTTCGCATTCTTCTTCTTGTTTCTTCTTCTTCTTCTTCTTCTTCTTCTTCTTCTTCTTCGCATTATTTGCATACTTCTTCTTCTTTGCATTCTTCTTCGCATTCTTCTTCGCATTCTTCTTCTTCGCATTCTTCTTCGCATTCTTCTTATTCTTCTCTGAGTGGAAGGCTCAGACTGCAACTATTGTTAGCTGTCATATGAGCAACAAAAAACAGCATTGCACTGCCATTAACTACCTATCTATCTTTGTTTGTCCGTCGTGTCCGACGATGACCTCCAAAACAGCAGAGGAGGCAGCTGCTGTATCGGAAATTGGACAGAAATTTGATTATAGTGGAGATGTCTTGCCCACAGTACATCCCCACTCTCTCGGTCAAGTGGGCATAAGGACAGTCAGCGTTGGAGATGTTCTCCAAAGGCCAACAGCCCCCAGGCCTTAGCACATAAGGACTGTGCGAGTCAAGCCCCCTAGTCAGAGAGTCATAGTCGATCACTAAAGACTAAGCTGTAAAGTGGAATTCCATGAGTGGGAAAGCCACTGATCATACAGCCTCTCACTTTGCTGCTGTTGCCCCCAGCGTCAATGGTTTAATCTAACAAGTCAGACCCTGAGCATCCGACTTCGGCGTGAGAAAGAATGGTTATCTTTTAAGTCTTCCCAGAATCACAGACAGGAGAACGGAGAAAGGAGGCAGAAAAGAGACAAGAAGAGAATGACTGAAAGGAAAGGAACAAGGCAAAAACAAGGAGAGGGGTGGAAAAGAGGGAATTCCTAGCTCAGGATATTCCAGAAAGTGGAGATGCTGTTTGCACTGACAGGCCCCAGACAACCCCACGGGGGCTGGGGGGGGGGGGGAGGGAGATCCCTGTTTAAACTTCAACGTTCCCCCCATTCACTAGACCATGAGTGGTAGTCTGGATGCTAGTCTTTCAAATGAGATGATCAAAGCAAGCTTTTGTGTGCAACTCCCATGCACACGTAAGTGAATCCACAGAAAAAGAGTAGTTGTCCGTGATAAAAATATGGAATGTAGAAAAAGACACTTTGATATGGAAACAAATACTACACAGACAGGAAAATAAAGGAAGTAAAAAAGGTGGCGCTGCTGTTGTGGCGACTTGCTCCCGCCATACACAGCAGTCCGGGTTTCACGCACAAAAGTCTACTGTGACTGAAAGCAGTGTACAACGCATTGCAATGCAGTGCATTGCAATACAATGCAATGCAGTACAATACAATATAATACAGTGAAATATAATACAATATAAATATAATGCAATGCAATGCAATACAATGTAATGCTATACAATACAATATGATACAATACAGTGCAATACAATACAGTCCAATAAAATACAGTATGGTATTACACAATTCAATTCGATACAATACAATACAATACAAACGAACACAATACAACACAATGCAATACAATACAGTACAATGCAGTTCAGTACAATGCAATACAACAAAATGCAAGACAACACAATACGACACAGTACATACAATAAAATGCAGTACAAGACAGTTCAAGGCAGGACAAGACAAAAACAAGACAAAAGAACACCAGGCAAGGCAAGACAAACCAGGACAAAACAAAACAGGACAAAACCAAAGAACGCACTGCAAGACAAGACAAGACAAATCAAGACAAGGCAAAGCAAGAGAAGACAAGGCAAGACAAAGCAATCACCAAGGCAGAATGGGGAGACAGAACCGGGTCAACTATCGCGCCCTACGAAGCCCTTTTTTTCCCCTACGAAGCCCTGTTGAAGGGACCAACCCTGAAGTGAAACGGATGCCCCTCACCAACAAAGGGGCTTGCCGAGACAGTCCTGTAATGAAGACTGCAGGGAGAGAGAATAAGGAGCAGACAGAGAAAGAGATGGGAGGAGGAGGAGGACATTTCAGACTGGACAGGCCTGAGGCTGAGTGAAGGAAGCACTGCGAGAGAGAGAGAGAGAGAGAGAGAGAGAGAGAGAGAGAGAGAGAGAGAGACAGATAGACAGACAGACAGACAGACAGACAGACAGACAGACAGACAGATACAGAGAGAGAGAGAGAGAGAGAGAGAGAGGCGGAGGGAAGGAAGACGGAGAAAGATGGAGAGGGAGGGCTGGTTGTTGCCAGGTTCATCCATGGCTCCCCTGCTGTCGAGAAGACTACAGGATATGTCATGTAATGTTCCACATGCCAGAACAAGAACACAAGCAAAACTGAAGCCCCCCCCCCCTCCCCCACCTTCAAAGAGTGACATTATGTCAAATCCTGTAACCTTTTCACAAGTGATTAACATTAAATACAGTTAGAAAACACGACATAAAATGGACAAAAATAAGCCCACATAAACACAGAAAAAAGAGAAAAATAAATATTAGAAATAAACCTGGATTTCTAAAACAATGAACACAAAGAAATGAGTAACAACCTTATATTCTTTTCATCAAGGAGTTAAACACAAGTATAATGCAAAACAAACAACAAAAACAAACAAAAACTGCATATGACAAAGCAGGAACTCTAAAGCAATAATCGCTAGGAAGTCAGGAACAACCAATTGAATGTGAATCAACCTCTGTCCTTTTATCAACCTTATTATATATATATATATATATATATATATATATATATATATATATATATATATATATATATATATATATATATATATAACACTTCATTTCTTCTTTTCCTTCCCCGAACGCTCAGGCAGCAACTCCTGAGGCCCTGACAAATGCTGCCGTGCGATGAAGGCCCTCCCTCCAGGTGTCCGAAGAGTTTGTCCCTCATCGGCAGGTCAGTTAGGCCAGATATCGGCCCTCAGGTTTTGGTGTGTTGGATGGACAGGTCTGGAGGAGGTGTTCCACTGTCATAGGAGAAGTGCCATAGGGGAAGGTCACAGAACCACCAACATGGAACCTGGTAAACATGTGATGTCTGAGTCTGCAGTGTCCAGTCCTCAGCCTCACAAAAGTCACTTGGTCTTCTCTGGGCAGGAGGTAGTAGTCATCCTTACTGTTGAAATCAGGGTGCTGCTGAAGCCATCTTCTCTTTTGCCTTTCCTTCACTGTTGTCTTTGATTCTTCATTCGTCACTTCCTGCTCCTCTGGAGGCATCTGACTTCCTTCCTTCACCAGTAGGTCAGCTTCCTGGTTCCCATAGATGCTGCAGTGTGAAGGAACCTCAAAACTCCTCATCCTAGCAACACGCCATCAATCATCTAAGAGCTAACAGCCACGTCGTCTGCCTTTTGATGCAAATGTTCAATAAATTAATGTCGGTTTTATGACGTTGCTGATTCATTTACGTTGAACCTTGTCTTCAGCTTGGAACACGTGCTTGTGCTTCATTTTTCAGTAGTACTTTGTGGCCTTTCTGCTCTTCATGCAGGAAATAGTTTTTAAGCTTTTCTATTTCTACTGTTTGAAATCATTTCGTGGGCGTTAGTGTGGTGTGTGTGTGTGTGTGTGTGTGTGTGTGTGTGTGTGTGTGTGTGTGTGTGTGTTTGCGTGCGCGCTCGCGCGTGCGTTCATGTTTATCTTTTGTTCATTATACTTACAGTTGTTTTGACCAAGGCTATACAATATCATTTTCTCCTGATTTTAAGACAACAAAGGGTTCGTATTCGGGTTCGTGTCTTTAAGAACAACTACGCAGACAACATAAACGCAATCTTGTTCATGCTTCGGCCAAGGCCAGCTAGTATCAATGTCTGCTGAGAATAACTGCGCAGGTGGCAGAGCTGTGCTTTACAATGTCATGTGGAGATTGTCTTTCAGCCATGACAAGATCAGCATAGCAACCTACATCCTCTTTTAAAGGAGGAAAAAATCCCCTGAAGTCGGAGTATTGCTGCCTATATGGCTAGTTATTCAAAAACGATCATACAATAAAATTGTTCACCCAGTGAGTACCTACGATCTCACCCAGTTTTGAAGACTGAGACAGAGTGCATATTCTGAGTAACTCCCAAGAGGGTTATGCATTATTTCTTTTTATTTCAAGATAATGGAATAAACCTTCATGTGCTTTCTTTTTCTTTTGCATCCAGTCTTTATGTGTGTGCGGTACTGTAAATGTTGTCATCTGTTCCCACCAGCACACATTGGTCTACTCTTTCGAAAAGTGGATCAGGTCTTAAAGTGTGTGCAAGATGTTCTGCGTGCGTTTGCAAACGAGACCTCGGTTTATAGTCTTATCCGAAGGACTTTTTTTTTTTTTGGGGGGGGGGGGGGGGGGGGGGGTAGTGGAGTCGGCACCGATGTTTACTCCAGGGTGAAAATCCCTTTTTAACGGAATCGAACCGGGGGCAGATCGAGAGCACAAGCGCACGCGAAACGTTCTAACCACCAGACACCCCCCCCGGGGCCCCCGGGTTTTAAACAAAGGGAACACACAACAAAAGCAACAAAACATGCTAACACTTACCCACTCTCCACAACCCTCTTCTTCAAATATCAGTCAACTTAGAAAGAACACGAGATTTAAACCCCACAGCCTCGCCTTTAAACGCCTTTTCCATCATTGAAAACGTACATAATAAAAGCCTTCTTTGACTAACTTTCTGCTAACAAAAAAAAAAAAAACTCAAACCATCATCCTTGAAAGAGCATTCGATTTTAATGATGCGTTTGGCTTTTTACAATCATTCCCGGGGGCCCAGTGTGCGTTCTTGCCCTGGGGCCCAAAAATCCACAAGCGGTTTGGGACATATTGTTTTACGGGATGTTTGAAACGTAGAGGACAAATATAGTTCCTTCAAATTGAAACTGAATCATGCCTTTTATTTTTTGAGTTGATTTTTTTTTAAAGTAAGCTGATGTTTTTGGTTCTTTTAAAATTTTTTTTTTAAAATTTTTATTTTTCTATTTCTTGTATTTTTCTTGTAAGATTTTTTTTTTTACTCTATCTTTTTTTTAATCTTTCATCTTCTATTTTTATCTTTTTGTGTATGGATACAATTTCCCTTGCTTCTCTATGTAATCTCTCAGGTTTTCGTATCTTAAGTCTTTCTCTTTCCTTTTATTTTACATTTTACTTTGATTACTCTCTCTCTCTCTCTCTCCTCTCTCTCTCAAGATCTCATCTTCTCTCTCTCACTCTCTCTCCTCTTCTCTCAACTCTCTATCTCTACTCTCATCTCTCCCTCGCTCTCCTCTCTCTCCTCTCTCTCTCCTCTTTTGGAGTTGTTTCAAAATCTGCATTTGCAGCAGCTTCGAAAGCAGCAGCAGAAGCAACCACAACAATAACAATAGAAAACAAAAATATACTTGAAGAGCAGATTGGATATGTTATACCCTGTACACAATTGGAGAAAGGTTTACACAGCAAACATTTAAAGCCTCCACTTTAAAGAAGGGGCTGTACTTTTAGTCTGAACTTTTTTCTAGTGGAAAGGAGTGAAGTGGAGTGGAATGAAATAATTGTACAGTGTAGTGTAGTGTTGTGTTATGTCGTATAGCGTAGTGTAGTGTAGTGTAGCGTAGCGTAGTGTAGTATAGTGTAATATAGTAAAGTGTAGTGTATTGTAGAGTATGCAGTGTAGTGTAGTGTAGAGTAGCGTAGTGTATTTAGTGTGGTTGTGCTGTGGTGTACTGTGGTGTGTTGTGGTGTAGTGTGTGTAGTGTAGTGCAGTGCAGTGCAGAGCATGTAGTGTAGTGCAGTGTAGTGTAGTGCAGTGTAGTGCAGAGCAATGTAGTGTAGTGCAGTGCAGTGTAGTGTAGTGTAGAAAAGAGCAGTATAGTATAGTGTAGTGCAGCGTAGTGTAGTGTTCAGTAGCGTAGCTTAATAATAATAATATAGGGTAGCATAGTATAATGTAATGCAGCGTAATGCAGTTCAGTGCAGTGCGTTGTAATAATAATAATAATAATAATAATACATGGAATTTATACAGCGCTATATCTTGTAAAAACAAATCCAAACGCTTTCATTCATCCAGTTACAATTAATAGGTTATACAAATTCAAATGTAAAACACACACACAAACACACAACACACACACACACACACACACACACACACACACACACACACACACACACACACACATACACGCTTGAATACAGCCTGAACATTTTCTGTTGTTAATGAATACCGAAACTAGAGTATTGAGAGACTGTGAGAGAAGAAATGCCAGAGTGTGCGTGGGATAATGCCTAGAGACATGGTCATTGTCATTGTCATTGTCGCCATTTCCTCTCTTTCACTTCTCCTGTTGCCAACAGCCTGCCATGTTATTGAATTGGATCTCCAGTCATTATGAGGAAGAAGTGACTTGTTGTTTGTTTGTTATTGTGTTGGTGGTGGTGGTGGTGGTGGTGGTGGTGGTTGCTTTTCATTTAGGGGTTTCTGCTGAATTTGTACTAGTTAGTTCTTGTGTGAGTGTGTGTGTGTGTGTCAAAGTCAAAGTCAAACTTTTATTTTCAGATGGTGTGTGTGTGTGTGTGTGTGTGTGTGTGTGTGGTGTGTGTGTGTGTGTGTGTGTGTGTGTGTGTGTGTGTGTGTGCGTGTGTGTGTGTGTGTGTGTGTGCGTGTGTGTGTGTGTCTGTGTGTGTCTGGGATTTTTGTCAGTGTTTTTCTGTTTGTAACTAAGTATGTTTGGCTGGCTGGTTTGGGTTGTGTGTTTGTGTGTGTGTGTGTGTGTGTGTGTCTTTTCTCTCTATCTCTCTCTCTGTCTCTCTGTCTCTCTCTCCCCTGTGGGAGGAGGATGGGCATGCACATGTGTGTGAACACGCATGCAGGCACACACACGCGCGTATTTTTTGGATACTAAGAGCCGACTTTGTGCTCCATTCTCTTTGATGTGTGAAGCCATTCTTGCCCACGCATCCCAGTCCTCTTGCTCGTTGTGTTCCTGAAGAGGCATTCTGCAACTGGCATTGTCTTCAGCCTCCTCTTTGATGTCTCCCGCATTTTTAGACTATGGTCAATGGAAGACAAGCATTGGATTTCTGGAGGCTTCTGCAGATGGTTTGATGATGCTGATGCTGTTGCTGTGCTGCGTAGTAGGAGTGGTGGTGTGTCTCTCATTTTCTGTTCTTGTCATGTCACTTTTTCGTCTTGGTGTTCCTGGATTGAGGTTTTATTCTGTACTTTGGGGGGATGGGTTCATTTTAGAGTTGTGGTTTTTCTTCATTTGGGTGAGAATTGTTCGCTGTTGTTGTTCTGTTGGTTTAGGTTATTGTGTTGTGTATGTGATGTGTGTTGTGTGTGTGTGTGTGTGTGTGGTGGTGTTGTGTGTGTGTGTGTGTGTGTGTGTGCGGCGCGTTTGTGTGTGTGTGTGTGGTGCGTTGTGTTTGTGTGTGTGTTGCAGGAGGGGGGAGATGGGAGTGGGTTATTTTGGGGATTTATTTTTTGGTTTTGATCGTTTATTTGTTTTGCTTTGTTCGTATCGTTGTGAGGTTATTATTTGTTTCGTATCTTTTTCTGTTCTCATGTTGGTCGTTCATGTATTACGTTTTGTTCATACTAGTGTAAACTGTTCTTATTTGTGGTTCTTTGATATGTTTAGCTTCGTTTATATAGTTCTTTTTTGTATAAGTGGTGGAGTGGGTGTGAGGACATATTCAGGTTTTTCTGTGCCATCTTTGTCTGCCGTGTATACAGTGCTGTATTCTGTTTGTCTTTTTGTATTATGTTTATGTCTGTTTCTCTGCTTCTGTCTCTGCATTTCTGTCTATCTGTCTGTCTCTGTCCTTGAGTCTCTGTCTCTTTCTCTCCCTGTCTCTCTCTCATGAATTCACGAGCTATAATGCTCGTTTGCTTTACATGTTTTGGAGTTTGGCATAGCTGCACAGCAATAATTAACAACTACTTCACTTTCGCCGTTCTTTGTCTCAGCTCCGAATTGGCTTTGACTTGGTTTAGTGATTTACTTCGCTCCTTTAGGCTTCACAAGAGCACCGCGCTACAATTTTAAGATGTTTCTTAGGCAGTTTGAACCTGGCGAAGTCCATCTCTCTTCGAGTCGTAAATTGCATGCTGGGTATGCTGGTATCCTCCCTAGCCCTGCCACCTGCCATAGCTGGCCTTAATCTTCTGTGGATGTTGGATTTTTTACGTATAGACAAGATGTCATACCTGCATTGGGAACCTCCGTATATAGCTCCATATGGTAGCTCTAACAAGAGAGTGGAGTGGCATGCGTGGTACACTCCAGGAGTAGATGTCCCTCACACAGACACTTCAGCCTGGACTTGAATCCCCACCTTCAGCTGCGGTCAGATCACTAGGTTCAACGTTCCGACCACCAGGCTATTTGGCTCCCCAGCAGCACATGGGTGCAGCAACCTCAGGGCATGTCCCCACAGCAGACAGCTCCATCCTCTTGTTTCCTCCTGTCTCTCCTCTTTCTGTGATGCTTTATCTGCGACTCTGGCATAAATCCCTTGTCCTTGATGGAGAGAGCTCGCTCCCAGATCGCATCTTTTCTCCTCTCTTCTCTTCTCTTCTTTTCTCTTTTCTTTTTTTTTCCTTGTCTCTCTTCTGCTCTTCTCTCTTCTCTTCTCCAGGGTTTTTCTTTCAGAGGTGAGGAAAGAAGTCCGTGAGGATGCAAGCTGAAGTTGGCTCAGCTTCTGAATATTTTTGGGCTGTCTTGCAAACTTTTAGAACTGGATGACCGTGCCCCTCCCCCCCCCCCTTCCTCTCTCTCTCTCTCTCTCTCTCTCTCTCTCTCTCCTCTCTCTCTCTCTCTCTCTCTCTCTCTCTCTCTCTCTCTCTCTCTCTCCCTCCCCCCGGTCTCCTCAAACAACTTGGAATTTTGGTTTTTAAATCCCACGTTGAAATATTTCTCTGTGATTTTGTCTTATTGGTGATTCAGTTCTTAAACTTGCTTAAAGTCTGTTTTTATTAACGTGTTTATTTAAAGTTTTCCTATGTGTCTATGCATGTAAAGAGATAGTCTCGTTATTTTTTTTTCCTGTTCCTCGTGAGATACTGAGCTTGCTGTTGTACGGCTGCGTTTGTGTATTTGTATGACTTATACTTGTCTCAGAATATCTGAGATATGTACCTGTTCACATCTGTGTGAGTATTGTGCACATATAATGTTTATTTATGATAATATAGATCTTCGTCAGAGTAACGCACCACATAGCTCCCGTTTTTTTAACATTTAAATTCAGAATTAATCATAGATTCAAAAGATTATTGCAACGTGAAGAACCGTAGAATGAGAGGCGTTGAACAGAATGAGATGCTCCTGAATTAGATCTTGTCTTTCTGTCACCTCCTTCTTGTCTGTTTTCTGCCTTCTGGGTCCATTCTCTTGCCTTTCTTTCTAGAAAAAAAACTTAAAACATCATAACTCTCTCCCACGCCCTTGTCAGGCGCTTAACGGCAGCACAACGCATTTTCGCTCATATGACAGATAACAGTAGTTGCACGAAGAAGAAGAAGCGAGCTAGTCTCCGAGCTCCAAGCATAAAGCATGCCCTGCTTTTAACATCTTGACATCCTGGATGTATTCAACCTGCTCGTTATTCAACAATATTTTGCGGAATTTAACTGGTCACAACACACTATTTCTTTCGTGAATGGGTGGCCGTGGGATGTGAACAACAGCAACAACAACAGCGATGAATAAACTAATCAATAAATATCACCTTAGAGTAATAACCCAAAAAAAAGATTGAACATCATATTTGGTCAGCGGGCTCTGTCGCACCTGTTGAAGCCTGCCTTGTATGATTTTGGCCGGCTTTGTCCACCTGCACTCCACACATCACCCGTGTCACCACATTGAGCAGCTACTTTACTCTCCTGTCGCCATTGATTTTTGTTTCAACTCCTTGGTCAAAAATAGACTAGGGTTTAAAAACCCTTGCCCGTGTGTAGTGGTAGTGGTCGTGGTAGTAGTAGTCAACGAGTGTGTCTCTAATCTGTGATCTATAAACAGACAAGGGTCTTAATGTCCGTGGACCAAGACTGTGGTATTTTTGTCTCTTACGTTCAGGGGCTGAGATTCTGTTCTCAGTGCCTGAAGTTGTGGGTGGAAAGTGTGTTATTTTCATCTCTGAGGTTCGTGGATTGAGATTCTGAAAATTTTATGGTTGAAATTTGTGGAGGACTATTTTGAGTTTTTGACGTATCTTCCTGCTTATTTTTGTCTCTTAAATTCCTGGACTTAGATTTTGGTGAGTTTTTTGTTTGTTTTCTTTTGTTGTTTGTTATGCTTGTTATTCGTTGTTTTTTTTTACCAATCTTCTATTATTTTTAATCGTTTAATATCGTGGATGGAGAATCTGGGATTTTGTTTAAACTTCACCACACATATTCAAGAAATGAGCTATGGGCCTGGTTTGTGTTGACAAATGGACTATTGACTCAGAGTGCCTTCAGATGTGTGAATGAACCAACCTATACCACGGTGAGGACAGTTATTATCAGCTATGCTATGATCTGCTAATGGTTATCCTGATTCATAGCATTCCGTCTCCCTTTTGAGAGAGGGAAAGTAAAGATGAGGGGCAGGCTTGTAGTCAGTGGGCTTGGTGTACTGTACACTTGAAGAAAAAACAGATACTTTCATACTATTCATTTTCTATATATACTATATATTTTCACATGACTCATTCTTCATTCTTTGTGGACTTCTTGGGACACTGTTTCAGGCAGTGTGTCTTCAGAACTTCGAACATGACGAAGCCCATCCTCTCCAGGTGGCAGATGCATGCTAGGTATGCTGGTATCACCCACACCACCCACCACAGTTGCCTTATGTTTTCAGTGCTGGGTGTTCAGAGTTGATCAGAATAGATCAGAGCCAAATTTCATCAGATCCGAGAACGGGCTGAAAATAGGGTCCAAATCCAGATTTCTCATTGAAATAGCTAAGTTTGTCAAACTTTCACATTGTTGGAGGAAAAGAAGTTATCATAGCACTTGTGCAAAACATAGAGTGTTTATTACATGATCTTTGTTCTGTGAGATCGTGTGGTGGGTGTGTTTTATGTTTTAAAAATAATATAACAGCGATAGAAGTTGTCATTCTGCCTGTTTATCTGTCTCTTTGGTCTCTGTCTCTCTCTCTGTCTGTCTGCCTGCTTGCCTGCCTGTCTGTCTGTCTCTCTCTCTCAGACACAAAGAAAGAGAGAGAGAGAGAGAGAGAGAGAGAGTGTGTGTGTGTGTGTGTGTTTGTGTGTGTGTGTGTGTGCGTGCTTGTGTGTGTGTGTGTGCATGCAAGCGTGCTTACGTGCACGCGAGCATATTTATCACTCTGTCCGTCTGTCTGTGTGCGCGCGCGTCCATACACACGCATACTCACACACACAGACACACACACACACACTGAAAGTCTAGACAACAGCCTATCCCATAAGCTGTCCAATTATTCAAAGATGCTGGATTGAGAAAGTCGCCAGAAGAATATCGACTGTTTCTATAGCTTCCCTTTCTGTGGCCCTAGGAAGAGGTGGGAGAGAGAGAGAGAGAGAGAGGAGAGAGAGAGAGAGAGAGAGAGAGAGAGAGAGAAGAGAGAGAGAGAGACAGACAGACAGACAGACAGACAGACAGACAGACAGACAGACAGACAGACAGACAGACAGAGACAGTCATTCAGACAGAAAGACACAGAAAGACAGTCAGACAGATAAAGAAAGATACAGAGAGAGCCAGAAAGAAGGAAGGAAGGTGGCGGGATGGTTAAGACGTTTGCCTGCCAACAAGTAAACCGTGAGGTTCTGGGTTCGATTCCCAGCCTCACCCTTTCTTCCCAGTTTGACCAAAAAATCGAACTGAATGTCAAAGTCCTTCGGATGAGACTATAAACCGAGGCCCCGTGTGCGAACGCATGCAGAACATCTTGCGCACACGTTAAATCATGTTCCGCTTTTCGAAAGAGTAGGCCATTGTGTGCCGGTGGGAACAGATGATAAAATTTTTAAAACCGCATACACACGCATAAAAAAAATCATCTGAGCGCTTTGATTTGTTGCTTTACAAGATTCAGCGCTATATAAATTCCATACATTATTATTATTATTATTATTATTATTATTAAAGAAAGAGAGAAACAGACAGACAGACAGAAAGAGAAAGATACAGCGAGAGAGAGACAGACAGAGAGAGACGGCGAGAGAGAGAGAGAGAGAAGGGGGGGGGGGGCTGATGTTCCCTGATAGAATATTGATTGTGCACTATCTTGGGGCCCGAAAAAAGAGACAGAGAATATGACTAAGAGCAAGACGGATTTAGCTCTGAGCCAGAGTGTGGGGGTCAACTGTATGGCGGGGAGAGTCACGATAAACTTCACTTCTGAAGAAATGAGGGCTTTGGATTTGTATGGGTGCCTACCGCTTACAATTCTGCATCATGCTGTCTGCGTATGTGTGTGTGTGTGTGATTGAGGGGGGGGGCGTGGCGTATGTGTGTGTGTGTGTGATTGGGGTGTGTGTGTGATTGTGTATGTATGTGTGTGTGTGTGTCGGGGAGGGGGAAGTTGTGTGTGTGGGTGTGTAAAATCGTGATTACGTTTTCTTTTAAAAGATTACCAAGAACCCGTTCCTTATTACGTGAGATGTTTTAAGACATTTATCAGGAACAAGTCTCCCAATGCCTTGACATTTTTAAGAAAAAGACTTAAACAACTCTCTAAATATCGTGAGATGCTTACGATAATGACCAAGACAAGTTTTAATGCCTTAATTTTTTTTCCAAGAACCAAGACTCCATCTATCACTGTGAGATCATTGCTACGACAAGATCGATTCTCCTGGAGCCTGAGTCTGTGTTTATGTTTGCTTCTACGGGACGTTTACCTAGGAACACAGAATAGTCTGCATTCTACAAGTACTTATACCTGGAAGCTGCTCTTCAAACATTGGTTCTATAATGGAATGTAGTGGTCTCCAGGGCTGGCCAATCTTCAGCCATTGTCTCTTACAAATTGGTCTTGGTTTTCTTATGTTTGGTTTTGCTTTGGTCTTACTGTCTCCATCTTTACCCTCAGTCCTAGCTGCCGTGCGTATCCCTTCACTGGAGATTCTGACCTGCGAAAGAGGGAGAGAGAGTCCATTACTTGAGGATGATATTGTTGTTGGGTGTTCCCTAGATTAACATCGAGGAAGTTCACCCAGATTGTGTACCATGTCTCAGCCAACTCACATGGAAATCACTATGAGAATGGAAGTGTATACTGGATGAAAAGTTTTGCGTGTAGAACTGTTTTGAAGTACCTCGTGATTTAGGCAGTTAGAACCCCGACTTCAGATGTCTGTTCTCTTTGAAAGGAGGATTGATATGCTAAGAGCTTGTTGTGGCTGGAGATAAGGTCAGCATTCCAGTTCAATTCCAGTTCCACTTCCAGATATTTTAAAAAAATGTAAAGGCAAAGGTGTCCTATAACCTATGTGGTCGTAGGAGAGTGAGGCATCAGAGACCTCAACTTCTCCAGGGGCCAGCATATTGAGGGCGGCGCCCATCTCTTCTCCCTCCCTATATTTTGTTGCTGTTGTTGTCGTTTGACTATGTATTCTTATTTTATACAAGTGTGCTGCTGTTTGGTTTAGCAAGGTGCAGGAAGGTGTAGGCATTATTGTTTTTTTGTTGTCGTTTTGTTATTGTTGGGTTGTTTTTATTGGGTTGTTGTTGTTGTTGGGTGTTTGTTTGTTTGGTGTTTTTTTGTTGGTGTTTTTTTTTGGGGGGGTGGGGGGGGGGGGAGGACAGGCAAAAAGAGGATATTTTGCGTGTGTTTGTTGTTGTCGTTATTGTTGTCGTTGTATAAATATTCAGAAGACAGACTAGACATGTTTCTGCGTCATAGTGTTGGATTTTCCCCTGAACTTGAAATTCTAGCTTGATAAGCTGGGTTTCCATGGAAACCAGACCAAACCTTGTCACTCTATCGCTGTGAGTGTTAGTGTTTGTGCGTGTGTGTGTGTGTGTGTGTGTGTGTGTGGTGTGTGTGTGTGTGTGGGTGTGTGTTGTGTGTGTGTGTGTGTGTGTGTGTGTGTTTTGTGTGTGTGTGTGTGTGTGTGTGTGTGTAAGCGTCCTTCCCGTTTTCCAACTTAAAAAGACATGTATCAAATTTGTAAGAAACAATGAAAGAGATGAGACTTAGACAGAAAGAGATAATGAGCTCCATGTCTTAACTGCAGACAAAATGATATTTTTTTCCAATTTTACTTTTCTCCAGTTAACTAAGAAACTAAAGCAAAGCCCTATTGTCAGCAGATAAGTGGAAACGTTTGTTAGAACGTAACAACTAAATTTACAAATACAGAGAAAGCCAATACAGTTCTCAAAGAAGCAGTGATAAAAATGAAATACAACTTTTGTATTTGATTCTGAACTTAAAAGGAAGCCAATGCAGTTTTTCAAAAAGCAGATCAGAAGCACCATATCTTTCATGCTTAGATATGACCATTTCAGGTAAATGTTCTATCTGTTGGAAGCATCTGACAAGCTTTTCGTAGACAATCCAGCGCTAATCTAATGAAAATAACCCAATTCTCGACAGGGAAAACATACAGTAGCTAATAGTTTTGGCTGCTTTTGTGGAATCAGTCCGGAAAAAAATCCCTGTGCATGTAGTGACTGAAGTGGTCTGTGGTCAGATAATCGATAAAAGCACGGAGGTGTCAAGTTCTTGGAGTGCTTTACCTGTCTTTCTCCTCCGCCTCTCAGATTTTTTTTTTTAGGTGGAGTCTGTCTGTGTTCACTGATTGATATCGATCTGTTGTGACGGGTGTATGGAGGAGGAGGGGGAGAGAGAGAGAGAGGGGAGAGGAGAGAGAGAGAGAGAGAGAGAGAGGGAGAGTGAGAGAGAGAGAAGAGGGAGAGAGAGAGAGAGAGAGAGAAAGAAAGAAAAAGAAGAAGAAGAAGAAGAAGAAGAAGGAGAAGAAGAAGAGAAGAAGAAGAAGGAGGAGGAGGAGGAGGAGGAGAAGAAGAACAAGAGCAAGAACAAGAACATGAAGAAGAAGAACAACAACAACAACAAAAGAGCCACAGGTTTGTGTGTAATTGTTATTGGGTTTTTTTCTCTCCTGGTGTTCATGGTTTTGAATTCATGGGTTTTAAGGCTGGAAGTCTGTGTGGAGCGTGATAGATTCAGGGTGGGTGTGTTAGCTTAGTTTCCGTTTCGTTTCGTTTCGTGTCCTTTCGTGTCGCTTCGGTTCCTTCCTTTCTTTATTTCTTTCTTTTTTTCGTTTTCGTTTTTTGTACTCTTTCTTTCTTTCTTCTCTTCATTCCTTATTTTTATATTCCCGCTTCCTTTCTTTCTTGTCATCTTCCTTTTTCTGTCTGTCTTTCTTTTCTTTCTTTCTTTCTTTCTTTTTTTCTTTCCTTCATTGTTTGTTTGTTTCTTTCTTTCTTTCTTTTCTATTTCCTTCTGTCTTTTTGTCGGTCTTTGTTTCATTCTCTCGTTCTTTCTTTCGTCATTTTTTTCCTTTCTTTTCCCATTCTTTCTTTCTTCTTTCTTTCTTTTCTCTCTTATCTTCGAGGTTAACTGGAGTACAAGTGTGCCAGTGTCTCACTAGACAGGTGCGTTACGTCCAGACCACCAATTCACGTGCACCCTGTCACTTCTTTTGGACACTGAAGGTGAAACCTTGCTCCATCCAACGATCGTCCATTACCATCAGTCATCATCATCATCATCATCAGACCCGTGACCTTGGCGGTCGTGGGGGAGACATGAAAGACGATGCCGTGGTAAGCCTCCTCCATCCATCTCGGTCCTCGGCTCTGCGCAGTAGTGCCGAGTCATTCATCCTGGTCCATTCTCTGATGTTGTCCATCCATGACTTGTTCTGTCTTCCCCTCCTTCTGCCACCTTCGAGTGTTCCCTGCAGTACTGTTTTGGGCAGAGTGTTGTGGCGGGTGACGTGGCCGAACCATGTCAGCTTTTTCTTCTTGACGATGGTGAGAAGGGGTTCCTGTGGACCTGCCAGCTGTGTTATTTGACTCTTGACAAATTCATTGGTCTTTCGTTCTCTCCAAGATATGCCCAGTAGTTTTCTATGGCATTTTGTTTCGAATGACTGGATTCGCTTTGCTGTTTCAGCAGTCAATGTCCAGGTTTCACTTCCGTACAGCAGGATTGACTGAATTAGGGCTTTGTAGAGCTTTAGTTTGATTGGGAAACTGATCTCTTTACTTTTCCATATGGTGGTGAGTTTTGTCATGGAAGATGTTGCCATGGCTATTCTGACTTTGATTTCTGTCGTCGATCGCCCGTCCTTTGTGAGTGTAGCGCCGAGGTATTTAAAAGCGTCTACCTCCTCCAGTTGTTGGCCGTTCATGTAAATTTTAGCGGTGGCGTTGCATATCAGTCATACCTGCAATCTA
>CM054137.1:9743472-9775972 GCA_028751875.1 Rapana venosa
GGGGGTCTCTGGGCAGAGAGAAGAGGGGGTCTCTGACAGAGAGAGAGAGAGGGGGTCTCTGACAGAGAGAAGAGGGGGTCTCTGACAGAGAGAAGAGGGGGTCTCTGACAGAGAGAAGAGGGGGTCTCTGACAGAGAGAAGAGGGGGTCTCTGGCAGAGAGAAGAGGGGGTCTCTGACAGAGAGAAGAGGGGGTCTCTGACAGAGAAGAAGGGGGTCTCTGACAGAGAGAAGAGGGGTCTCTGACAGAGAGAAGAGAGGGGGTCTCTGGCAGAGAGAAGAGGGGGTCTCTAGGAGAGAGGGGCTTGAAGAGAGAAGAGGGGGTCTCTGACAGAGAGAAGAGGGGGTCTCTGGCAGAGAGAGAGAGGGGGTCTCTGCAGAGAGAAGAGGGGTCTCTGCAGAGAGAAGAGGGGGTCTCTGACAGAGAGAAGAGGGGGTCTCTGACAGAGAGAGAGGGGGTCTCTGACAGAGAGAAGAGGGGGTCTCTGACAGAGAGAAGAGGGGGTCTCTGCAGAGAGAAGAGGGGTCTCTGACAGAGAGAGAGGGGGTCTCTGGCAGAGAGAAGAGGGGGTCTCTGACAGAGAGAAGAGGGGGTCTCTGACAGAGAGAAGAGGGGTCTCTGCAGAGAGAAGAGGGGGTCTCTGACAGAGAGAAGAGGGGGTCTCTGGCAGAGAGAAGAGAGAAGAGGGGGTCTCTGACAGAGAGAAGAGGGGGATCTCTGACAGAGAGAAGAGGGGGTCCTCGAGAGAGAGAAGAGGGGGTCTCTGACAGAGAGAAGAGGGGGTCTCTGGCAGAGAGAAGAGAGAAGAGGGGGGTCTCTGACAGAGAGAAGAGGGGGTCTCTGACAGAGAGAAGAGGGGGTCTCTAGGCAGAGAGAAGAGGGGGTCTTGGCAGAGAAGAGGGGGGTCTCTGACAGAGAGAAGAGGGGGTCTCTGGCAGAGAGAAGAGAGAAGAGGGGGTCTCTGACAGAGAGAAGAGGGGGTCTCTGACAGAGAGAAGAGGGGGTCTCTGGCAGAGAGAAGAGGGGGTCTCTGGCAGAGAGAAGAGAGAAGAGGGGGTCTCTGACAGAGAGAAGAGAGAAGAGGGGGTCTCTGACAGAGAGAAGAGAGAAGAGGGGGTCTCTGACAGAGAGAAGAGGGTCTTGGAGAGAAGAGAGAAGAGGGGGTCTCTGCAGAGAGAAGAGGGGGTCTCTGAGCAGAGAGAAAGAGGGGGTCTCTGGCAGAGAGAAGAGGGGGTCTTGACAGAGAGAAGGGGGTCTCTGCAGAGAGAAGAGGGGGTCTGGCAGAGAGAAGAGGTGAAGAGGGGGTCTCTGACAGAGAGAGAGAGAGGGGGGTCTCTGCAAGAGAGAAGAGAGAAGAGGGGGTCTCTGACAGAGAAGAGAGAAGAGGGGGTCTCTGACAAGAGAAGAGAGAAGAGGGGGTCTCTGACAGAGAGAAGAGAGAGGGGTCTTGACAGAGAGAAGAGGGGGTCTCTGGCAGGAGAGAGAAGAGGGGGTCTCTGGCAGAGAGAAGAGAGAAGAGGGGGATCTCTGGCAGAGAGAAGAGGGGGTCTCTGACAGAGAGAAGAGAGAAGAGGGGGTCTCTGACAGAGAGAAGAGGGGGATCTCTGACAGAGAGAAGAGGGGTCTCTGCAGAGAGAAGAGGGGGGTCTCTGGACAGAGAGAAGAGAGAAGAGGGGGTCTCTGGACAGGAGAGAGAGAGAGGGGGTCTCTGACAGAGGAGAAGAGGGTTGAAAGAGAGAGGGGGTCTCTGACAGAGAGAAGAGAGAAGAGAGGAGTCTCTGACAGAGAGAAGAGGGGGTCTCTGACAGAGAGAAGAGAGGGGTCTCTGCAGAGAGAAGAGAGAAGAGGGGGTCTCTGCAGAGAGAGAGAGAGGGGATCTCTGGACAGAGAGAAGAGGGGGTCTCTGCAGAGAGAAGAGGGTCTTGCAGAGAGAAGAGGGGGGTCTCTGGCAGAGAGAAGAGGGGATCTCTGGCAGAGAGAAGAGAGAAGAGGGGGTCTCTGGCAGAGAGAAGAGGGTTCTGCAGAGAGAGAGGGGATCTCTGGCAAAGGAGAGAGAGGGGTCTTGGAGAGAGAAGAGGGGGTCTCTGGCAGAGAGAAGAGAGAAGAGGGGGTCTCTGGCAGAGAGAAGAGGGGGTCTCTGGCAGAGAGAAGAGGGGGTCTCTGACAAGATTCCTTGGTAGAGTTCCAGAGAGATGAATAAATAGATAAATAAATAAACGATGATCACACAAACGAAAGATTGAACAAATAATACACGAGAGAAAATAGTAAATGGAGCGTGAAACATGGAAACGAAAACATAATTTAGCAAAAGCAAATAAAACAAATATAAAAAGACGCAGTTTGTGTTATTGTGTTAAGTTGTACTCTTGCTGCAGATTGCAGGCAAAGACACGTCAACAATTATGCACTCTAATGCAATGCAGAGCGAAACAAACAATGTAAAGCAATGTAGCGCACTACAACAGATAATACGAAATGATACAATACACCATATTACAAGACAACGTAGTGCAATACAATACAAAGCATTGTAACTCAGTACAACACAAGGCAACACGGGTTCTACATTTCAACACAAGAGGTGATACCACCAATTGTCAGGCAACACGATACAATATCGTGCAGTATAGTACAACAAACACATCACACCGCATGCAGCATAAAACATAGCAATCCGCAACTTTGCCTCCAAAAGTCAGTCTGATATCACTAACGTTGAACAGCCTTTAAACAAGCAACAATATCAGTAAAAATCTTCAAGCCCTTCCCAAAGCTTTCTTGCTCAGTTCAGATGGTAGACTGACACCTGATGCTTTAACCACATTGTTCACTAAACTATGTCAGATGCTTCAGAGACCTCAGCTTGACTAGGGGCCAGCATATTGAGGGCGGCGCCCATCTCCTCTCCCTCGCTGCTTTACCTTCCCTGACCCTCAAGAAGGAAGGTACCTATGTACAGCTGGTTGAACTGGGGGACTGTACTGAAACCAAAACTGTCACCCATCCGCGAGGCAACCAGTTCAATTCAACGCTGCTTAAAACTGACCTTAGTATGGGGAGAGCAAATGCTACGACAACTGACCTCTCCATCCCGTCCTCTGCTTCGTTTCCGTTCCTCTTGACCTGGCTGACCCCGAGGGCCACATTGATGTGGTCAACACATCGAGAGAGAACCACATGAATGACAGTTTTTAAGATAGGATCAGTGACTGACAGTTAAAAGATCAGCCTGTTACATACTTTTCGTCTTTCAGCTTGATAGGAGGGTGGGGGGGGGGGGAAGGGGGGGGGGGTATCAGTCCAGCTGACACAGGTGTGAATCATTGATGGTGAGCTTAGTATGATTATAATGGGAATTATTGACGGTGAGCTTAATATGATTATAATGGGAATTATTGATGGTGAGCTTAGTATGATTATAATGCGAATTATTGATCATTTCTGGACTTCGCTGATCGATGCGAAAACAAAATTATAGTTAAGTGTCTTGTTTTTGTTGCCCTTGTTTGTGTGGGGGTTTTTTTCCTTACATTACTTCTCTTTGTGTGTGTGTGTGTGTGGGGTGTGTGTGTGTGTGTGTGTGTGTGTGTGTGTGTGTGTGTGTGTGTGTGTGTGTGTGTGTGTGTATGTGTGTGTTCCTCTTCTTCTTACAATTTTTCTTCGCAATCATCTTCTTCAAATTTGTTCTTCTTTGCCTTCCCCTTCGCCCTATTTCCCCCTTTTTTTCTTCTTTTTTTTTGCTGCCTCATTTTCCTTTTCTTCTTCTTCTTCTTCTTCTTCTTCTTCTTCTTCTTCTTCTTCTTCTTCTTCTTCTTCTTCTTCTTCTTCTTCCTCTTCTCCTTTTGCTGCCTCATCTTCCTTTCTTCCTCTTCTCCTTTTGCTGCCTCATCTTCCTTTCTTCTTCCTCTTCTTCGTCTTCTTCCGCTTCTCTTCCTCCTCCTCCTCCTCCTCTTCCACCACCGCCTCTTCTTCCTGCTCCCTCAACTCCGTTAGGAGTGACTGGGGCCACCGCACAGAATAGTTTTTCACCCAAATCCCTCGATTCATGTCGGCTGTGTGCCAAGGCCTGGGTTTCTGCAAGAGTGTCGTTATGCCCATTCTGAAAATATCCATCCCTCATCTTTGTCCTTTTGCCTACTCCTTCACCTCCCCCCCCCCCCTCCTTCCCTCCCTCCCTCCCTCTCTCCACAAGTCCCTAGAGAACAGTTTCGAGCCGAGGCCATTGGATCTTGTAAGGGGTCCACACCAAAGTAGGGTCGTGGTGTGACACTGATGTCAGCGGATCTTGGTATGGCCAGAGCGTAGAGGTGGAATATTGACGTGAAGAAGGGTGGCTCTCTCTCTCTCTCTCTCTCTCTCTCTCTCTCTCTCTCTCTCTCTCTGTCTGTCTGTCTGTCTGTCTGTCTGTCTGTCTGTCTGTCTGTCTCTCTCTCTCTCCCTCTCTCTCTGTGTCTTTCTGTCTGCCTGTCGCTCTCTCTCTCTCTCTCTCTCTCTCTCTCTCTCTCTCTCTCTCTCTCTCTCTCTCTCTCTCTCTCAGGAGTTCATGAGTTCTCTCTGACTCTCTGTCTCTGTCTGTCTGTCTGTCTGTCTGTCTGTTTGTCTGTCTCTCTCTCTCTCTCTCTGTCTGTCTGTCTCTCTCTCTCTCTCTCTCTCTCTCTCTCTCTCTCTCTCTCTCTCTCTCTCTGAGTTCTCTCTGTCTCTGTCTTTCCCTCCCTCTCTCTCTCTGTCTCTCTGTCTCTCCCACTCTCTGTCTCTCTCTGTCTCTGTCATTGTCGCTCCTTCTCTCTCTCTCTCTCTCTCTCTCTCTCTCTCTCTCTCTCTCTCTCTCTCTCTCTCTCTCTCTCTCTCACTCTCTCTCCTGTCCCTTGTGAGGTCATTGGAAAAGGGTAGGGGTGAGGGAGGGCTGAGTGATTCATGATCAGTGATTGGGTATCGATTCTGTGCGGCCCCCTCACATGTGGAAATGTGGAGGTAGTGGAGAAGGTTCAGACGAGGACTGAAGTGGCTGTAGTTGTAGTTGCTGCTGGTGGCGCTGGGTGGGTGGGGGTAGTGGGTAGGTGGGGGTGGGGTGGGGTGAGGTCGGGTTGTTATGTGGGGGGATTTGTGGGGGAGGGGGCAGGGGGCTGTGCGTGTATGTGTGTGTGAATGTGCGCCTGTGTGTGTGTCTGTCTCTGTCTTTGTGTTTCTCTCTGTCTGTGTCTATTTGTCTGTCTGTGTGTCTATCTGTGTGTGTCTTTTTGTCTTGTTTGTGTGTCTGTCTGTCTGTCTGTCTCTTCATTATATATATATATATATATATATAGAGAGAGAGAGAGAGGAGAGAGAGAGAGAGATATATATATATAGATAGATAGATATAAAATATTGGTGTATATATAAAGCTACATAAATGTATATGTATACCCACATATACATAAATATAACAATATATATATATATATTATACAACATAATCATAATACACAAATAGCAGTATCAACACCTAGTATGAACCGCAGTAATTTACAGTATCAACATCTCATCATCGGAGCTAAACAGTGCAAATGTTACATCACAGACAGCCAGGGGAAAATGTAACACCCCCCCCCCCTCCCATCCCCCCCCCCCCCCCAAATCCTCACTGGCTGCAAAATCGAAGAGGAAGCAGAGAGCCGACTAAAGCACAAAAAGCAGACGAGACTGAAGAAAAGAAAGACAAAGAAAGAAAGACAGAATAAGAACAAACACAAGAGCGACAGAACGGGGCAGAAATTTCTAGCACAGAAGTGTTTAGGAAAGTGGGTCTACTCTTTGTACGGAAAGACCTTTATAGAGTCCCCACAAAATAGTGGGGAAGGGGGGGGGGGGGGGGGGGAAGGTGTCGGATGGGAGGGGGATGGAGAGAGAGGGGTGGGGGCGTAGGTAGAAGAAGGTACAGGTTTTTCGGGGTTTCTTTTGTTCTTTTTTTATTTCAAGAATCTGTGTTTTATTTTTATTTTTATTTTATTTTATTCTTTTATATCGAGGATAATGGAATAAGCACTTACGTGCTTTTTTACATCCAGTCCCTGCGTGTATGCGGTTTTGTAAATTCTGTCATCTGATCCTGCCGGCACACAATGGCCTACTCTTATGAAAAGCGGAACAAGATTTAACGTGCGCGCAAGATGTTCTGTGTGCGTTCGCACACGGGGCCTCAGTTTATAGTTTCATCCGTGTGTGTGCAAGTAAAAGAAACAAACATAAGTAGTCATTTTCCTCCTCAAATCAATCAATCAATCAATTATTCAATCCTGAAAAAATAGCAAAGCAAAAATTAACAAAATCTACAAAGAAACAACTAAAAAAAAGAAATGAAATAATCAATCAAACAGTCCATCCTCAAATCAATCAATCGCACACACACACACATACACAACACACAACACACACACACACAACACAACACACACACACACACACAACATACACACACACACACACACACACACACACACACACACACACAACACAGAAATAATGCCAACAATAATGACCAACGCTTTCTCTAGATATTTACTGCGCAGAAGCTCCCATCAGGACTGAACATAAACAGTTATCACTCTGACGAAGGCGACAACAAAAACCATAACACAAAACATAAAAAGAAAGAAAGGAAAAAAGGGCGGGAAAAGAGGGTAAAGGAGGAGGAGTGTATAGCAGGTAACGAGATTGTCCCCGTCCTCTTGCAGCAGTAATCAACCGCCATCTTTGGGGCTTGATTGCCTTGTCCAGACAACGCTTTGTTGCAGACTTTGGCGGCGATGGTGATGGTGGTGATGATGGTGGTGGTGATGATGATGATAGTGGTGGTGGTGATGATGATAGTGGTGGTGATGATGATGATAGTGGTGGTGGTGGTGGTGGTGGTGGTGATAGATGGTGGTGGTGGTATTGATGATGATGGTAAAGATGATGATGGTTGAAGATGATGGTGATGATGATGATGGTGGTTGGTTGGTGGTGATGATGGTGGTGGTGGTATTGATGATGATGGTGAAGAGGGATGATGGTGAAGATGATGGTGATGATGATGGTGATGATGATAAGACGTCGACGACGACGACGATGGTGGTGATGGTGGTGGTGGTGATGATAGCGACGACGGCGACGACGACGACAACGACGACGACGGTGATGGTGGTGGTGGTGCTGCTGCTGCTGCTGATGATGATGATGATACAATGGCATTTGTTGTTGCCTTCTCTGTCTGTCTCGTCTGCTTCTCAGAATGGCGCGCGCGCGCGCGCGCGCGTGTGTGTGTGTGTGTGTGTGTGTGTGTGTGAGTGTGTGTGTGTGTTGTTGTGTGTGTGTGTGTGTGTGTGTGTGTGTGTGTGTGTGTGTGTGGGGTTGGGAGTAGTGTTATGTGTGTGTGTGTGTGTGTGTGATGGGTTGTGTGTTGGGAGAAAGAGGAGAGGAGGAGGGTGAGATGAGTGTGAGAGAGAGAGAGAGAATGTGTGTGTGTGTGTGTGGTGTGGGTGTGTGTGTGTGTGTTTTTGTTGTGTGTGTGTGTGTGTGTGTGTGTGTTGTGTGTGTTGTGTTGTGTGTGTGATCAGTGTACTGCTTGCTTCATCATATATATGTATGCATGTATGTATGTATGTATGTATGTATTATATATATATATATATATATATATATATATATATATATATATATATATATATATATATATGTTGTGTGTGTGTAGTATGGTGTGTGTGTGTGTGTGTGAGTGTGTGTGTGTGTGTGTGATCATCAGTGTACAGCTTGCTTCATCATCATCATATGTTGAGGGTCCTTGTCTCGCTGTCTTAATCAGTGTTGAGTGTGTTGGGTGATTGTTTTTATGTTGTTGTATTTTCTATGTTTTTTTTGTTTTGTGTTCGTGTTTCTTCTGTTCTCTTCTCCTTCTGTTTTTTTTTCTTGTCTGTGATCTTGTTCTTCGTGTGCATCTTCTTCTTCTTGTTCTTCTTGTTGTTTTTGTTCTTCTCCTCCTCTTTCTCCTTCTCCTTCTAATTCTTCTTCTTTTTCTCCTCTATCTCCTCCTTTTCCCTCTTTTTCTTTTCCTTCTCATCCTTCTTTGCAATTCGTCTTCCCGTGTACACCTCTCTCTCTCTCTCTCTCTCTCTCTCTCTCTCTCTCTCTCTCTCTCTCTCTCTCTCTCTCTCCTCTCTCTCTTTCTATTCCATCATTCATCTTCCTTGTCTTTTATTTCCTTCGTTATGTGTTGTTCTTGTTTTTCGTGTACCTTTTTCTTCCTCTTTTCCTCCTCTTATCTATCCCTTTCCCCTTCTGTTTCTTTTTCTTCACACGCTATATTTTTTCTTGTTCTTCCTATCATTCTTCTTCTTCTTCTTTTCCTTCCTCTCTTTCTTTCTTTGTCCACCATTCCTCTTCATCTTTCTCTCTTTCTTTGTCAATGCGTCATTCTTGCTCTTGTTCTTTACGTGTTTCCCTTTCTTTCTCCTCTCTCTCTCTCTCTCTCTCTCTCTCTCTCTCTCTCTCTCTCTCTCTCTCTTCTTCTACAATTTCTTTTTTCTTTTTGTATTCTACTTGTGTTTTTTTGTAGTACAATGCCTGCATTATCTTTTCTTTTATAGTTTAAGATTCATAATTTTCATAGATAAGGTTGACATTCTCGGTTGCAAAGCTACATAGAACACATGTGCTACAATTTAATAGTTTAATGATCATTACGAACATCCTGAAAACACAGAAGAAGGAAATGACCTCCCCCTTTCTCTCTGTTTGCGTGAAAGAGAATGCGAATGCGAATGCGCGCGCGCGCGCACGAGAGAGAGAGAAAGAGAGAGAGAGAGAGAGAGAGAGAGAATGCGTGTGTATGAGAAGGAACATCACATATTTTAACATAGCAATTTTCTGGAATGTTTTTTTCCTGTCAAAGACAGCAAATTTGGTAGGATCAGAGGCATCAGCACTGCCTTTGCATACGTTTACATTACAACTGGATGCAACATCAAACAGCTGAATTAGATGAGTGCTTTGATTTGTTGCCGTACAAGATTCAGCGCTACATAGTTTCCATACATTATTATTGTTGTGTTCTTGTATTCTTCTTCTTCTTTTTCTTCTTCTTCTTCTTCCATTTTCTTCTTCTTCTTCTTCTTCTTCTTCTTCTTCTTCTTCTTATTATTATTATTATTATTATTATTGATGCAGTAACTCAGGAAAGGGAGGTAACTTTTCAGCAGACATAAATAACGATACCCACTCACCCACGCACAAGTACACGCGCACACGCACGCACACGCACGCACATCAACAACAACAAACAAACAAAAGCCCGAACAAAAGAATTTACACTTCAAAAACAAGATTTCAATAGAAAAAAACGGATGCTTATGAAAAAAATTTCTTTTCTAATGAAAGCTGGAAATCATTCTTCTAAAAGAAAAATTTTAGATCATTAAATCTATTTATAACAAATTTCAAAAATTTGTTTCGAACCTTTAACAAGCTACACACATTGTACCACTGTCTGTATCGCAACATTACAAGGAAGATAATGACCGGTAAATCAAGAAAGCTTTCTCTCTTACTTTCCCTTTAAGGTGACCAGCGAGGAGAAAAGGGGCCAGTCTTCCTGTCAGGTTGGCCTTCTCTCTAAAAGTCAACGGAGCAAAACCACAAGACGTAACGGGTAATGGTACAGGGTGGGTAGGGTAGGGTGGGGTGCACAGGTGGAAAACTAGCTTGAAGGTAATGCACCCGTTAAGAGAGCGAGAGGTTCTTGCTTTGTACCCCTGTTGCTTTTGGGTTTCAACACAATTTTATCCAAAGAAGATCATTATATATATATACACGCTCTTACTTTCACTTTTGGGTTTCAGCAAAATTTTATTTAAAAAAAAGATCACATGCATACACATTTATGACAGAGCAGCAACTAGCTAAAAGCTTATACTGTGCTCAACAGCTATGAAAAGTTTAGTCTTTACATTGGGCAGCTGGTAGTTGTTGTTGTTGTTGTTGTTGTTGTTGTTGTTTTTACTGGTTCCAATGAGCTCTGAGATGTAAGCAGAAAAAATACTTCTCCGTGGTAACATTGTAGAAAATCTGTTCTTAATAAACATGTACATAAGTTAAAAAAAAAAAAAAACAAATGAATAAGAAGGTGGCTCCAGGCTGTGGCTATGTACTACTATACATGTACATAGGAACAACATAATATATACGTACATAGGAAAAACATAATATATACGTACATAGGAAAAACATAATATGTACGTACATAGGAAAAACATAATATGTACGTACAAAGGAAAAACATAATGTATACGTACATAGGAAAAACATAATATGTACGTACATAGGAAAAACATAATATGTACGTACACAGGGAGAAACAAAGAAGTAAAGAAGGTGGCTCCAGGATCTGGCTGAATACATGTACATAGGGAAAACACGTCATATATGTATATACAAGGAAAAAATCAGGAAGCAAGCAGGGGGCTCTGGGCTGTGGCTTTGTCCTCTAACTTAAAAGAACATCCTATCCTGAAGTTCATAAAGCCAAAAAAAAATGAGGGGAGAGAATACATTGCTGCACAACTTAGTCCAACCCGAGTCCAAACACCAAAAACAACAAGCAGCCAACAACTATCTCCGCAGAAGCTACAAAAACGACACAATCTTCACCACCTCGTCCAGGTCTTTGCACAGCAAAAAAAGAAACCCTGACCGTGTAATTGACCCAGCCCCCTGTCCTCTCCTGCTGGCCCTTGGTCAGGCAACGAGCCACAGCCTGTAATTAAGCCTGCACCAGCGCTGATTGATAATGAAGGGGTCGCCTCCCCCCTATCTGTCTCTCTCTCTCTCTCTCTCTCTCTCTCTCTCTCTCTCTCTCTCTCTCTTTCTCTTGTTGGGTCCATGCCAGTACTCCTTGCTGGTGGATGTGCATCTTTGGGGAATCGGTGGTCTGCAGGTAATACACCTGACTAAAATGGGAGAAGTTGGAGGTTTGATCCTCGTTTGGATCGTCTCTGCCCCCCCCCCCCCCCCCGCACCGTCTCCCTAAAAGCAAACCAAAAACGAAACAATCAAACTGCCAGATGTTGTTTTGATGGTTTGAGTGTTTAGTAGTTGTCGTTGTTTGTTAGTGTTGTTGTTGTTTTAGACAAAGCTAGAAACTGAAGTCTTGTGGGAAATGTTTAGCGCACATAACAGAACCAGTAGGGAGAGAAGTTTATCTTTTCTCCTGGCAATATTCTGTAGTGAAAAGCCAGTGTGTGTGTGTGTGTGTGTGTGTGTGTGTGTGTGTGTGTGTGTGTGTGTGTGTGTGTGTGTGTGTGTTTCTGTCTCTCTGTTTTTCTGTATCTCTGTCTTTCTGTCTGTCTGTCTGATTTTCTGTGTATATGCGTGTGTCTATGTGTATGGGAGAGAAAGAGAGAGGGAGACAGACCGACAGAGAGAGAGAGAGAGTGAGAGAGAGAGAGACGGACAGACAGGCAGACAGAGAGACAGACAGATAGATAGACAGAGAGACATCACAAACATAGAGAGGGCGAGCATAACGACTGAATGACAATTCCTTTTGCACTGATGCCTTTGAAACAAAACAAAAACCCATCTGTGAACTTTCAGCATCACAGATTACACAGGCCAAGGTGTAGTACAAGGTCAAGAGTTTAACTTACACACTCACACACAACACACACACACACACACACACACACCACACACACACCACACACACACACACACCACACAACCACACACACACACACACACACACACACACACACACACACACACACACACACACACACACACACACTCACACACACAACACACACACACACACACACTGTACCAGACCTACCTTTCTTGTTCTCCATCTGAAACTCTTCTCTTGAAAACTTCAACAGGGAAACTCTTATTTGTAGACAAGAAAATACACCAACCAAAAAAAATCTTCCTTTTGTGAATTACAAGTCATTAAGTACCATTTATTTTTTTGTAGAACTTATGGCTGTCGAAGAGAACGTTATGTGCATTTTGCTTTCAATTTCATTATCCTGATCATCTTCATCTCCATGACCATTATATGTCATCACCTTCCTCATTGCCATCATATCATCATCACTATTATCATCATATCACCATCATTGCTTTGATTTGTCTGTGCAAGATACAGCGCTATATAAATTCCAATTAGTAGTAGTAGTAGTAGTAGTAGTATTGTCATCATCATCACCATATTCATTGTCATCATCACTGTCATCATCACGATCATCATCATCATCTCCATGACTATCATCATCATCATCATCATCATCATCATAACCATCATGAATACCGTCAACATCATCATCATAGCCATCACCACAACCATCATCATCGTCATCATTATAGCCATCATCACCACCACCACCACCACCATCATCATCATCATCATCATCATCATCATAACTATTGTCGTCATCACCAAATCCATGACCTGACTGAGGGATGCGTTGGTTGACAAATGTCTCCAGGCTAGTTCGTTCTGGGGGACGGGACAGCTCAGTGATCAGAGCACTCGCTTCCCCCTGCTAAGGTTAAGCAGCGTCGAGTGTGATTACCACTTGGATGGGTGACCGTTTGTGCGCCTTGGCTTCAGGACAGTCACCCAGTTCACCCAGCTGTAAATGGGTACCTGCCTCTTTAGGGTCAGGGAAGGTAAAGCAGCGAGGGAGAGGAGATGATTGTCGCCCTCAATATGCTGGTCCCTTGAGAAGTTGAGATCTCTGACACCTCGCTCCCCTACGACCACACAGGTTATGGGACACCTTTACCTTTTCAGTCTGTTCTGACTCTGACATAGAGACAGACAGTCAGAGAGACAGACAGACAGACAAACAGACAGACAGATAGATAGATAGATAGATAGATAGATAGATAGATAAATAGATAGATATATAGATAGATAGACAGACAGATAGATAGATAGATAGATAGATCATGGATGAATGGATGTGTGACAGGGCGATAATTAGATTACCTCCCATGCGATCCTCACACACCTGCGAATTGTGCGAGCTCTGTTTCGTTGGGGGGATGGGTGGCTAGATGGATAGAGAGTTAGATAGACCAGCATGTGCATTGCTCATGGGTAACTGCAAATCCTGTAGAACTAGGAATGTAATGAATGTGTTGATGTTAGAAGCGGTTTGTATCGTGTGGCTTTTTCTGTCTATACTGTATGTTGTCACTACAGATGATGCCAGTATTGATATGTTGTATTAGTGTTTGTAATTAACAGTTCTCTCTCTCTTTCTCCTTTCCCCCCACCATAAGCCTATAAGCCCAACCCGCAGTGTTATACGGGTTTAGGGAGGATCATTGTATTTGTGAAAGAAACGAACGTATTCCGTTTGGTCTGAGTACGACCCTGAGAGAGCGTTTTTTCCTTCCTTAAGTTCTCTAGTTTAATGATTAAAAATTGAGTTTAGTTTCAAACTGTGTGTGCATGCATAGTTGTGTATGTGATCACTCATTTCTTTTTGACATATTGTTAGCCTACCTTTAAGTTTCTGTGGCGGCAATAACCCTCCTGTGGTTTACAAACCTGCTCCAGTGTTGTACACCAGTCACACTGTAGCCACTGCTGTCTATGTACGCCAGTCACACTGTTGTCTATGTAGCGTCAGTCACACTGTTGTCTATGTACGCCAGTCACACTGTAGCCACTGCTGTCTATGTAGCGTCAGTCACACTGCTGTCTATGTAGCGTCAGTCACACTGTAGCCACTGCTGTCTATGTAGCGTCAGTCACACTGTAGCCACTGCTGTCTATGTAGCGTCAGTCACACTGTTGTCTATGTAGCGTCAGTCACACTGTAGCCACTGCTGTCTATGTAGCGTCAGTCACACTGTAGCCACTGCTGTCTATGTACATCAGTCACAATGTAGCCACTGCTGTCTATGTAGCGTCAGTCACACTGTAGCCACTGCTGTCTATGTACGTCAGTCACACTGTAGCCACTGCTGTCTATGTACGTCAGTCACACTGTAGCCACTGCTGTCTATGTACGTCAGTCACACTGTAGCCACTGCTGTCTATGTAGCGTCAGTCACACTGTAGCCACTGCTGTCTATGTAGCGTCAGTCACACTGTAGCCACTGCTGTCTATGTAGCGTCAGTCACACTGTAGCCACTGCTGTCTATGTAGCGTCAGTCACACTGTAGCCACTGCTGTCTATGTACGTCAGTCACACTGTAGCCACTGCTGTCTATGTAGCGTCAGTCACACTGTAGCCACTGCTGTCTATGTAGCGTCAGTCACACTGTAGCCACTGCTGTCTATGTACGTCAGTCACACTGTAGCCACTGCTGTCTATGTAGCGTCAGTCACACTGTAGCCACTGCTGTCTATGTAGCGTCAGTCACACTGTAGCCACTGCTGTCTATGTACGTCAGTCACACTGTAGCCACTGCTGTCTATGTAGCGTCAGTCACACTGTAGCCACTGCTGTCTATGTAGCGTCAGTCACACTGTAGCCACTGCTGTCTATGTACGTCAGTCACACTGTAGCCACTGCTGTCTATGTACACCAGTCACACTGTAGCCACTGCTGTCTATGTAGCGTCAGTCACACTGTTGTCTATGTAGCGTCAGTCACACTGTTGTCTATGTAGCGTCAGTCACACTGTTGTCTATGTAGCGTCAGTCACACTGTTGTCTATGTAGCGTCAGTCACACTGTTGTCTATGTAGCGTCAATCACACTGTAGCCACTGCTGTCTATGTAGCGTCAGTCACACTGTAGCCACTGCTGTCTATGTAGCGTCAGTCACACTGTTGTCTATGTAGCGTCAGTCACACTGTAGCCACTGCTGTCTATGTAGCGTCAGTCACACTGTAGCCACTGCTGTCTATGTAGCGTCAGTCACACTGTAGCCACTGCTGTCTATGTAGCGTCAGT
The DNA here is from genome assembly GCA_028751875.1 of Rapana venosa. NCBI lineage: Eukaryota > Metazoa > Mollusca > Gastropoda > Neogastropoda > Muricidae > Rapana > Rapana venosa. The sequence continues at coordinate 9,758,402 of CM054137.1, forward strand.
CACACTGTAGCCACTGCTGTCTATGTAGCGTCAGTCACACTGTAGCCACTGCTGTCTATGTAGCGTCAGTCACACTGTAGCCACTGTTGTCTATGTAGCGTCAGTCACACTGTAGCCACTGCTGTCTATGTAGCGTCAGTCACACTGTTGTCTATGTACACCAGTCACACTGTAGCCACTGCTGTCTATGTAGCGTCAGTCACACTGTAGCCACTGCTGTCTATGTAGCGTCAGTCACACTGTTGTCTATGTACACCAGTCACACTGTAGCCACTGCTGTCTATGTACGTCAGTCACATTGTAGCCACTGCTGTCTATGTACATCAGTCACACTGTAGCCATTGTTGTCTATGTAGCGTCAGTCACACTGTTGTCTATGTACGTCAGTCACACTGTAGCCACTGCTGTCTATGTAGCGTCAGTCACACTGTAGCCACTGCTGTCTATGTACATCAGTCACACTGTAGCCACTGTTGTCTATGTAGCGTCAGTCACACTGTTGTCTATGTACGTCAGTCATACTGTAGCCACTGCTGTCTATGTAGCGTCAGTCACACTGCTGTCTATGTAGCGTCAGTCACACTGTAGCCACTGTTGTCTATGTAGCGTCAGTCACACTGTAGCCACTGTTGTCTATGTAGCGTCAGTCACACTGTTGTCTATGTAGCGTCAGTCACACTGTAGCCACTGCTGTCTATGTACATCAGTCACACTGTTGTCTATGTAGCATCAGTCACACTGTAGCCACTGCTGTCTATGTAGCGTCAGTCACACTGTAGCCATTGTTGTCTATGTAGCGTCAGTCACACTGCTGTCTATATAGCGCCAGTCACACTGTTGTCTATATAGCGTCAGTCACACTGCTGTCTATGTAGCGTCAGTCACACTGTAGCCACTGTTGTCTATGTAGCATCAGTCACATTGTAGCCACTGTTGTCAGTCACGCAGCAATCAGCCTCTTTATCAGTGTCTTCTGTGCTCATGTGGCACTGGACTTGTGTCTGTTTCTGCTGACGACCATGCTATTGAGGGTTCCCTGCTGAAATGTCTTGGAGTCACTCACAATATACACTCTGCCTCACTCATCTCACCTGAGAATCCCTGTGAAAGTACTCAGTGGATGAGAGGTTTTCATGAACGGATGTTTCTCTCCCATTTCTGTTTTTTATGGGAGAACTTGAGGACTGCATCTGTTTTTATTGTACTCCACTTTCAGTCACAGCAGATTTCTCTGCGTGAAATTCGAGCTTCCTTTCCCAGGAAGAGCGCGTTGCCACAAGAGCAGTGCCACCCATTATTGTTTTCTGTTTTCCCTGTTCTCTTCTTGATTTCTGGGCATAACAGTGGTTTTGCTGTTCCCTCGCTGTGGAGAAGTGTGGGCAACACACTGGAGATACAAGCTCAGTCTCAGAGTGAGGCTGAAGGTTTGTTTCAAAGGTTTAGTTGGTGAAGTGTAAGACTGAATAACCTTTGAAAGCCTGTCTGTACGAGCAAAATCGTGGTCATTATATTTCGTTAAGCTTATGAAGTTAACTTATTTATAAAAGTGTTTGAGTTAACTTTATTTTTTGTCTTTTCACACACACACATTTATGGATGTATGCATGCTCGCACACAATCCAATCAAACACACACACACACACACACACACACTGACAACGAACAGCTATGAAATACATTAAAACAAGAAAAACTTTATTTTTAAAACAACTACACAAAATCACACACACACACAATCACGACACACAAGGATAACAATTTGCAGTGTAAACATCATCCATACTTCATGGAGGTTTTAGAAACCTGTTCATGTACAGACCGCCACGAGGCTTTACCTTTTGTCCACAGACAGCGCTTGTGTCAAGCATGGCTGACACCCTGACCTAAGCCCTCTGTTCTACAGCCAGGTCCAAAGCATGTCCTGTCCAGCACACAACCACCCCACAGCCAGGCCACAGAACACCACACAGCCAGGCCACAGAACACCACACAGCCAAGCCACAGAACACCACACAGCCAGGCCACAGAACACCACACAGCCAGGCCAGAGAACACCACACACCCAGACAACACCACACAGAGAACACCACACAGCCAGACAAACACACACAGCCAGGCCAAAAACACCACACAGCCAGGCAGAGAATCAAAGCTGGCCAAGCATGAGACAACTGCAGAGCCATTCTTTTATTGATTATACCTCTGTAAACTCTCTCTCTCTCTCTCTCTCTCTCTCTCTCTCTCTCACTGCTTCAATAGCTAACACGCTCAGTTCTCGCCCCTTTCCCGCGCACGCGCGTGGGTGGGTGTGTGGGTGAAAGTTCCCGGATGTCTCGCTGGGCGGGAGATTATGTGAAACTTTTTGTTTTATTGCACAATGAGTCACAGAGTAAGAGTTTTGTTGTAAATAGAGTGCATGGTTGGCAGAAAAAAATGTCTTTCCGTGAATTTGAATTTGTCCTGTGATGTGCATGTATGTGATTTGTCCAGGAAAAACAAGTACATACATGTGAACACATTATATATCATGTAGTGTTCTCGATTGTAGGGGCGCCATTGGTGATTCAACAACCTGCCCTCTCTCTCTCTCTCTCTCTCTCTCTCTCTCTCTCCATCTTTCTCTGTCTTCCTTCCCTCCGCCTCTCGCGGTGCTTCCTTCATTCAGTCTCAGATGTTGCCCTCCTCCCATCTCCTCCTCCGTCTTGTACACTTCTCCTCTTCTCCTCCCAGTTAAGAGAATAGAAACATAGCATCAAACGGTTCCCAAGCATAGACTTTTGCTTTGTCAAATTAAACGCGAAACAAAAATTATCAGCACTCCAGCTCTGCTATATATAATTTATCGTTTATTCAAGGAAAACATATAGGCAAATGTCTGTGGACATGAAGGTATATATAAACACAAATTCCTGATCTTCTGTCTAAAATATGTTATCAATTTAATAAAGACAATATAAACACATGATTAGGGATCTGAAAGAATATGAACCTGAAACCATTTCCGTTTTATATGAGTTGTCATTGATTTAATGGTAAAGATTAATAAATGGGACTTTTTTCTGACTTACAAGGTAAACGTGCGCACGTGCACGCACACACACACACATATTGTCATTAATATGATGCCAGATTTCTTTGACTGAGCAATGGTATCTCGTGATTTTCTTCACAGAACATTAGGTTATGAGAACAGGGAAATCTACTTCTGCAGGAAACGCATCTGAGTGATGACCTAGAGACAGCGAAAAATGAATGAAGAGTTCTGAAGAATTTTATGTATTTATTTATTTTATTCTTTTATATCGAGGATAATGGAACGTCATTCCTACCTATCTGTCGGTGCGATGACGGGTGTCGTCTGTGGTTAAAACACAAATTTCATTCCTTTGTTTTTTGGGGTTGTTGTTTTTTACGAAGACGGATGAACCGTTTGAAATTTTAGGTAAAGAAATTTTTATCAAGACATTGTCAATCTGACACATTTCTTTTCATCTGTGGACACTCACACACACCAAAAAATCTACAATTTTCAGAATCAACATTGCCCGTAACATGTAAAACTTGACATATCTCCAAAATCAAACAAAAATTTAAAGTTGTGGTATGTCCTTAAGTTGATGTTTTCTATCACTTCAAACTAGATTCATCCCCGGAGTCAGAATGCGGCTATCTTCATGCTGGGCACAAACGATCGCATAATTGTGCAAAATCCCACCATTGTAAACCTCAGATGTAATAGCCAAAGGAGAGAAAACTACACCAAAGTATCGTTATTTTTTTGTTTAAACCCAGAACCAGTTTTACCTTTCACAACAACAACAACAACAACAAGGCAGACTCCACCACACACAAAGATGGCAACCATCATCCACCCCCCACCAAAGCGAAAAGAGGTCAAGCAAGTTTACGGTTCAAATCTTGACCGCGCACTGCCACTACTTATAAACGGGTGCGTGTAGGTGTCTGTCCTTCTAACAGCATGTGTCGGGAGCTGCCCACCCGGAATAACAAAAGGGTGGATTTGGCCATTAGGGGTGGATCAGCATAGCTCACTGCTCAAATCTGAGCCTAATGAGGCGGTTATGTCACGGTGGGAGGGGTGTGGGGGTCATGGGGAGGCTGGGCTTGGATCTGTTGCTTTTTTCTTTCTCTTTTTGTTGTTGTTTTTTTTTCTCTTTTAATCGTGGATATCCTGTGAGAAATGCCACAGTTGAGTATTGTTGCTACGTGAAGGACGCGAGAAGGAGTGGTGATGGGAGAAAGGTGGGGAGGGAGGGTGGTGATTGAAGGGAAGGGGAGGGTGGAAACGAGGAAAGGGAGGAAGGGCTGGTGATGAAGGAATAGGGAAGGCCGGTGATTGAGGGAAAGGGGAGGGATGGAGATGAGAGGAGGGAGAGGATGGGTGGAGATGAGAGGAGGGAGGGGATGGGTGGAGATGAGAGGAGGGAAGGGAGGGGTGGTGATGAGGGAAAGGTGAGGAGGTGGGCCTTCAGATTCAGGTTTTCGTTTTATATATTTTTTTGTTAACTCACCGACATTCAAACACCTACGCTCGCGCACACCCACGTTTCCACCCTGCACACACACACACAACACACACGCCTCCCATTCTTCATTTTCTGGCTTAGGAAGGAAACTGTGTTCCAGTGTGTGGCTTTCTCGGCTGACGTCTACAAGTAGAAGAAGAAGAAGAAGAAGAAGAAGAAGAAGAAGAAGAAGACGAAGGAGAAGGAGAGAAGAAGAAGAAGAAGAAAAAGAAGAAGAAGGAGGAGGAGGAGGAGGAGAAGGAGAAGAAGAAGAAGAAGAAGAAGGAGGAGGAGGAGGAGAAGAAGGAGAAGAAGAAGAAGAAGAAGGAGGAGGAGGAGGAGAAGAAGGAGAAGAAGAAGAAGAAGAAGAAGAAGAAGAAGAAGAAGAAGAAGAAGAAGAAGAAGGAGGAGGAGGAGGAGGAGAAGAAGGAGAAGGAGAAGAACAAGAAGAAGAACAAGAAGAAGAAGAAGAAGGAGGAGAAGGAGAAGAACAAGAAGAAGAACAAGAAGAAGAACAAGAAGAAGGAGAAGAACAAGAACAAGAACAAGAAGAAGGAGAAGAAGAAGAAGAAGAAGAAGAAGAAGAAGAACAACAACAACAACAACAACAACAACAAGAAAAAGAAGAGGAACAAGAAGAAGACAGACAGACAGACAGAGACAGACAGACAGTCAGAGACAGACAGACACAGACAGACACAGACAGACGGACAGAGAAAAACCCACCCTCACTAGGGAAAGAGACAAAGAAGAACAAGAACACACAAAAAGGAGAAGGAGGTGTGACCGGTGGGTCGGTGGTCTAGAGGTTATGCTCCACCCACACAGAAAGCGAGAAGGGCGGGTTTAAACCCTAGTTAAGCCCAAGCGTTTCATCCATTCAGCAGGCCTTGGGTTGCCCCTGGCAACTTTTTCTTTTGTTGAAAAATCACTCATAGGGAAAAGAGATACCCGTGCGGACAGGATTTGGTTAAAACTGGGTGGTGCGCTGCCCTTGTGGCGACGTGCTCTATCCAGGGTGAGCAACTAGAATTTAGCGCAGAGACGTTTGGTGTAATTGAAAACGGTAGCCATAATTCCGTAAGTTGCAATACAATGCAATACAATACAATGTAATGCAGCGCAATGGAATACAATACAATGCAATATGATACAACACAGTGCAATATAATACAATACAATCAATGCAATGCAATATAATACACTGCCATCAATACGATGCAAATCAATGCCATGCAATATAATCAATACAATACAATGCAATACAATGCAAAACAATACGATGCAATACGATGCAATGCAATACCATAATTACAGGTTCTTGCTGAGAAACTGTACAAAACTGAACCATGGCAGCGGCAACACTGACTGTCCATGCTCCCGCTTCCTCATGCACAGCCTGCAGTTCTGTGTGAATGCCATGCACAGCGCACACATCCAACATCACTCAGTCAAGAGAGCTCAAAGTTGGGTACCCCTTCCTTTTACCAGGTCCAAGTGTGGTCAGGTTCTTCTGTAATTATTGGCACCAGCTGGCCCCAGCTGGGCTGGGATGGGGATGGAATGTACAGCAGCTGAGAGCAGCGGAAAGTGGGGCACACTGGCAGCTGTGCATGCTGCATCCTACCATGCACATCAACGCAAAACAGTACAACTAAATACAGAATAATGCAATGTAATACATCACATGACAAAGCAACACACCATGATAATGCTGAACCATACAATGTCCTACAATAAATACTACACAGTACATTGCAATACAATAATTATTGCATAAACCAACGCAGCAAAGTCTACAATATTCAATACAACACAGTCAAGTTTCAAGCATCTCCTTTTAGTTCACGCACATTAAACGTTTTCGCAAAACTCCAAAACCAAGTCAATTTTTCACGTCAGACAAATTTTCGTTTAGGAAAACTCAAGTGTCTCTTTTCCCTGAAGAAGAGGAACATTGAAGGTTATGTCATTATTTTTACCAATACTTGGCCCTCTACAGAAAAAAATCGTTTTTAAGTTTGAAATTTTACACATTATTTTTCTTGTCTGACATGGTAGTTTTTAGAAGTTCTTAGGGAAAAAGAACTTTTGAAAAATTCATATACAACACTCTACACCTCGCTGCTTTACCTTCCCTGACCCTAAAGAGGGAAGGTACCATTTACAGCTGGGGGGACTGTACTGAAGCCAAGGTGCACCAACGGTCACCCATCCACTTTGGTAACCACACTCAACACTGCTTAACCTTAGCTTAGGGAAAGCGAGTGCTCTGACCACTGAGCCATTCCGTCACAAGTGAGAGTAGATGGGCGCCGCCCTCAATATGCTGGCACCTGGAGAAGCTGAGGTCTCTGACTCCTCACTCCTCAACGACCGCATAGGTCATGGGACACCTTGACCTTTACCGTTACCTTTTACACCAGTGTCCTAGATGTTTACAAGCTCTCGCTTAAACGGAAATGGAAAAACGCAGGCCACATCGCAAGCCGAGAGGACAATAGAGGGGAAAAGGTGTAGTACAGGACGGCAGCCCAGAGGCAGCTAGGGAACCCCAGGCTGATCGGCATGTAACCAGACGGCTTCGTGACATCATCAAGAAAGACATGGGGGGTGTGACATGGCACAGAGGGGCACAAGGCAGGAACCGTTGGAGGGAGGGAGGGAGGAAGGGCTGCTACAGAGGGAGGGAGGAAGGGCTGCTACAGAGGGAGGGACACGTGCTGCAGTGGATGGACAACGCCTAGGTGAAGAGGAAGACTAGTGTTGTCCTTCGAGCTGAAAGATGAGCTGGACTCCAACTCCGTGCTTACAGATCAGGGTTGCACAGTGTTTCCTGCTGATTGCTTTACGATATTTTGATTTTTAAAAACCCAAACAAATATACAATTCCTGCTCTCCATCTTTTGTGAACTAGTTTTGTTTGGTGTTGTTTTTAATATCTGTTTTTAAAATGTATCTCTCTGCTCTTCCTTTCTTTAAGTTTTTTTGTAAAGTCCGAGTATCAATTTCCGGTTTTTTCCCCTGTTAAGATTTTTTCCCCTGTCTCTCCCTCCTCTGTTTTGCTAGAACCTATCCTATTTTCTGTTACCCATGTATACACATAATCAAATAGGTGCGCGTATACACATACCTCTCTCTCAGCATTCGATTTTAATAGCCATCTTCTTTTCTCCACTATTTCTGAAAACGATAATTCTCCCTTTCATCTCCTAAAGCCTATCTTTCCACTTGGCTTGGCACAGGTGCATTGTGGCGTGAATGAATTCTTTTTCATACATCACGGTAACTCTTTGATCATTCTGAAAGAGAGAATCAGATATGCTGATGTGCAGTTGATTTGATTTGGTCACAGTCTTCTCCTTGGGCAAGCACAGTCTCTGTCAGATTCAACTTACCCATGACACACTGCATGACAACTTCAGTGCACTAACCCTCCCCCCTCCCCCCACCCCGTCCCCTTCCCCCACTCCTTCAGAAGGTGAAGGAGAAGTCAAAACAAGTCAAATGAAATTCTTCTTCTTCTTCTTCGACGAACGCTCAGGCAGCAAGTGCTGTTGTCTCTCATAGAAGCGAAAATGCTTTGCGCTGCCGTTAAGCGCCTGACAAGTCAGGCCCAGCACATCCGACCTCGGTGTGGGAGAGAATTGTTATCTGTTCAAGTATATCTGGAAAAAGGCAGGCGAATGGATCAATACGGCAGAGCGTAGACAAAAGGGAGGTAAAAGGAACAAAACAGAAACAAAGAGAGGGATAGAAAAGAGGGAATTCCTGGTACAGAATTTCCAGGTGGGGATGCCATTTATACTGATAGGCTCCCGGCTTTCCCGACGGGGAAAGGAAGTCTGCTCAGCGGTGACAAAGATTGATAACCTCTAGGCAGAACCTGCCAGTAATACATATTCATTTCTGACCGATTTAAAGCAAACTTCTCAAGACCAACATCTCAAACAAAGGTTTGTTCATTGTGTACACATTTGGTTGTATTTTGTCGTTCCTTGGCTAGAGCTCCGAGTTTCACCAATGGCAAATGTCTTGTGTATGCGACTGTATTTCACTCACCATGCAGAAAGCATTGTCGTAATATAGAAGCAATAGATTAGCAACCACACCTGGAACAACGTAACAATTTTGTTTCTATTTCACACAATTATTCGGTACCAAATTTGACGTTTCTGAAAGCAAGCTGTATCATAACTCGGTGTATGTCATTCACAGCGTTTGCGTGTTTGTCAAGATCTGAGAGAAAAAAAAGTGTTAAAATAAATGAACGTACTTGTGAGGTAGAGAAAGAGAGAGAGAGAGAGAGAGAGAGAGAGAGAGAGAGAGAGAGAGAGAGAGAGAGAGAGACAGACAGACAGACAGACAGACAGACAGACAGACAGACAGGCAGCAGAAACAAACAAATGCACCTGCATGTATTTCGTAACCCAACACCCTTGAAACCTAAATTAGAAGGTGTTTCCCCTTTTCTCGGGTTCAACAGTCTGTATGAAGTCCAGTAATTTCACAGGACACTGTGTGGAGGGACAGTGTGTGTGTGTGTGTGTGTGTGTGTGAACCTGCAGCTCCGTGCTGTCCTTTGGTCATTCCTGCCTCACGCGCTGCCTTCTTTCCCACGTAGTCTCTGCCCTCTTGTTTACTGGCAGCCTGCAGGGGTAGTCTCCCCTTCTAGCTGAGCGCCTTCCAACTGTCTTGTTGACCACGCTCTCTTTGTCTGTTTGTTTGTTTGTGGTTTTTTCCTTTGTGTTAGGAGAGAGAACAGCTTGTAGAAAGCTCTGAAAGTACATAAACAACACTGCTCCCTTGCGGATGCCGGGGGCCTGTCAGTAAAAATAGCATCCCCACATTCTGGGAATTCTAGGAATTTCCTCTTTTCTATCCCCGTCTTTGTTTCTCCCTTGTTCCTGCTCTTTCTGTCACCTCCTCCTTGTCTATATTCTGCCTTCTCCCTCCATTTTCCTGCCTTTTTCCAAAAAGACTGAAAAGATAACAATTCTTTCTTATGCCAAAGTCGGATGCACTGGGCCAGACTTGTCAAGCGCTTAACGGCAGCATGACACATTTTCGCTCATATGACATACAACAATAGTTGCTGTCTGAGCGTTCGACGACGACGAAGAAGAAGAAGAACAACAACAACACAGTATAGTGCAGTCTTTAATTCAGCTTTTCACCTGTCGGCGTTATCACTTGTGATGGTAGTCGCTGATGCATGCCCGGTCAGCTCTTACCATCTCTGTCTGTCTTCAGTCCTGCTGTAGGTTTCGTCTTTCGACAACTCCGTCATCCACTTGGCTCTGTTCTCCAATAGCAAGTCTGTGGTCTGTCTTCCTTTGTCGTCTCTTGCACTCAGTTTTGCCCTGGGCTACAGTCTTCATGACATGGCAGCTCTGATGTCTTCGTGATAATGTGCAATGTGTTTTATTGTCATTTTCCTTACCAGGCCTAAAAGCTTAGTTGCTTGTTCAGTTTTATTTTCATTTTCCTTACCAGGCCTAAAAGCTTAGTTGCTTGTTCAGTGCTTCCAAAATGCTTTTGGTTGGTATCGTCTTATGGTCGAGTTTATTCTTAGAGTTCTTCTGTAGAAACACATCTTTGAAGTTTTGATTTGGTTTTCATCTGCGGCTTTAAGAGTACATCCTTCACTTATAATGATAAAATAATAATATAATATGTGGAATTTCTATTGCGCCGAATCTTTTGAAGCAAACAAACACAATCGTTACACTTCCATATAATACAAAGGGCCAAATAAGTGCACGTAGTATTTTAAGTTTGAGCTCATTCGGCAGTGCAGGGCCCTTCTGGTTGGTAGTCCAGCGGCAGCCTGACATTGATAAGCTTCCTGTGGACTTTGGACCCTGAGACACTGACCTGGGGAGACTCAGTTTGGCTGATGGTGAAGAGATCGAAATGAGCGGCGTGGGAACAGCAGGACGGGAATTTCGCAGAAGAAAAGACAAAGTAAAAAGAGAAACCTCCTCGGCAGAAAGTGAGAGACGTGGTAGAAAGAGAGGAGAGAGGGTCAGTGTGGGTGTGTGTCTTCCACAGCGTAGTCCAGCCTGGCGTGAGTGTCCTGTAGACGTGGTTTCCTGCCGCGTAATGCCTCGCCGTGTGTCTCTCTGTTCTTCATTATCTGTTGTTGTTTGTTTGATGCTGTTGTTGCTGCTGATGCTTCTTTTATTACTGGCCTCCTCCTCATCCTACTTCTTCTTCGTCTTCGTCATTTTCTTTTTTGTCTTTCTTCTTCTTTGCAAATCTACTTTGCCTTTCTTCCTTCTTCTTCTTCTTCTTCTTCTTCTTCTTCTTCTTCTTCTTCTCTTCTTCTTCTTCTTCTTCTTCTTCTTCTTCTTCTTCTTCTTCTTCTTCTTCTTCTTCTTTGGAATTTTTCTTCTTCACAATTCTACCTTTTTGCAACTCTTCCTCTTCCTATTCACAATTCTTATTATTATCATTACTATTATCATTAGCAGCAGCAGCAACAGCAGAAGTAGTAGTAGTAGAAGCAGCAGCAGCTGTTGTTTCTGCCATTGTTGTTGTTTTTGTTGCTGTATCATCATCATCACCGGCTTCATTATCATTATCATCATCATCATCATTATCATCCTCCTTATAATTATAGTTCCAATCCCTATTCAGACAGACAGTCCGACACAACTTCACTTTCCAGCCCTCTTAGAATTTCTTAAGCAGGTGGGTTTTCCCTGATCTGCAGTGGCACTGTGACAGAACAAATTCTGACCTTTGCATTGAAAATGATAGACAAAAAAACTAAAGAGAAAGTATCGACAGCTTACATACAGTCATCGCTACAAACTTACAGACCAGAACAATTCCCGCATGAATAAAGAATGATCGTGTCACATATTCCTCTCGGTATAAGTATAGATTCGGAATCGTCAACTAAATGCTGAAGGTCATGCCTTTTTACCTTCACATTATACTTCAGTGTTACCCGAGAGAAGTTGTTATTGATGATTATGAATGACAGCACAATACAACCAGAGAATATAACGATGATAAAAAATATGAACATATACCTTTCTTCAAGAAAAAGAAGTTGTGGGAAGTTTTCTGTTCGTGTAGTGTAAGATCCGAATGTGGTTTTATAAATAGGAACTGACTTAATGTAAAGGTTCTTCTTCTTCCTCTTCTTCTTGTTCTTGTTCTTGTTGTTGTTCTTCTTTTTCTTCTTCTTCTTCTTGTTCTTCTTCTTCTTCTTCTCTTCTTCTTCTTCTCCTTCTTCTTTTCCTTCTTCTTTTTCTTCTTCTTCTTCTTTCTTCTTCTGTCTCTTCTATCTTCTTCTTTTTCTTCTCTTCTCTCTTCTTCTTCTTCTCTTCTCTCCTTCTTTTTTCCTTCTTCTTTTCCTTCTTCTTCTTGTTCTTGTTCATTCTTGTTCTTGTTCTTCTTCTTCTTCTTTTTTCTTCTTCTCCTTCTTCTTTCACTTCTTCCTTCTTCTTCTTTTTAATTCTTCTTCTTCTTTCTTCTTTTTGTTTCTTCGTTGAACGCTCAGACAGCAACTATTGCTGTCTGTTATATGAGCGAAAATGCGTTGCGCTGCCGTTAAGCGCCTGACAAGTCAGGCCCAACGCATTCGACTTCGGCACGGGAGATGATTGTTACCTTTTAAGTCTTTCTGGGAAGAAAAAGGGCTGGAGACTGGACCAAGAAGGCAGAAAACAGACAAGAAGGAGGGGACAGGAAAAAGGAAACAAAGCAGAAAAAAGAGAGGGATGGAAAAGAGGAAACTCCTAGCACAGAATTGATGGGGGTACCATTTATACTGACAGGCCCCCGGCATTCCCACCCCAACCCCCACCCCCCACAGATACATACAGATACACACACTCACTCACGTACGCACGCACGCACTCACACACACAAACACTCACACACACACACACACACACACACACACACACACACACACACACACACACACACACACACACACACACGCGGAAGGCTGATTTCTTTCAACCATTTCGTATTTATTGTCTGTGTATACCACCACAACAAAATAGCAATGACACTTGCTCTGTTTGAAATCCTCTATTTCATTTTTGTGGAGACTTTTAAACAAATTTCATTTGGTCTCTACAATCTCATTAGAAATGAAGACGAGAGAGTGTTGTGAAAGATCGATACCATTCTCCACAATACAAACACTCTCTTTCCTGCCCTTCTTGTTTTGTATGGTGTGTGTGTGTGTTGCTGTTGTTGTTGTTGTTGTTGCTTAGATTTTACGTCTGTTCACTCAAAGTGATATTAGATGTGTGTTTGTGTGTGTGTACGTGTGTGTTTGTGTGTGTGTGTGTGTGTGTACATCGTTGTGTGTGTGTGTGTGTGTACATGCGTGTGTTAATGCATGCGTACATTGTGTGTACATGTGTGTTTGCAGGCACTTAAGTGTTGTTGTTGCTGGGCGTTTTTTTCAAACTTATTTTATTCAGGGGGAGGGGTGGGTAACATTGCACAGTTATAAAGATACAAAACATATAAACATTTTTGGAGAGAGAGAGAGAGAGAGAGGAGAGAGAGGAGAGGAGAGAGAGGAGGAGAGAGAGAGAGAGAGCCTGTCAGGAACACAGCCAGATCAACTGAGACAGAGAAAGAGGGACAGCCTGACAGGCAGACAGACTGACCGAGCGGCCCCAAATAGGCTGTTGCTGTTATTGTGACTGTATGTACTGGGTTGATCACATTGGGGTTTTTTGGCAGATACATCTCTTGAGACCGAGAGCTACAGTAGAAACACGTTTTTTGATGGCAGTGGTATGTTTCTGCCTGAAAGAAAGTTTAAACATTGATGTGGGCATTGAGAGGTTGTCATGAACAAGGTTATATACAGCTTTTGTTGTTGATGTTGTTGTTGTGGTGGTGGTGGTGTTGGTAGAGTTGGTGGTGGTGGTGGTGGTGGTGTTGGTAGAGTGGTGGTGGTGGTGGTGGTGGTAGTTGGCAGAGTGGTGGTGGTGGTGGTGGTGGTGGTGGTGGTGGTGGTGGTGGTGGTGGTTATTTCGTAGTTGGTGGTGGTGGTGGTGGTGGAAGTGTTGTTTTTGTCGTAGTTGTTGTGATGTTATTGTTGTTGATGTAATTTCGTGATGTCTTGTTATTAATCTAGATGCTGAAAACATGACCAAGAAGGTTTTATTTTGTTGCTGCTGCTGTTGTTGATGCTGTCATTAATCCAGTTACAGCAATTATTACGGAGAATAGTTGTGGTTGTTGTGAATTTTGAGCAAATTATCATGGCCTCAAAATGTGTTGCTGGGTTAGAGGAGTTTTGGTTTTGCTAAAATCATGAACTACAAATTTTAGTCGTATAATCAGATGCAGAAATCATGACCTTGCAATTTTTTGTTGCTGTTGCTGCTGCTACTGCTGTTGCTGCTGCTACTGCTGTTGTTGTTGCTGCTGCTGCTGTTTTTGTTGCTGCTGCTGCTGTTGTTGTTGCTGCTGCTTCTGTTATTGTTGTTGCTGCTGCTGCCACTGCTGCTGCTGCTGCTACTACTACTACTACTACTACAGCTGCTACTATTACTATCACTACTACTACTACTACTACTACTACTACTACTACTACTACTGCTGCTGCTGCTGCTGCTGCCTGCTCTGTTGCTGCTGCTGTTGCTGCTGCTGCTCCTCCTCCTCTTCCTCCTCCTACTACTGTTGCTGCTGCTGCTGCTGCTGCTGCTGCGGCTACTGCTGCCTATTCCAATATGCAAATCAACCTATGACTGGAGTGATGGAATAGACCCAGTGGTATCAGTCATGTATTATGTATTCGCGAAACAGTGCAAGCTAAAATCTCTAGGGAGCAAATTTCACTTTGTACTAGGAGGTCTGAGGTTGGAAAGGGAATGTTTTAAGTGCTGAACCATGTTTTAAAATTTCTGCGGCACTGCGCAGCTAACTTTGCATATCGTATGGATTTGGGTCGTGTGTCTGTGTGTGTCTATGTCTGTGTGTCTGTGTGTGTCTATGTGTGTCTGTGTGTGTGTGAGTGTGTGATTTAAATGTTTTTTTATTCTTTTCTTTCGAGGATAATGGAAAAAGCACTCCTGTTCTTTTTTACATCCAGTCCTCGTGTGCATACAGCTGTGTACATTTTGTCATCCGTTCCCACCGGCACACAGTGGCCTACTCTTCCGAAAAGCGGAACGGGTTTTAACGTGTGCGCATGATGTTCTGCGTGCGTTCGCACTCGGGACCTCGGTTCATAGTCTCCTCCGAAGGCAGACAAAGAAAGAAAGAAAGAAAGAAAGAAAGACAGAAAGAAATAGAGAGAGAGTCTGACAGACAGACAGATACACAGACAGACAAAGAGAGACAAAGACACAGACACAGAAACAGAGAGACAGAGAGAGAGAGAGAGAGAGAGAGAGAGAGAGAGAGAGAGAGAGAGAGAGAGAGAGAGAGAAGGAGAAGACCTCATAGGCAGGAAAAACAACAAAGAAAAAAGAAAGAGAGAAAGAAGCAGACAAATTGTGACAAAGAAATCAGGGAAGACTGAAAACAGCACTAGTCGTGATATGGAGAGCAGACAAAGAAATGTGCATAAAAAGCCTTGTTTACATCCTATCCTGAAAAAAAATTCAGTTAAAGATACAACCTCCTTTTAGAACAAGTTCAAAACATTCGCTCAGTAAAAATTAAACCCCCAAAATAAAAAACACGACACACGTTTAATAACAATAACAGGAACTGTATTAAGGTTAACAAAATTACACAACGTGTGCTTTATAAGACTGACAGCATTTTCAGTTTAAAAAGAGAACAGTAACAATATGTTTTTACAACAAACAACAAGAAACTGATTTCGGCTAGAAAATAAGCCCAACACGATTTATATAACAACGACAGAAAATTGCGTTAATACTTCACAACAACATTGTTTCATAACAAGTCTATAAGGAACGTAAATATCAAGGAAGAGAGATAGACTAGACATACAGACAGCCAGACTGCGAAACAGAGAGAGAGAGAGAGAGAGAGAGGGAGAGAGAGAGAGGAAAGAGAGAGAGAGAGAGAGAGAAAGAGAGAGAGAGAGAGAGAGAGAGAGAGAGAGAGATGTTTCTTTTTACAGCGGAGATAGAAACTATTTGATTTAGCCATTTTTAGTTCCAGTGCTCCCGTGGTTTTGTTGGAGTTTTATTCTTGTGGTGGTTATTTTTGTTGTTGTTTTGTTTCGTTCTTGTGTTTTGTTTTGCTTTTGGTTTGTCGTTTATTATTGGTTTTGTTGTTGCTGCTGTTGATTTGTTGTTGTTGTTTTTGCGGGTGCCTCTTTTGAGGGGAGAGAAAAGAGGCGTGTGAAGGGTTGTGGTGAATTTTTGACAGCGAATGTAATTCGTAAGAAAATCCCTGAAAAGGACACACACACACACACACACAAACACACACACACACATACAACACACACGCACACACAACACACACACACACACACAAAAAAAAACACACCACCGACATAAGACAGACAAAACGATGCACACAAGCAAAAATACAAAGCGACAGACAGACCAACAGACAAAGAGACAGACAGAGACAGAGATAAACAGTAGGCAGCGGCAAGAAGCAGGGTGGCCCATGGACAAGGGCGACACACATTCCAATAGGACTGGGCCAAACATGGGTAGGGCGGGGGCACAGTCCGGCCTAGTAGCCAATGTCCAGAAGGAAGGGACAGAAGCAGGGTGGCCTGTGGACAATCATCATCATCAATGCCTTTGTGCCTTATTGGCACGTAGGGCAGCAACAAAAGTTCTCCACTCCTGTCTGTCCTGGGCTAGCTTCTGAATGGTTCCCCAGGTATGTTGGAAGGTCTTCAGCTCTGCTTCAACAGTCCGACGCCAAGTGTTCTTGGGTCGTCCTCGTTTGCGTTTTCCCTCTGGTGTCCAGTGGAGGGCTGTTCGGGCGATGTTTCCCTGTTCCCGACGGCAGATATGCCCTATCCATCCCCATCGCCTGTGCATGATGATGTCCATGCTTTCTTGGTTGCAACGGGCAAAAAGTTCTTGGCTGGAGATGGTCTCAGGCCAGAAGATGCGCAAGATTCTTCTGAGATTCTTCGTGTGGAATGTGGATAGTTTATCGAGGTCACTCTCAGTCATCCTCCAGCACTCCGAGCCGTACAAAAGGGTGGAAAGTACACAGCTCTGGTATAGTCTTAGTTTGGTTCTGGTGCTGTACTGGGACGATTTCCACACATTGTTCAGATTTCTGTAAGCATTTCTTGCTTTGCTAATCCGGTTCTTGATGTCGCTGCCTGCTCCACCGTCATGCCTAACAGTGTTCCCGAGGTACGTGAACTCTTCAGTTGTTGGTAAAACTTCTCCATTCACTGTGACGGGTGAGGGGCCCGCGGACAGGGGAACGGACATTCCAGTAGGACTGGGCAAAGCTTAGCTGGGGTGCACAGTCCGGCCTAGTAGTAGCCCTTGTCCTACAATACAACAGCAGGCAGAGTGCTACTTTAGCGCCTTACACAACGCAATAGAAAACAGCAGAGAAGAGAGAGAACAAAAAAACCCTTGGAAAGTTAGAGGGAAACACATCAGTGGAATAGAGGGAGACAGAGAGGTAGGAGTGGTTGGAGAGAGAGAGAGAGAGAGAGAGAGAGAGAGAGAGAGAGAGAGACAGACAGACAGACAGACAGACAGACAGACAGACAGACACAGACAGACAGAGAGACGAACGAACGGTTATTTCACCTTGGTCAGGAGATAGACAAGGTAACAAGGTTTTTTTCTACCGATCCCTGCGTTTGAAGATAGTCAACAACAAGGGGTTTTCTTTTGCAATTAAGAGAGAGAAGGGGAAGTGAGAGAGAGAGAGAGAGAGAGAAGTGGGAGAGGGAGAGTGAGTGAGTGAGAAAGAGACACACAGCGAGAGAGAATGAGAGACAGACAGACAGACACAGATGCAGAGAGACACGGACAGAGAGAGACAAAGAGAGAGATAGATACAGAATCAGTGAGAGACAGCCAGACAAACAGACAGACTGTTACATGGAAAGTGGGCGGTCAGGAATGAAGAAAAGGAA
>CM054137.1:9785972-9795972 GCA_028751875.1 Rapana venosa
GGGCTGTATTCGCAGCGAAAGGTTTGCTGACAGACCAAAGTGCAGGAGGAAACACTCCAACACCAAACCCCAAGACAAGCAGTTGCCATTCCTTTACCTATCCCCATGTCCTGTGGAGATGCCACAGGCTCTTTCAGTGTAGATAGCATAATCACTTTCTCGAAATTCTGTGCTAGAAAGTTCCCTATTTCTACCACCCCCTTTGTTTCTGTCATTTTCCTTACCTTTCTATTATCTCTCTTGCTTATTTTCTGCCTTCTCGAGCCTATCTACTTTTGTTTTCTCTATGACATTTTTCCTGCATCATTTTGTTCTGGTGACTAAGTGTTGATGTTGAAAACTCTGGGATGGGCACAGGATGTCCGTTCTGCAGTGGTATTTATTTGCTCATGTGGCATTTTTTCCCGTGTACTCTTTTGTACTTTGAAGTGTATAGCATTCTTTTCTATGCTTCTTTTTGTAACCAGGGGATGATACATTAAGCAGACTGCTGGCTACATCAACAGGCCTGGTTTTATTCACCTTAAAGAATTCATTGAATAAGGTAGTTTGTCATTTTATTTAAGATTGACGGTGTTAGACATTTGAAGGGATTACGTGTGTTGCTGCTGAACTTGCGGTGAATGTTGCTGGAAATGCTGAAATTGAATAAAATGACAGCCCTGAAATAGCCTTCATGATCAGTAGCGCTATATAACGCATGCAGTGAAATGAAAACACTACTCTAACAAATTCTTCCCACTTTTTTAATCCAAGACTGAAAACGGAAACTAGCAAACGGTACATTACACGCATATCTTTGTGCTACGTGATGTTAAGAGAGCATCATAAACTTCAATCCTTTGTCTTTTTCTTCATCATCATCATCATCTTCTTCTTCTTCTTCTTCTTCTTCTTCTTCTTTTTTGTCGAACACTCAAACAGCAATACTGTTATCTGTCATAGGAACGAAAATGCGTTTCGCTGCCGTTAAGCGCCTGACAAGTCAGGCCTAGCGCATCAGACTTCGGCGTGAGAGAGAACTGTTTTCTTTTAAGTCTTTCTGGGGGAAAAAAGGAATAATAATAATAATAATAATGTATGGAATTTATATAGAGCGAGAAGGCAGACAAGAGACAAGAACGAGGTAACATGAAGAAAAGGAACAAGGCAGAAACAAAAGAGGAGGATAGAAAAGAGAAGATCGTTAGACCCAGAACTGTCCGGAAGGTGGGGATGCTACTTACACCGACAGACCCCTGCATGGCATCTATCTCCACGGGGGGAATCCCTGGCCTAGATCCAGACTTCTCCGGCCTGTGCCAGACTGGCCCAGCTTTGGGCGCTGTGCCGGCCACTTGGCGCCACTGACTCTGTCTGCTGCAGTTATCGATTTTGTCCAGGAGGAAAAAGCTGGTCTGCGTAGGATTGTTTTGTTGTTGCTGTTGTTGTCATTCATTGATAAAGAAAAGAGGGAGGCGGAGATTTGAAAGGAAGGCAGGAAGCGAACAGTGTTGTGATGTCTAGTGAGAGTTCTGTGACTGGTTGTTTTTGAATGGCAGGGTGTTGGTTTGTAAGTGATGTCCACACGTTTGCAAGTTGAACTTTCCTTTTCTCTGTCTGTCTTTCTGTCTGTTGCGTTTGTGTCTGCTTCTGCCTCTCTTTACTCGCTGCTTCCATGTCTCTGTCTCTGTGCCTGGCTATCTGTGTTTCTCTCTGTCTCTTTTCCTGTCTATCTTTGTCTGTCTGTCCGTATCTCTGTCCCACTGTTTGTCTCACTCTCTGTCCCTGTCTGTCTGTCTCTGTCTGTCTGTTTCTCTCTCTCTCCTCTCTCTCTCTCCTCTTCTCTCTCTCTCTCTCTCTCTCTCTCTCTCTCTCCTCTCTCTCTCTCTCTCTCTCTCTGTCGCTCCTAAATGACGAAGATGTCCTCAAACAGCTTGACTACACCATTTCTATTTATTTTTACTGGTACCGTAATTCCTTCACTTTTTCCTGATCTATCAGTACTTTTTTCCGTTTGCCTGTCTTTCTTTCTTTCTTTCTCTTTGTTCTTTTCTTTTCTTTCTTTCTTTCTTTTCTTTCTTTCTTCCTTTTCGCTGTCTTTTATTTTCTTTTCTTTTTTTTTCTTTTTTATCTTCTCTTTTCTTCCTTTCCTTCTTTCATTTTCTTTCGTTTGCTTTTTTTCCTTTTCTTTTCTTTCTTTTCTGTTTTTTTTTCTTTTCCTTCTTTCTTTCTTTTTTTTTTCTTTTCTTTTTTTCTTTTCTTTTCTTTCTTTCTTTCTTTCTTTTTCTTTCTGTCTTCCTTTTCCCCCATGTCTTTCCTTTCTTTTCTTTTCTTTTCCAGGCTTCTTTCTTTTGTTTTATTTTTTTTCTGTCTCTTTGCCTATCTTTCTTTCTGTCTGTCTTTTTTTCTTTTCCTTTCTTTCTTTCTTTTCTTTTTTTCTTTTTTTTTTTCTTAATATTCTTTGAAAATAAATCTCTGCCTGTTCCATTCATGTCTATTGTTCTTTCTTTCTTTCTTTTCTTTGAAAAATCTCTACCTAATCCTGTATATATGTTTGTTATTCATGATACGCCTGGAGTATGGGTAAACTGCGACGGTTTGACTCTGGTCACTTGTTATTGCTGTTACTGACTGAGTGGTTGGCTGGTCTATTGCTGGCTTGTTATTCGGCTGGCTAACTGTCTGGTTGTTTGGTTGAACTGGCTGGCTGTTTGTTTGTTGGGGTAGGTGGTTTGTGTATGTGTGTGTGTGTGTGGTGGGGTGTGGGGGTGTGGGTATGGGTGGGAGTGTATGAGTGTGTGTGTGTGTGTGTGAGAGAGAGAGAGAATGTGTGTGTGTGTGTGTGTGTGTGGTGTGTGTGTGTGTGTGTGTGTGTGTGTGTGGTGTGTGTGTGTGGTGGTGTGTATGTGTGAGAGAGAGAGTGGAGAGAGAGAGAGAGAGAGTGTGTGTGTGTGTGTGTGTGTGTGTGTGTTGTTGTGTGTGTGTGTGTGTGTGTGTGTGTGTGTGTGTGTGTGTGTGGTGTGTGTGTGTGTGTGAATTATGCTTTTTCCTGTTGATTTTTTTGTATAAATATTGGTAACACAAATAGCGAAAACAGTAACGCATACGAAAAGGGTGAGAATCATGGTGACATGAATAGTAATAAGTAACAACAACACATAAACTTTAACAAAAATTCAACAACGATTATATAATCATATCATTAGTATAATCATAACCATAATACCTACTATTATAATCATAATCATATAAAAACCTTCTTCATCACGTTAATCACGTTAATGTTCCGCTTTTTCGGAAGAGTAGGCCGTTGTGTACCGGTGGGAAGGAATGACAAAATTGACAAAACTGCATACACACGGGTACTGGATGTAAAAAAGCACGTGAGTGCTTATTCCATTATCCACGAAATAAAAGAATAACTTTTGTTAATAATCATTGTTACGGCCCTTCATCAGATCAATCCGTCATCAAAAACTAAAAAAAGAGCTGAGTTCTTCACAAAAATAAACTTAACAATACTTACACGACAGAAAGCGCGATTGTGCCTTTAGCAACATATTTCAAGAATTTTAGTCGATTCAAAAGATTTTCGAAATAAGAACGATGACACTTAAAACAAACATTGCAGAGATAGTTTTTTGTTTGGTTATCAGTAGAAGGCACCCTTCAGTCTCGTAAAACGACGGAGATATTGAAAGAGCAAAAGTGGAAGTACGGTGTGTTTGAAGGAAATAAGAACAGTCACACTTGAATCAGACACGCACGCAGATAACCCCTATCGAGTTATTTCAAGAACAACAAAAAATAGAACCACAGCTTATTTGAAGCAACATTTACGCTTGAAAAAGACAGTGACCTACTCTCAGCAAAATAAAGATAAAACATTGAATTACAAGGAACGAGATTGTTCATTTCCAAAAAGACATGTACGTACGTTCACCAAGTTAAAGAGAGAGATCAGGAATCGAATAACACCGTAATGGAGGTAAGAAAATTTGTACTTGAAAAAGTCATTTACCTTCACCAAGTTATTTAAAGATTAAATCGAATTATACAGTATCTGAAAGAGAACGCTGGCACTTTAAAAGGTCATGTAGAATCACCAAGTTATTTAAAGATTACAAGTAGAATTACATGCTGTTTAAAGTGAGAACACTTGCACTTGAAAACAAGCTGTGTGTATATGGACCTACACCAAGTTGTTTAAAGAAGAGCAGACATGGGATTGTATGGGGGTGAAATAATAATATAATAATACATGGAATTTATACAGCGCTATATCTTGCAACTAAAATCGTTGACACGTCAAATATATATATATATATATATATATATATATATATATATAAGAGAGAGAGAGAGAGAGAAGAAAAGAGAGAGAGAGAGAGAGACATATTGCAGGTAAATATTATTATTACTTTTTTTCCTAGATGGCTTGTTGAAAAACGCACATGCATTGTTTATTCAATGTACCATCTGGAAATAAAAAATTGACTTGATTACAGATAATACACACTATATTTATATATATATATATATATATATATATATATATATTATATATAAAATATATATATATATATATATATATATAATATAATTATTTCAGAGAGAGAGAGAGAGAGAGAAGAGAGAGAGAGAGAGATAGATAGATAGATAGATAGATAGATAGATATTCTAAACTCCTCCACAAAGACTCTTCATTCCGGAATAACTGATGAGATGACATTGTAATCAGATCTGGTGCTCTCCACTTGCTGTCTTCTGAGTGTATCCAGTTTATACTACAGTGTGGATGTTAGGTTGGTTGGTGGGTTGGGTTTTTTGTTCCTTTCTTTGGGAGAGAGAGACAAAGGGAGGTGCTGTTTTGTTTCCATAAAAAGACTTTTTTTTAAAAAGTTGTCTTGCTGCCGAGGGTATCGCATTTTTGCTCATATAACAGACAGTAATAGTTGCTGTCTGAGTGTTCGACGACGACCACGAACAAGAAGTAATGCGCCAGACAACTGAAATTCGAGTTCACGGAGTGGAACCGCAACCCATTCTTTATCGTCGTCGGCAAACTGCATTTTCTCCAAAAACGGCAGTGCAGGGTCAATCTGAGGTCTGAGGTCACTTCCGATGACCTCTTTTTCAGGGTTTCCATGCGCTTTCGCTGCGTCAGACATTTTTTTTTTGTTTTTATTCTTTTATATCGAGGGTAATGGAATAAACACTCATGTGCTTTTTTACATCCAGTACCCGTATTAGTATACGGGGACTGTAGTATTTAGTGCACCGTATGCGGTTTTGTAAATTCTGTCATCCGTTCCCACCGGCACACAATGGCCTACTCTTACGAAAAGCGGAACAGGATGTAACGTGTGCGCATGATGTTCTGCGTGCGTTCGCACACGGGGCTTCGGTTTATAGTCTCATCCGAAAGACTTTTGGGGAGAGTGGAGTCTGCACTGATGTTAACTCCAGGGGAAAATATCCCCTTTGAACGGGAATCGAACCCGGGTCGTCAGATTGTAAGCACAATGTTCTAACCACTAGACTATCCCGTCAAAGGGAGGTAATCTTATCCACGCAGTAATATCGATCTGTCTCTTTGATATCATAAATCGTCTGCAAAACCGAGAGGCTAGCATGCTGAATTTCAGTTTTGAACAGGGTTTTTTAATGTTGAAATGAATCAACCGCAAAGCACTACCATTGTAAAAGGTAACGTAGTATCTGTATGCTTGAATCGTTCATTATACGTTGATAGTTTTGCCTGATGTTGTCAGCAGTTTCAGAGGCGTGTGCAAACCCAGTGTTGGGGAATGACATCAGTGCTGTTGTATTACAGTGGAGAAGGGAGGGGGGGTCACATTAATTGCAATCGGACTATACAGCACAGATAACATTCTTTAAACCAGATCTGCGCTCTAGAGGTAACGCACCTGCCTAAAATACAAAAAGTCTGGGTTCAATACCCGTTTGTGCCCGAAAATTTTCCTCCCATCCACTGGACCGCGAGGGGTGGTCTGGGTGCTAGTCTTTCGGGTGAGACGATAAACCGACGTCCTGTGTGCATTGTGTATTTAGCGCACGTAAAAGAACCCACGGCAACAAGAGAGGTATCTTTGGCAAAGTTATGCATAGAAAAGCCACTCTGATTTTTTTTTAAAAATCACACATGCAGACAGGAAAAGACAAATTGGGTGGTGCTGCTCTTGTGGCGACATGCTCCTTCCTGGGAGGAGAGCAGCCCGAAATTTCACGCAGAGAAATCTGCCGTGACATAAAGTAATGATATACAACTACAGCTTTTGACAGAAAGCTCGTAGCCAGTTCGAACAGTCGCTGCTGAACTACTGTGATGAAAAGGTCACGGTAAAGGTGTCTCATAACCTATGCCCTCGCTGGGGAGCGAGGCATCAGAGACCTCAACTTCTCCAGGGGCCAGCATATTGAGGGCGGCGCCCACCTCTCCCTCGCTGCTTTACCTTACCTGACCCTAAATAGGGCAGGTACCCATTTACAGCTGGTTGAACTGGGGGACTGTACTAAAGCCGAGGTGTGCAAACCGTCACCCATCCTAGTGATAACCTCGCTCCATGCTGCTCAACCTTAGCTGGGATAAAGTGACTACTGCGTTGATAGACTGCCATTAAACTGGCCAGTGGTGAAGGGGGCCAGTATGTCTTCAGAGTGACATAGCTCCATCCAAGCCAGTGACTAGTGACATAGACATTAGATACCACGGCCAAAATGTCAAGGCCTTCTTACTGAAGTGAATGACTACAAGCCATGTATGGGATCATCTTGGCTGGTCAGCCACACGGAGCCCATTGAAAAGCGTGCGGTCAAAGATGCGTGGAGAAAGAGTTTAGCCAGCTGAACTAACCTGCATACGCCTCTTAAGTTCAGTGTACCGCACATGCTTATTAAGGGTTTCCTTTTTTATATGTCTTTTGGGGGGAGGGTGGGGGGGCGATCCGCGGTTACATCTCCGAGGTTCACCAATGGTGAGATTTTTTGCGACCATTTCTGTTCAATATGAAGGTAGCCGCATTCCACCTTTAGGGGTGAGTTCTAAACACGACACCATTTAGCGTAAGGTTCCTTTTTTTTAATTTTGTCATCCATCCTTACTTGCACGCAATGGCCTACTCTCCTGAAGGGCGGACCAGGTTCTTACCGTGTGCACAAAATAGTCTGCCTGCGTTCGTACATGGAACTGTATAGTCTCATCTGAAGGACTTCTGGTGAAAGTGGAACCGGTACTGATGTTAACTTTAGGGGGGAACTCCCCTCAAGCGGGTGTCTAGGTCGTGGCTCGAACCCTCGCCTTCAGATCGCGAGCTGAACGCTGTAACCACGAGGCTATGCCGCTGCCCCCTTATCAGGCTGTCAGATTAGACAGAAGATAATCACTGTATATATTTGTTTTTGGGGAGAGGGGATAGCTCAATGGTCGGAACACTCGCTTTTCCAAGCTTAAGTTAAGCAGTATCGAGCGTGGTTACCACTTTGATGGGTGATCGTGTGCATGCCATGGCTTCAGTACAATCCCCCAGTTCACCCAGCTGTAAATGGGTATCTGCCTCTTTAGGGTCAGGGAATGTAAAGCAGCGAGGGAGAGGAGATGGGCGCCGCCCTCAATATGCTGGCTCTTAGAGAAGTGAGGTCTCTAATGCCTCACTCCCGTACGACCACATAGGTTATGGGACACCCTTACCTTTTAATATTTGTTTTCCTAAGAGAAGGGTGTTTATGTAACAGCATTGCCAGGGACAACTCTGTTTTCTGTCTGTCTCTCTGGCTGGTTGGCTGTGTGTGTGTGTGTGTCTGTCTGTCTGTCTGTCTCTGTCTCTGTCTGTCTCTCTCTCTCCATTGTGTGACTGCTGACATCAACTGATTTGGATTTGTTGTCTCTCAGACAACACAACAGTTGGGGTGGCCATTTGGCTTTTCTGTGGCTATTTAATGATAAAATGCACAGTAATGGGCCTTTTACTTTGAACACACACACATTATCCTCTAAATAACAGAATAACCACACACACACACACACACACACACACACACACACACACACACACACACACACACACACACACACACACACACACTGCTACTTGAACGGAAAGTATATGGACACAGCGTAAAAGGCAGACACACTCACATGCACTGGCTTAACTCGCTCACATACGTTCATTTGCAATGTCCCACTCCTGTATACGTACAGAGAGAGAGAGAGAGAGAGAGAAAAGAGAGAGAGAGAGAGAGAGAGAGAGAGAGACAGACAGACAGACAGACAGACAGACAGACAGACAGACAGACAGACAGACAGAGAATAACAGTATTGATAACCGTATTTATTTATCGCCACCAAAGCTGATAATCTGTTAGGCACTGCATCACGATGAAACAATGCCATGTCCCGCGCGACACCATTACAATGACGTGGAATCCATGCCAATGGTGTTGTCTTTTCCTTGTCTTTACATGACTAATCAACTATGAAACATTAAAGGATCTCGTCAAAGACATAGAGAGAGTGAGATAAACAGACAGACAGGCAGAGAGGCATGCACACATAGTGAGAAGAGGGAAGGGGTGAGGGGGGAAACATAGTGATGTACGTATTGTTTGGTGTTACTCGCACATTGGTTATCATTTTCATGGATGTTTAGGGTTTGTTTCAAAATACTCTGCGTTTCTTCCGCACTCGGAGAAGGAAAGCTTTTGAGAGCCAACTACTGCTGCCTACTGCTGCTACTTCTACTACTGCCAATACTGCTGTTACTCTGCTACGTCTACTACTAGGCCTACTGTTATTACCACTGCTACCGATGCTACAAGTGGCGCTGTTACTATTAATACTGCTACTACTATTACTGCTGCTGCTGCTGCTGCTGCTGCTGCTGCTGCTATTACTACAAGCACTATTATTCTATTCCTCACTACCACTATTTTAGCAGCAGCAGCAGCAGCAGCAGCAGCAGCAGCAGCAGCAGCAGCAGCAGCAGTAGTAGTAGTAGTAGTAGTAGTAGTAGTACCATTATCATTGCTATTATCACTATCAGTAGTAGTTGTATTATTATCAGCATCATTATTATTATCATTATTATTGTTATCACTATTATTATTATTATCATTGTTATTGTTACTGTTATGATTATCGTTGTTGTTATTATCGTGTGTTACAGGCGGGGCACTATGACATCCAGTCCTCGATGTGAATGCCGCCACCGATAACTCTCTCCGATCTAACAGTTGACAGTGAGTGATCCCCCTTCCATCTTTTCTGTCTAAAAGATTATATCACTTGACGCTTGTTCATACCATGACATGTTACGAGATGCCAGGAAAATGGCAGGGGGTTATTGTTTTGTTTTATTTTGATTTTTTTCGGTTGTTTATCTATAGGTGTTTGGGGGGGTTCTGTTTTTGTCGTGTTTTTGTTGTTTTTGTTTTTAGTCTTGTTAGGGGATGCATCATCTGAAGGTTGTTGGCGCAAATTCAGGTCGTCTCGTCTCACAGCAACAAAAGCTAACTGACGTTTCTTCAACAATTATTGATGTGTTGAGATTTAGAACGGAGGTAACTCAGCGGTCATTGCACTCGTTTTCCCCAAGCTAAGGTTAAGCAACTTTGAGTCTGGTTACCTTTTGGATGGGTGACCGTTTGTGCGGCTTAACTTCAGTACAGTCCCCCACTTCACCCAGCCTTAAATGGGTACCTATCTGCCCTCTTTAGGGTCAGGGAAGGTATAGCAGCAGGCGAGAGGAGATGGGCGCTGCTCTCAATACGCTGGACCCCTAGAGAAGCTGGAGTCTTTGAGCTTCTCAAGGACCGCATAGGTTATGGAAGCAACTTTACCTTTATTTTCAATTGTAGTGGTTAGACCGCCGAGGTCATAATCAAACAGCATCACGGGGAGAGGGTTTGAATCTCCCCTAAGGTGTCTGTTTAAGAGGATTCTCCCCGTGGAGCTAACTTTGGTACTGACTCCATTCCCCTGTAAGTTCTTCAGAGGAGT
>CM054137.1:9803472-9805972 GCA_028751875.1 Rapana venosa
TCTTTCTTCCTTCTCCTTTCTTTTAGCTGCTCCTGCTTTTCTTTTCCTTCTTCGCATTCTTCTCCTTCTTTGCAATTCTTCTTCGCAATTCTTCGCATTCTTCTGTGCAATTCTTCTTCTTCACAATTCTTTGCATTCTTCCTCTTCGCATTCTTTTTTTCTTTGCAATTCTTTGCATTCTTCGCAATTCTTCGCATTCTTCTTCTTCGCATTCTTCTTCCTCACATTCTTTTTCTTCTTCTCCTTCGCAATTCTTCTTCTTCGCTATTCTTATTCTTCGCAATTCTTCTTCGTAATTCTTTACAATTATTCTTCTTTGCAATTATTTCTTCTTTGCATTTTTCTTCTTCTGCTTCTTCTTCTTCTTCTTCTTCTTTCTTCTTCTTCTTCTTCTTCTTCTTCTTCTTCTTTTTTTCTTCATCTTCTTCTTTCTTCTTCTTCTTCTTCTTCTTCTTCTCTTTTCTTCTTCTTCTTTCTTCTTCTTTTCTTCTTCTTCTTCTTCTTCGCATTCTTCTTCTTCTTCTTCTTCTTCTTCCATTCTTCTTCTTCGCATTCTTCTTCTCTCTTGCTTTTTTTCTTCTTCGCATTCTTCTTCTTTTTGCTTTTTTCCTTTCTTCGCATTCTTCTTCTTCTTTCTCTTCTTTTCTTCGCATTCTTTTCTTCTTCGCATTTCTTTCTTCTTTTCTTTGCATTCTTCTTCTTCTTGCATTCTTCTTCTTCCTCGCTTTCTTCTTCGCATTTCTTCTTTTTTCTTCTTCTTGCATTTTTCTTCATTTCCATTCTTCATTCTTGTCTTTTTATTATTTTCTTCTGTTTCTTCTTACCTTTGACCTAAGTATGGGAGTGGAATTTTTAATGGGCTCTGTGAATCAACTGATCATTAAGTCATCCATCCGTCCATCCATCCATCCATCCATCCATCCCTCCCTCCCTCCCTCCCTTCCATCCATCGATCCATCCATCCAATTTCTTCCTTCCGACATTGCATCTTTCCTTCCTTTCTTCTTTCCTTTCTTTTATTTTTTCCTTCCTTCCTGTGTAAGAATGAGTTGAGTGTAAGCGCTTTGATTTGTCTGTGCAAGATACAGCGCTATATAGATTCCATATTTATATTATTATTATATTCCTTTTCTCTACTCCATTATTTTTATTCTCATTTATTCCTTATCTTCTCCTCCTCCTCTCTCTTCTTCTCATTTCATGCCAGTGATGTTACAGACGCGGAGGTAGCCATCGATGTCAAGCCTCTAGCCTTGGGGGGTTGACCCCCCCCCCCCCCCTCCTCCTCCTCCTCTTATTCTCCTTCTTCTTTCCTTACTTCCTTCCTTCCTGTCTTCCTTCGTCTCTTTCTTTCCTTTCTTTCTGTATTCTATTTCCTCTACCCTCCTTCCTTCTTTAATTCTTTGTTGTGGTTGTTTGTTTATTGTTTCGTCTGTGTGTTTTTTTCTTCGTGTCTTTGTTGTCTGTTTTTGTGTTTGTGTGTGTGTTTGTGCTGTCTTTGCTGTTGGGTGTTGGTTGCGCTGCTGTTCTGCTTTGCTTGTTTGTGCTGGGTTGCTGCTGCTGCTGCTGCTGCTGCTGCTGCTGCTGCTGTGTTGTTTGTTGTTGTTGTTGTGATTTGTTTGTTTGTGCTTTGGATGGGATTTTGGGGGTTGGGGGAGGGGGGAGGGGTGTTTCTGTTGTTGGTGAGATGGGGGATGGAGTTGTTAGTTTTATTTATCGGCTTAGCGTTTTTGTTGGGGATTTGTTTCTTTGTTTGCTTCTTTCTTTGTTTTCGGTTTGGTTGTTTATTTGTCGGGATGGGGATGGGGGGGGGGGGGGGGGGGGGGGGGGGGGGGGGGGACTTGATAACGGGAGTTTCTTATGTCTTTTTGTTTGATTTTTAGTCAGTGTGACTTTTTTTTAAACTTTGTTTTTCTTTTTCCCTGTGGCCTGTGGACAATATTCATGGACTCAAGGAATCTAGCATTCATTCGTTCCTTCATTCTTTCCTTCATTCCTTCCTCTCTTCCTTTTTTCCTTCTTTCCTTCTTTTCTCCCTTCCTTCCTTCTTCTTTCCTTCCTTCCTTCCTTCCTTCCTTCCTTCTTTCCTTCTTCCTTTCTTCCTTCCTTCGATCATTCACTCGTTCATTCGTTTGTTTATTCATGCCGTCATTCACTCATTCATTTATTAAATTATTAGTTTGATTATTCATCCATCCATCCATCCATTTATTCCTTCATCCATTCATTCATTCATTCACTCACTCATTCATTCATTCATTCATTCATCCATTCACTCACTCATTCATTCATTCACTCACTCATTCACTCACTCATTCATTCATTCACTCACTCACTCATTCATTCACTCACTCATTCATTCATCCATCCATTCACTCACCATTCACTCGTTCATTCATTCATTTATCCATCCATTAACTCATTTACTCATTCATTCATCCATTCATCTATTCATTCCTTCATTCATTCATTCATTTACTCACTCATCCATTCACCCATT
>CM054137.1:9820972-9833472 GCA_028751875.1 Rapana venosa
TTTTGATTGTGTGTGTGTGTCTTTTGTTTTGTGTGTGTGTTTTGTCTTTTGTTTGTGTGTGTGTTTGTCTTTTATTTGTGTGTTTGTCTTTTGATTGTGTGTGTGTCTTTTGTTTGTGTATGTTTGTCTTTTGTTTGTGTGTTTGTCTTTTCTTTATGTGTGTGTTTGTCTTTTGTTTGTGTGTTTGTCTTTTGTTTGTGTGTGTGTGTTGTTGTGTTGTTTGTCTTTTTGTTTGTTGTGTGTGTGTGTTTGTCTTTTGTGTGTGTTTGTCTTTTGTTTTGTTGGTGTGCTTGTCTTTTGTTTTGTGTGTGTTTGTCTTTTGTTTGTGTGTTTGTCTTTTGTTTGTGTGTGTTTGTCTTTTGTTTGTGTTTGTCTTTTCTTTATGAGTGTGTTTGTCTTTTGTTTATGTGTGTTGTCTTTTGTTTGTGTGTTTGTCTTTTGTTTGTGTGTGTGTTTTGTCTTGTGTGTGTGTTTGTCTTTTGTGTGTGTTTGTCTTTTGTTTGTGTGTGTTTGTCTTGTGTGTGTGTTGTGTTTGTCTTTTTTGTGTGTTTGTCTTTTGTTTGTGTGTTGTCTTTTGTTTGTGTTGTGTTTGTCTTGTGTATGTTGTCTTTTGTGTGTGTTTGTCTTTTCTTTGTGTGTTTGTCTTGTGTTTGTGTGTTGTTTGTCTTTTGCTTGTGTGTTTTGTCTTTGTGTGTGTGTTTGTCTTTTGTGTATGTGTTTGTCTTGTGTGTGTGTTTGTCTTTTGTTTGTGTGTTTATCTTTTGTTTGTGTGTGGTTGTCTTTTGTTTGTTTTGTGTGTGTGTTTGTCTTTTGTTTGTGTGTGTTTGCCTTTTGTTTGTTTGTTTTTCTTTGTTTGCTTATCTGTAACAACACCTGTTTGTATCCTTGCCTGTTGTTCACAACTTCTACACACGAATGAGGAAAGATCCAGTGCAACATTAGTTCATTCTTTTCATTTACCCTTGGGAAAAAATATCGAAGTCTGCGTGTTGGGTCTTTTGTCTGTTTGTTTGTTTGTTTGTTTGTTTGTTTGTTTTTTGCTTTTCGATATTTTCTATTCTTACTATCATGTTTATCATTATCATCTGGATCATCTCTCTCTCTCTCTCTCTCTCTCTCTCTCTCTCTCTCTCACTCTCTCTCTTCTCACTTTTGCTTTATATGTGTGTCTCTATCTGCATGTCTGTCTGTCTGTCTCTCTGCTTATTGTCTGTCTCCCTGTCTTTGAGACATTACCTTTGTAAGTGCATTCATGAGTAGTTTCCATCCCATTTTTGTCACACATGTTGACCTGTCTCTGTCTCGCCGTACTTCTGTCTCTTTTTGTGTGTCTTTTAGCATGTTTCTGTCTGTCTGCCTGTCTGTCTGCCTGTTATCTGTATCTCTGTTGTCTGTCCTTTGTCTTTTCATTCATCTTCATTGTGTATAGTTTTGTATTCACTTTTAGGCTTTTGTTTTTAATCGCTGTTGGCGTGCAAATCATGAGAGTGAAACAGCAGGTTGGTTCTTACCTGTGTCTGTTTCCTTGAGAACTTTCAATCAATCAATTGATCAATCAAATGACTAATTAATCAATCAATCAGTCAATCGATTACTTATTCAGTCAGTAGACATTTCTGCTTTATCATTCAATATTTTCCACACACAGAAAAAGGAATCAGTGGAAACAAATATTTTTTCAGTTTTTGCATTTTTTTAGTGGTACAGATTATATGTTACGTAATTGCAACCTTTTCTATATTCGGTACCACGCGCATGCGTGTGTGCATGCTCGCGTACACACACACACACACACACACACACACACACAATCACACATATATTTCCTCTATCCTATGTAGACGAATGAACAAATAAACATAACGCACAACCAAAACCACCAAATTATTTTCTTAACCACTGTCTACGCTGTTTAGCGTGTTAGTGATGCTGACTATCCTAGTTAACTGTGTCTTCATGACAATAACCTCCTGGGAACCTCCCTCCTGGGTTGAGTAAGTAATCTCCCTTTAAAGTTACTATTGTCATTATCTGATTCTCCGTTACTTTTCAACATAATCACTTGTCACTTTTAGTTCTTTTCACGTGGATAATTGCAGTCCATTGTCTGTGTCCGTGTTACTTGTGCGCATGTGCGGAAACCCTTCTTCCGGTTCCGGGTCGCAGCCAGCTAACTTTGGGTAAAGAGTTTGTGAAACGGAAACACAACAGATAGACATGATGCACGTTACTTTGGACAAAACGCAAAGTAAAAGAGGAAGGGGTGAGGGAGGTCAGAGACAACAGACAGACACAGACATACAGAGATTAACCGCATTCATGCGCACTTCTCAAGGGATACAGACAAAAGGACTGCGGTCATCCCACTCTGCCTTATTTTCTTTCTAACGCATGAGTGTAGGCATTTTTGGTCGACCCGTTTTTTTTCCTGGCTACTTTGTACTGTGTTGGAAGCCAGTGTGTTCCTATTTGCTTGCATGGACTACAGGCATGTCTGATCCATTTCTCTGGTCTCCTTTGAGAACTGAAGCTGACAGCTCTATGCTGGACCTTTACGGTCTGTAAGCCATTTTCTGTGCTAGTATTTTCGTCCGCATGTATTTTGATATGAGTATTCTCAGTTTTTTGCGGATTTTATATTTCGGACTGTTTATAGCAATTTTATCAATACAACTAGTTACTGATTCGGTGTGAAGTAAAATGATTTGTCGCCTGTAGATGTTTGGACAAGGAGGGGGGGGGGGGAATAAATTCAAAATCTGCATTCAACTTTAGCGTTTTCATTGCTGTGTACAACGCAATAAGTAGAGAGCAGCTATTCCGAAGCCAGTCCATTAAATAATTCTTAAGATCAGTGTTTTTGTAATGGATACAACACCAAGTATCCAGTTGTTGGGTTTCAGCGTTGAAGTTGAACTCTACACAATAGGGAGATTCTTCAGGGGAACTTTTGTGCAGAAACGTTCAGACTAAAAATGAGATTTGAATCGTTTGTCGTACAAAATACAGGGTTGTAAACTAGTTGACCACACACACACACACACACACCACCACCACCACCACTGGTCTTTCATCTTTACTAACGCCATTTTTAACCAAACTTGTCACTGGATTTTCTCCACACTTGGTTGCTGCTTTTCAGCAACATTTGCTTGTAGTTGTTTTACATAGTGTGTTTTTTCTTGTGTTTTTTTTTCCTAATGTGTGCCGCAGTAGTATTGTTGATTTTTTTAATCTATGTATTGAAAATCTATAATTTTTTTCGCAGCTTTTTTTTGCTACTCTTGCACTACCAATTAGATGAGTGCTCACAATGTTTTTACCTTTGCTCTTCAACTTTTTGCTCTTCTCACAATCGCTCATAGCACGTTTGCTGTGCTCACTAATACGATTTGATGTAACTTGATGCACTTTTTGCTAATATTACATTAATTTTGCAGCTAGTTTTACGTTTTCATAGTGTGACTGATGCTGTATGATTAAGTTATTGCTTAGAAATGGTATTTTTCTTTATTATCAATCTTTTTTGTTTTCTTTTCATCCCTTGTCCTTCCCCCTCCCCAAGATTCATTATTCAATGTAGCCAGTACCATTAACTAGTAATAAGATAGGGGCCAGGAACTATACAGGAACCAAGACATCGGAGCAGCGGTTCTAATGAACTATACACTAAGCAGATAGATCTCTATGCCCAGTCTGACCACAAAAATAGTGCGCTCTCGTGGCATTTCTAGATATACGCGCTACTTTCCAAAATACCACTGAGGTTTCTGATTCGTTTAGAGAGAGTTGTCAATCAATGCAGTGTTTTCAAAACCAATACAACACGTTTGAAAAAACATGTCGAAACACGACCTTCCGAAACACTAAAAGAAAAAAGCCAAATCGCGCAGTTTATGGCATGTTATCGTTTCTGCATTCCCAAGACCCTGGACATTGTGTGAACAGTGAACGGAGACGAGAGTGCCAGTCTCTGGAATGCACGCCATCGGTACCTGTCCAACAAACGTCACCATTCAGACGGTTGGACAAAACCAGCAGGCAATGATGGAAACATGAACACGAAAGAAAATGTAGTCTGGAAAGAAAACGGTGTGTCCAGATGACCAGAAAACATAGTCACCACCTGACCTGACAGGCGCAGATCCAGATCCAGATTCAGCATATTTGATTGCCGTACAAGCCTGTAGACTTATTTGGCACATGAACCAACATCAAGCGTAAGCCTGAAGAGGGGACACTCCGCTAGCGCGAGCTCAGCAAGCCTGCTAACACGCACAGAGAGATGTGTTGCTCCTTCAGATACAAGCAGACTTGCAAAACTATCCAACCTGGAACTTTTGCAAAAGAGTAACGGATTTCACAAAGTAGATTTTTTATCAAAAAAACGTGTTTTGTTTTCAGAATATTTTGTACATCGTCGTCGGTAATAAGTACAAGCAGATCAACAACAAGAAGCTTTAAGATTATAATTATGGTGATTATAGATTTCATACGTTTGTGTACTTTTTTTTTTGGCTCAAATTTTAAATGCGATAGGAATTACTGGGCTTTGCGATATTGTTGAGATTCTTGGTAGCGCAAGCGTCCATCATAGCCCCCCTTTATCCTCTGGTTACAGATTGGAAAGGGAAAAAAATGATCAACAAAAATATTATCTCCCCTACCAGATTCCAGTCTTCTGCCCCCTTCCCACCTCCCCCTCCCCTCCCTCAAACAGCCTGTCCCCCTCATCTGCACTGACTTGTCTGCCAGAAGGTTCCTTGACTAGCGGTCACCATGTTTAGTATCACCGTAATGATCACCATTATAATCAACTGTGTCTTCATGGCCCGAGAGAATGGAGCGCCAGAGGAGTTAGAGTAAGTATGGCTGGAGACAGGCTGGTGGGAAGGGGGGGGGGGGGGGTGTTATGGCCAGATAACGTGCCTGTGCTGTGCATACTATGGCAGTGTATCATTCGTATAGATCGATACGTACCTGTATGTCATCAGTTAATCCTCCGTGAGTGTGTGTGTGTGTGTGTGTGTGTCTATCTGTCTGCCTGTGCGTATGTTTCATCCATATATGCCCACTCCCCTCTTGTCCAGTATCCTGGCTGCCTTAGCTTCCTCAGTATTCTCCCTTCCCTGTGCGTACTATTAGAATAGTTCCCTAATACTCCCCCCTATCTTACCTCGTACTGTACCCTCCATGACTACCCTCCCTTCCTTCTCTATATTGCTGTGTTAATTCCCTTTAGTTTACATTGCCTTCCCTTGTGTTCTGGGAAATGCCACCATGAGGAACATGCCCGAAACCTGGAGCGTAGATTCAATGTTCGTTTGTTGCTGTTGTGTATTTTAGCTTCTTTTATGTTAATTCGTCAGTGGTGTGCTGCTGTCCTTCTGTTTGAAAACAGTAGTGTAGATTCTGCACAGTAGATATTATGTTGGCTTTTCTTTTTATCATTCATTTCGTTTCTAGACATGAAGACTTACCTGAAACTGTATGGCTGATGTCAGCTATATTAAATCCAAAAACCTCTTGTTGGTATGGAGGGGAAAATTTGTATTTTTCTTCTTTGTAGTTGACTAATGAACTAATGCATGTTTTACTGACTGGCAATTGTATTTTCATGCCTGTAACTAATTCTTAAATGTGAAAACAAAAAGTCAGTTAGATTGCATGTTCATGATTGTGATAAGATTGTGTACGTAATGTAGTGAGCGGTAATGATTGAGAAATTTGAACATACTATCTTCTTTTTAAGGGGGGGGGGAGGAGGCTAAATTTATCTTTTTCTTTTAAATTCAATGATGTGAGTCAATGCATGTAAATGAAGCTAGCTCTGCGAGTGTGTGTGTATGCGTGTGCGCGCGCGTGTGTGTTTGTGTGTGTGTGTGCGTGTGCGTGCGTGCGTGCGTGCGTGTGTGTGCGCGCGTGTATGTACGTGCGTGCGTGTGTGCGTGCGTGTGTGTGTGGTGTGTGTGTGTGTGTGTGTGTTTGTGTGGATGTGACAAACAGAGAGACAAAGAGAGATGTGTAGGAATAGATTGAATAAGAGATGACCATCCCTAGTGCTCAGTGCTGAATGCTGCCTCCCCCCCCCCCCCCCTTACATCCCACTGCTAGACAGACGGCTGTAGGACTGCAAGTGCATGTGTGCATGCTTAGGTCAACATAGCAATCAACAGGCATGCAGATGTTCCATAAGCAATATCTTTTGAAAATGGTCAGAAAATGAATTATGAGACACGTAAACATCTAAACATGATAAAGAGATGAAAAAAGAGAAAGACACAGACCAAACAACCGACAGAGGGACGAAGAGTGACAATCCTTACAGAACGATATGGAAACAGAGAAAGACACAGACCAAACCACTGACAGACAGACGAAGAATGGCAATCCTTACCAATTACGAAAAAAAGTAAAAGCTACTGCAATCATAAGCGAAAGAGACACGAACGTAAAATTAGAGAGAAAAAAACTTTCAATGAATAGCAAGTAAATGATTCTGCAAAGAGTCAAGGGGGAAAAAACGGGAGGGGAGGGGGTAACTGTGAACTGTTGCATGTACTATATTCAAAAGAGCCCGGAGCCCACTTTTTTACTCGCGAAAAAGCCACAGTGGTAAGGCTGTACGAACCAAACACAACCTTTAGCAACTCAGTATTTCGCTTAAAGAAGATTAATAAATTTGAGATGAGAAGAAAATAAGTATTCATCGCCTCGTGGATGGACTTTCACATCTCCAGACAAAATCAAAGGATGGATCATGTCTCCCCACTAAAACAGAGTTGTGTACTTTTTTATGAACAGATGTCACCTGTTTATGTGCCTGACGTATAATTAATAATAATAATAATAATATATGGAATTTATATAGCGCTGAATCTTGTAAAAACAAACAAATCGAAGCGCTTGCGCTCAAATCATTTACACGCATGCAACTCTATTTAAACATAATGAACAACATATTTCAAATCATGCGCGCGCACGCACGTACGCACGCACGTACGCACGCACGCACAAACACACACACACACACACACACACACACACAAACACACACACTCGCCCGCACACTTAGGAGGTGAAGAATGCTGTTGAAAATTAGGGACAGATATGAGGGGAAAGCCTCAGGTAGAAAACAAGTGTGTTTTGAGGCTGGATTTGAAGGTATCAAATGAAAGTTTTTGGCGAAGTGAAAGAGGGAGGTCATTCCAGGTGGATGGACCAGAAATAGAGAGAGAGCGACGGCCAATTATCCACCCTTCACTGATCGAAGCTCTAAAGCTAACGAGCGCACCTGCCGAAGAGAGTGAACACTCTGGGTTCGATTCCCGTTTGTGCGCAAAACTTTTCCTCCATCCACTAGACCGTGAGTGGCGGTTTGGGTGCTAGTCTTTTGGATGAGACGATAAACCGAGGTCCCGTATTCAACATACACGTAAAATAACCCACGGCAACAAGAGAGTTGTCCCTGGCAAAAATGTTGCTGACGAAAGCCACTTTGATGGGGAAACAAACAGGCCTACACGTGCAGACGGGAAAAGAAAAGAAAATGAATGGGTGGCGCTGTTCTTGTGGTGACACGCTTTTCCCGGGGAGAACAACTCAAATGTCACGCAGACAAAATCTGCTGTAACTGAAAGTGGTATACAATACAATACAGTACAATACAATACAATACAATACAATACAGTACAGTACAGTACAATACAGTACAGTACAATACAATACAGTACAATACAATACAATACAGTACACAGATATAATGCTGGATGCTCGTGATGTAATCTGTACAAGGGAAGTAAATCATGTAATGTCTCATTGACCGCTTAACTCCCTTGCGCCGAATAACCGTTATTGCCAGAGAAGCTAACTTGATATCATTATCTCCCGTGTTCGGATCGCTGGCGTGTATGTTACCCTAGGGTCATTTTCTCCTTCAGAGTTACTGAACAGTTTTGGTAGTTAATGACTATCAACGTAAACGTAAACAAATTAGATTATCATATAACATAAATTCAAATTCAAATTAAAAAACTTTAATATATCAGGGACATTCTAGCGCCTTACAAGCCGTACATAAAAACAGTAAACATAATATCACGGGGGAGGGGGGGGGAGGGGGTTCTTTGAGAAAAGAAAAGTATTTTGTTTTGTTTTTATAAAAAGTTCCTTCCGTAAAAACGATATTGGATTAGTGAAATTAACTTTGGGCTGGAGATAAAACAGCAAATACGTGACTTAAAAGACGGTAAAGTAACTGACAATTGTAAAGAATAAAGAAGGGAGAAGGTATCGAAACGCTACCTTGATACTGTTGTAAAAACTCCCTCCCCTCCTCCCCTCCCTCCCCCCTCTCTCCCCCTCTCTCTCCCTCTCTCTCTCCCTCTCTCTCCTCCCCTCTTTTCTTCCTCTCCCTCCCTCCCCTCCCCTCTCTCCTCTCTCTCTCTCTCTCCCTCCCTCCCTCCCTCCCTCCCTCTCTCTCTCTCTCTCTCTCTCTCTCTAACAATTTACCCTTGAAAAGTAAAACTCAGAGACAATAAAACCCATCAAAATGTGTATGAATAAAGTAAACACCATAACGTATCACAGCGGATGGTTATCAAACAGATGTTGTAAGATAATGTGTATGACAGCTTTAAAGAAAACTGACATAGTGAAGTGGCATGCGATGTCTGTTTTGTTGGGTTTTTATGTGTATATTTTAGTCGATTTGGATTAAGAGACGATTTTTTTTTAATGACGTTTTTTTTATGTACCAAGTTAAGTCTAAATGACTTTTATGACAAGAAAGGTTTGGGTTTTTTTTTTAATCTGAATCTGTCGTTGAATTAAAAAAAAAAAAAAAGGATTTATACAAAATAATGATGTTTCTTTTCTTTGTGCCAAATAAGTCTTCATGACTTTTACAGTGATGAAATATTCTGAATCTGAAAACCTCTTTCTCTCCCTCCCTCTCTCTCTCTCTCTCTAACTCTCTCTCCCTCCCTCTTTCTCTTTCTACCTCCCTCTCTCTCTCTTCCCCCCCCCCCTCTCTTTCTCCCTCTCCTTCCCTCCACCTCTCTTCCCCCTCTCTTCCCCCCTCTCCTCTCTCTCTCTTTCTAACTCTTTCTCTCTAACTCTCTCTCTCCTCCCTCCCTCTTTCTCAATCCCTCCCTCCTCTCTCTCTCCCACCCCCCACCCCTCTCTCTCCTCTCTCGCTCTCTCTCTCCCTCTCCCTCCCTCCCCCTCTCTTTCTCCCACCCTCCCCTCTCTTTCCCCTCTCTCTGTCCCCCTCTCCCACCCTCCTCCTCCCTCCATCCCTCCCCCATCCCTCACTCCCTCCCCTACTCCCTACCCTCCCTCTCCCTCCCTCCCCCCTCTTCCCCCCCCCTCCTTTCCCTCTCTCTCTCTCTCTCCTCCTCTCTTTCCTCTCTCTCTCTCTCCCCCCTCTCTCTCTCTTTCCCCCTCTCTCTCTCCTCCTCCTCTCTTTCCCCCCTCTCCCTCCCCCCCTCTCTCTCTCTTTCCCTCCTCTCTCTCTCTCTCTCTCTCTCTCTTTCCCTCTCTCTCTCTCCTCCTCTCTTTACCCCCCTCCCTCTCCCTCCCTCCCTCTCCCTCCTCTCTCCCTCCCCTCTCTCTCTCCTCTCTCTCCTCCTCCTCTTTCCCCTCTCTCTCTCCATCTCCCTCCCTCCCCCTCTCTTTCTCCCACCCTCTCTCTCTCTTTCCCTCTCTCTTCTCCCTCTCTCTCTCTCCTTCTCTCTTTTCCCCCCTCTCTCTCTCCTCCTCTCTTTCCCCCCTCCCTCTTCCCCCCTCTCCCTCCCCCCCCTCCCTCCCTCCCTCTCTCTCTTTCCCTCCCTCCCCTCTCTTCCCCGTCTCTCTCTTTCCCTCTCCATCTCTCCATCTCTGTGTGGCTGGCCGTGTGGACAGACACGTGTTCCTGGGCATCTACACTGTGGAGGCCATCGTCAAGCTGCTGGCCCGGGGCTTCATCCTGCAGCCCTTCACCTTCCTCAGAGACCCCTGGAACTGGCTGGACTTCGTCGTCATCTGCTCCGCGTGAGTAGCAGAGGACAGATAGGGAGGGATAGGGGTGGAAAAGAGACAGACAGACAGACAGAGAGAGAGAGAGAGAGGGAGAAGGGAGGGAGAGGGGAAGAAGGGAGGGAGAGAGAGAGAGAAAGGGGGAGAAGGGAGGAGGAAAGAGAGAGGGGGAGGAGAGAGAAACAGACAAATAGTTAGAGGCAGACAGAGAGAGACAGAGACAGAGAGAGGGGGAGAGGGGAAGTGAGAGAGAGAGAGAGAGAGAGAAAGAGAGAAAGAGAGAAAGAGAAGAGAGAGAGAGAGAGAGAGAGAGAGAGAGAGAGAGAGAGAGAGAGAGAGATCGAACTCGAATGTTTTATTGAGTGTACACCAGGCCCTCATCAAAATAGAGGGCAAAAAGAAACAACTAAACAAAACAAGCAAATCAGTAAATGGAGAAAAGAGAGAACTGTGTATGTTTATTTTGTTTTTTTTGTTTGTTTGTGCGTGCGTGTGTGTGGGGGGGGGGGGGGGGGTGTGTGGAGAAAAGAACAGGAGAGCGGATGGGAAAAGAGGGACGCAGAGGCGAGGGGGACAGAGAGAAAGAAGCGAGAGAAGTTGAGAGAGAGGGAGGGAGATAGGGACAGAGGAAAGTTGGCACAGAGAGAGACAGAGAGTGAGAGAGGGAGGGAAGGAGGGCAAGCTGGGGCGGGGGGGGGGGGGGTGGGGGGAGAGGGGGTGAAAGGAACGGAGAAGGAAACAATATATATCTGTAGTGTGTGCGCACACACACTACCTCGTCTCTCATCATCTCTACTCACTCTCTGATCTCTCTCATCTCTCTCTCTCTCTCTCTGCTCTGCGCACACACACACACACTCTCTCTCGGACACAACACACAAACACACACACACACTCTCTCTCTCGCGAACACACACACACACACACACACAACAACAATCTCTCTCTCCTCATCTCTCCGCACAACATACACACACACTCTTCATCTCTCTCTCTTCGCACACCACACACACACATCTCTCAATCATCTCTCTCTCTCTCTCTCTCATCGCACACACACACACACAATTCTCTCTCGCGCACACACACACACACACTACTCTCTCTTCTCTCTCTCGCACACACACACACACAACACACACTCTCTCACGCAACACACACACACACACACTCTCTCTCTCGCACACAACACACACACACCACACACTCTCTCTCTCTGGGCACAACACACACACACTGTCTCCCTCTCTCATCTCTCTCTCTCTACTCTCTCTCTCTCTCTCTCTCTCGCACACAGCACACACAAACACAACACCTCTCTCTCTCGGACACACACACACACACAAACTCTCTCAGACACACACACAACAAACACAACTCTCTCTCTATCTCATCTCTCTTCATTCTCTCTACTCTACTTCGCACACACACACACACTCTCCTTCGCGCACAACACAACACACACACACAACACAATACACATCTCTCTCGCACAAGACACACACACAACACAACTCTCTCTCTCTCTCTCATCATCTCTTGCTCTCTCTCTCGTCTCTTTCTCGTCTCGTCTCTCTCTCTCTCTCTCGCACGACAACAACACACTCTCTCTCTCTACACACACGCACACACACACACACACTCTCTCTCTCTCTCTTCTCTCTCTCTCTCTCACACACACACACATACACACACATATAGATAGATATGATAGATATGATAGATAGATAGATAGATAGATAGATAGATAGATAGATAGATAGATAGATAGATAGATAGATAGATAGATAGATAGATAGATTGGTTTTTTCTCAATGACAGATAGACAGACAGATACAAAGATACATAGATCTCACAGCAAGTATATGGATACACCAACAAAACACATAATGGCATTACGCTGTTGTGTATGGCGATGATCGCCATGTGATAATGATGCAGTGCTACGCCAGTAGGCCCCTCACTGACGGCACCCTGCCCTGCCCTGCCCTGTCTCTGTGTGTTGCAGGTACTTGACGATGGCAATCAAAGAGTTACAGGGCCTGACCGCCTTACGAACCTTCAGGGTCCTTAGAGCCCTGAAAACGGTAGCTGTCATACCAGGTGTGTCCTCTGTGTGTTCCCATTGGTGCAATGGACAGAGAGCAACAGACAGACAGAGAGTGCGAGAGAGAGAGAGAGAGAGAGAGAGAGAGAGAGAGACAGAGACAGAGAGTGAGAGAGAGAGAGAACAACAGACAGACAGACAGAGAGTGAGTGAGAGACAGAGAGAGTGCTACGCCAGTAGGCCCCTCACTGACGGCCTGCCCTGCCCTGCCCTGCCTCTGTGTGTCTCAATGTGTTCCCATTGGTGCAATGGACTCTTTTCTTTTCCAAGATAATGGAATAAGCGCTCATGTGCGGGTTTTTTATTTTTAACAACCAGTCCCTGTGTGTATGCAGTTTCGTAAAAAAAAAAATGGTCATCCGTTCCCACCGGCACA
>CM054137.1:9838472-9855972 GCA_028751875.1 Rapana venosa
TTGTCTTCTTTTCATGGAAGGTGAGGCAGCTTTCGCACTGTTCTTTCTGTGTTCCCGGTTTCGCAAGTTCATCATCAACCTGTTCGTTGCCAGGTATAGCACAGCGGGCAGGGATCCATTGCAGTTTTACACGTTTGGTTTGTGTAAGGAACTGTAGTTCCCTTTGGGGTCCTATTTCTTTGTCTGCTGAATTCAATTCAAATATTTTATTTCATAAAATAGAGTCTGGCCGGCGCCCCTGCAGAAGCTGAGCTCTCTGACACATCCCACTCCCCCAACGATCTGCTAAGTTTATAGGAACAACCTGAGAGAGGCGAAACAAAAGAGGGCTAAGGTCGTTAGGGTTATATGATTATGAGAAAGTGGCTTTGATTCAGCTGACGTAAAGGTAAAAGGTAAAGGTGTCCCATAACCTACGTGGTCGTAGGGGAGCGAGGCATCAGAGACCTCAACTTCTCAAGAGGCCAGCATATTGAGGGCGGTGCCCATCCCTCTCCCTCTCTGCTTTACCTTCCCTGTCCTTAAAGAGGCAGGTACCCATTTACAGCTGGGTGAACTGGGGGACTGTACTGAAGCCAAGGCGCGCAAACGGTCACCCATCCAAGTGGTAACCACGCTCGATGCTGCTTAACTTGGCTGGGGGAAAGCGAGTGCTCTGACCACTGAGCTATCCCGTCCCTTCAGCTGATGAAGGTCAAGAAAGAGATGGGTTCTGCAGTCCTCGGGTTTTCCCAAACACGGATCCCGAAAATGTGTAGTGCAGTGTGCCCAGAACGCCCTGAGGATTTGGGGATCACTGAAAGCCAGGCCCCCGAAACAGAACGCTCCTCTGAAGTTGGAGTATGGCTGCTGCCTGCATGGTCAGGTACTTGACAGAAAAGCATACACGCCAAATTTCTCATCCAGTTCCTGTGCCATGAACTCCAGCACACACACACACACACACACACACACACACACACACACACACACACACACACACACACACACACACACACACATACATACACACTTCGGATGAGACTATAAACCGAGGTCCCGTGTACAAGGCACACGGAACATCTTGTGCACACGTTAAAACCCGTGGGGTATGAACACGCGCTATACACACTCACACTACCTACACTACACTACACTACACACACACACTCCCCTCCCCCCCCCCCCCCCCCCCCCCCCCCCCCACACACACACTACATTACATACACCCAGAACAACATGACTTCAAAACTCACTGGGCCCGCCTTGCACTGCCCTACCCTGCCCTGCCCTACCCTACCCTACCCTGCCCTACCCTGCCCAACCCTACCCTGCCCTACCCTGCCCTACCCTGCCCTACCCTAACCCTGCCCTGCCCTACCCTACCCTACCCTGCCCTACCCTACCCTACCCTAACCCTACCCTACCCTGCCCTGCCCTACCCTACCCTACCCTACCTTGCCCTACCCTAACCTACCTGACCTACCCTGCCCTACCCTACCCTACCCTGACCTACCCTACCCTACCTTGCCCTAACCCTGCCCTACCCTGCCCTGACCTACCCTACCCTACCCTTCCTACCCTACCCTACCCTGCCTACCCTGCCCTACCCTTCCCTACCCTACCCTACCCTGCCCTACCCTACCCTACCCTGCACTGCCCTAACCCTGCCCTACCCTGCCCTGC
This sequence comes from Rapana venosa, assembly GCA_028751875.1. Classification (NCBI taxonomy): domain Eukaryota; kingdom Metazoa; phylum Mollusca; class Gastropoda; order Neogastropoda; family Muricidae; genus Rapana; species Rapana venosa. The sequence goes on from CM054137.1 coordinate 9,840,138, forward strand.
CCTGCCCTACCCTACCCTACCTGCCCTACCCTAACCCTACCCTACCCTGCCCTGCCCTACCTACCCTACCCTGCCCTGCCCTACCCTAACCCTAACCTGCCCTACCCTACCCTACCCTACCCTGCCCTGCCCTACCCTACCCTACCCTAACCCTGCCCTACCCTACCCTACCCTACCCTGCCCTGCCCTACCCTACCCTACCCTAACCCTACCCTACCCTGCCCTGCCCTACCCTACCCTGCCCTACTCTGCCCTACTCTACCCTACCTACCCTACCCTACCCGACCCTGCCCTACCCTGCCCTGCCCTACCCTACCCTACCCTACCCTGCCTTACCCTACCCTACCCTGCCCTGCCTTACCCTACCCTACCCTGCCCTGCCCTGCTGCAGATTCTGAGAGCCCAGGGGTCAGCCCACGCGCTGTATTTCGGACTGGTCATCCTGCTGGGCTCCTTCTACCTGGTCAACCTGATTCTGGCCATCGTGGCCATGTCCTACGACGAGACGCAGAAACAGGACGCAGTGGACGCTGAGGAAGAGGCCGCTGAGAGAATGGTCAGTTTGGACACGGGTTTTGGGAGAGTGTGTGTTGTGTGTGTGTGTGTGTGTGTGTGTGTTTTCGTGGGGGGGGGGGGGGGGTAGGAGGGGGGAGGAGGGGGGTGAAGACGCAGAAACACAGAATGCTGTGGATGCTGAAGAAGAGGCCGCTAAGAGAATGGTCAGTTTGGACACGGGTTTTGGAGAGTGTGTGTGTGTGTGTGTGTGTGTGTGTGTGTGTGTGTGTGTGTGTGTGTGTATGTTTGTGTTTCTGTGTGGGGAGGGAAGGGGTGGGGGTTGAAGACACAGGAGCACAGAGTGCTGTGGGTGCTGAAGGAGAGGCCGCTTAGAGAATGGTCAGTTTGGACAAGGGTTTTGGGAGTGTATGTGTATTGTTGTTGTTGTTGTTGTTGTTGTTGTGTGTGTGCGCGAGCGCGCGCGCGTGATAGAATATGTATTTGCATGCCTGCGTGCAAATATGTGTGTGACAGGGAGAGAGACATCGTGCGTGATTTTGTGTACGCCTGCAAATGCGTTTGTGTGCATGCATGTATGCATGCGCGCGTGTGTGCATACATGCTTGCATATAATTGTGTGTGTGCCTTGCATGCATGCATGTGTATATGTGTGTTTGTGCGTGCATGCATGAATAATTATGTGGATGCATGCGAGTATGTGTGTGGGCGCACGCGCGTGTGCGTGCGTGTATATGCGCGAGCATACGGACGTGACTGCGTGGGTATTGTACTTATGTTTCGCAGTCTAGCTTGCTTTCTTCTCTTTTTTTGCATGTGAAGATCTAACCAGGTTTTGTGTCACTTGTATCAGCAACAAGATGCCGAAAAGCTCAGCGTAATGACCCGAAGTCCGTCGGAAGCTTCCGAAGACTACGAGACGGGAGCTCACGAAAGAGACTCGGTAACCAGCGACGCTTCCGGAAATCTCAAACTCGATTCTCACAAACGGGTTTGTAGCTGAAACTTGATCTTTGAGTCATTTCGTAGTTGTAGGAAGGGGAGTGGTGTGTGTGTGTGTGTGTGTGTGTGTGGTGTGTGTGTGTGTGTGTGTGTGTGTGTGTGTGTGTGTGTCGGGGGGTGGAGGGGGTGCGTGTGTGTGTGTGTTGTGTTGTGTGTGTGTGTGTGTGTGTGTGTGTGTGTGGTGGGGTGTGTTTGTAGTGTGTGTGACGCCTTTGTGGGATGAAGTATACCCCCCACACCACCCTTCCCACCTATCACATTCTGATTCGAACAACACAAAATAAAGAATAAAATCAGTCTGTCAAATATTCACTTTGCATTCGTACACCATTCGCTCACACATAAAACACAGTATTCACTCACGCACAATGACAATCTCAATCTACAAGTATCACAAATATCACTCTTCCATTTTCAGTAATGAACATCGACACAAATGATACATATTAAACTACCTTCACAAAGTACACCCCAAGTCAACATGTAAGTGACAAATACAACACCCTTGCCATGGTCAAGTTTCTACATGGTCAACATAGGTTTCTTCATTTGTCTTATTTAGTCTTTGTTTCCATTATAATGGAATAAGCAGTCGTGTGCTTTTTTGCCGCCAGTCCCCGTGTTGCCATTCCAGTAACACTGGTCTACTATTCCAAAAAGCGGATCAGGTGTGGGGATGACATTCTGTGTGCATTCGCACACGGGATCTCGGTTTATAGTCTCATCCGAAGGCCTTTTGTGGGGTGGGGTGGGTGGAGTCAGCACTGATATTTACTCCAGGATAAAGACGTTATATGATTTTACATGTGATGTCGGGCCGCTACATTTACAACCAGCTTCCTCCACTCCTCTCTTTCTCTCACTCCTACAATATTGAACTCACTCCTTTCCTTTACCACAAAAACTTTGAGCCTAATAGCCCTCACTTCTCTTCTCTCTTCTCTCTCTCTCTCTCTCTCTCTCTCTCTCTCTCTCTCTCTCTCTCTCTTCTCTCTCTCTCTCTCTCTCTCTCTCTTCTCTTTGTCCCACTATTCACTTGTTCACAACTTACAGAATAAAGAGAGCAATTGATACCTCAAAAGGTTGTACGTCAACCATGCCTCCATAGGTTAATCGTGCTCAATACGTCTGGAAATGAAGTTACTATAGAACAGTTAGCTTCTTTTTCGATGTAAAGCTTTGAACTACGGGATACCATTATAAACTCTCGATACATTATCTTGTTGGCAAGCATGTTATGTGATTTTTTTATGTGAGTATTAGGCCTACTTAGGCCACTCCGTTAGAAATGCCTCCACAAAACATGACCCTCCTACCTCTGTGAATGTCTTCACTTGTACACTCCTTCCGTTCCCTCCGCTCTGATGCAGATACCCTGTGCTTACGAATACCTAGATTCAACCAGTTCTCTGTTTCTGGTCCATCAATCTGGAATGACCTCCCTCTCTCCCTTCTTGAAAAGCCTACTTACGACACTTTTAAATCCAGCCTCAAGACATACCTATTTCAAACCTAAGCTTTTCCCCGCTGTTATCGGACCCTGCCTTGAACAGCCAAAATTTCCAATTCCCTGCTGAAGTGTATAACTATAACCTGTGTGGGCGTGTGTGTGCGTGTGTGTGTGTGCGTGTGTGTGTGTGTGTGTGTGTGGTGTGTGTGTGTGTGTGTGTGTGTGTGTGTGTGTGTGTATGTAATTTGATTTGTAAAATATTGTAAATCATTGTTAGTTGCATGTGTAGGAGTGGGTTGAATACAAGCGCTTTGATTTTATTTTGCAAGATATAGCACTATATAATTCCATTTATTCTTCTCTTATTGTTATTCTATTTTTATTATAATTCTATTATTATTATTATTATTATTTTATTATTATTATTATATTATTATTATTATTGTATTATTATTATTATTATTATTGTGTGTGTTGTGTTATATTGTTATTATATATTATATCATTATTATTATATTATTATTATTATCTATATTATATTATTATATTATTCTATGATTTGTTATTGATTATTATATGTTTATATTATTTTTTATCGTCATTATTATTATTATTATTATACTATCATTATTATCATTATCATGACTTGATGATAGTCCAACTCCTTCTAGTTGTTTTTTCCCCACCCTTTCAACGTGACCAAGCATTTCTCGTTACCCAACCCCACCCTCCCCCCCACCACCCCCCCCCCTGCTCTCTGTGGTCCACCCACCACCACCACCACCACCACCGCCACCACACGCCACCACCACCACGCTCCACCTACACTACCCCACCGCACCACCACCACCGCTACCACCCCACGTCACGACACCCACGCCACCGCCACCACTACCACCACCCCCATCCGCACCGCACACCCCACCCACACCACCCGCCACCACCACCGCCACACCACCACCACCACTACCCACACACCGCACACCCATTACCACCGCCACCAGGGAGCCTCAGCCTGCCCGGGTCGCCCTTCATCAAGCGCACGGGCAGCCGCGGCTCCACGCAGTTCAGCTGGAAGCCCAAAGGCCTGCAACACCTGCAGCACCTGCCGCACCTGCACGACCGCCAGCCGCTGATGCACCCCCGCAACCCCGAGGCCCTGCCCCTGCCCTTCGCCGACGACTCGGCCGCCGTCACCCCCTCCTCCGAGGACCTATGCAACTCCCCCTTCCTCTCCAGGAACGTGCCCAACGGGCGCCGCTTCAGCTTCGCCAACCTCAGCCTCTACCGCCACCCGCTCGCCAGCGGACGCTCCGGGTCGCGGCGCGGCAGCAACGCGTCGCGCGAGAGCCGCGCGTCGCGCAGCAGCCGGCAGTCGGGCCGCTCCCAGGGCGGCGCGCCAGAGCGGCAGCAAGATGGAGACGCTGCTGTCCAAGGCGGCCAAAGGCAGCAGGGCGCCCGACGTGGTGCTGGACACCTCCAAGCTGGACGACTCGGTGAGCTTTCTGGGGTCCGGTCCGGTCCGGTCCCCGTGTTCGGTCTTTTTTTCTGTCTGTCTTTTTCTTTTTTTTAAAAATATTTATTCTTCTCTTTTTTTACGATGATGATGATGACGATGATGATGATGGTGATGATGATGATGATTATTATTATTTTATATGTGTATGATGATGATGATGATGATGAATTTTTATTATTATTATTATTATCATTATTATTATTATTATTGTGTATGATGATGATGATGATGATGATGATGATGATGATGATGATGATTTGTATATTTCCCCCTTTCCTCCTCAGGTTAAAGCCCAAAAATTGACCAGTGGTCAGATTCTTTTTTTTTTTCTTTTTTTTCTTTTTTTGGGGGGGAGTCGCGTATACAATTATGCGACCGCGGCTTTTTAAAAAATTATTCTTTCATTAAGATAATAATGGAATAGGGCCTAAGCACTCCTGTGCCCTTTTTTTCACATCCAGTACCCCGTATGTACCCAGTTTTATAAAAATCGTAACAGGATTTAACGTGTGCGCAAATGTTCTGCGTGCGTTTGCACACGGGGCCTCGGTTTATAGTCTCATCCGAAGGACTTTTGGGGAGAGTGGAGTCTGCACTGATGTTAACTCCAGGGGAAAAATTCCCTTGAATGGGAATCAAACCCGGGTCGCCAGATTGCGAGCGCAATGTTCTAACCACTAGGGTATCCCGTTTGGGTGTTTGTTTTTTATTGCATGATGATCAATGACAATGAGGATGATGTAATGATGCTGCTGTGGAAGTGCATCTGCTTTGAGACTACTTGACAGGGTTGTACTCTACACTTTCTATCATAATAATATATCCCGGCGTCAACCCGTTTTCTTTAGGTTTGTTTTGTTTTGTTATCCCTTCATTCCGCCACGAATGGCCTACTCTTCCAAAAAAGCAGAACGGGTTTTACGTGTGTTTAAGATGTTCTGCGAGCTTTTGTGCACGGGTGTCTCGGTTTATAGTCTCTTCCGAATGACTTTCGGGGGAGTGGAGCCGGTACTGATGTTAACTCCAGGACTAAATCCCCTTAAGGACATCTCGCTGGAGGCTCGAACCCGGACTCGATCCTGGACCTTCAAATCGCGAGCGCAGTGCTCTAACCACTAAACAACTGAGACACGGGTTATATACTGTATACGGTCATGATTGCAGGGGGGGGGGGGGGGGGGGGGGGACAGAATAGCCTGGTGATTAGAGTGATGCGCTCGTGATCTGCTGACTCGTGTTCGAATCTCGTTCAAGAGGATTTTTCCTCTGGAGTTAACATCAGTGCAGACTCCACTCTCCCCAAAAGTCCTTCAGATGAGACTATAAGCCGAGGTCCTGTGTGCGAACGCACGCAGAACATCTTGCACACACGTTAATACCCGTTCCGCTTATCGGAAGAGTAGACCATTGTGTGCCGGTGGGAACAGACGACAACATTTTCAAAACTGCTTACACATAGGGTCTGGATGTAAAAAAAAAAAAGCAATGAGTGCTTATTCCATTAACCTCGAAATAGCAGAATAGAATAAAGGATTATACACAGTTTCCAAATTTGATGGTAGTTATTCAAATGATGTGTGTATGCGATCTACTACTTTTTTTTGTAAGCATATGGCAGGGGGACGGGATAGCTCAGTGGTCGGAGCACTCGCTTTCCCCCAGCCAAGTTAAGCAGCGTCGAGCGTGGTTACCAGTTGGATGGGTGACCGTTTGCGCGCCTTGGCTTCAGTACAGTTCCCCCAGTTCACCCAGCTGTAAATGGGTACCTGCCCTCTTTAGGGTTATGGAAGGTAAAGCAGCGAGGGAGAGGAGATGGGCGCCGCCCTCAATATGCTGGCCCTAGAGAAGTTGAGGTCTCTGACGCCTCGATCCCCTACGACCTTATAGGTTATGGGACTCCTTTACCTTTTTTATATGGCATAGAAATTTTTTTTTACTGTGCTATGTTCTTTGTCAGATTTTTTCTCCTTTATTTGACAAATGATAATTTTTTTTAAGTGGAAGTGATTGTGGTGGGGGTGTCCTGTGTTGCCAGGTGTATTTTTCTTTTCGTTATGTTTTCTTTCTTTTTTATCCCCTATGATGTTTCTTCAAGTGGTAGTGACTGTGACTTGGTGTCTTCTGTCGCCAGGTGTCTATGAACAGCATGGACGGCCAGGCAGCGGGCAAGATCAAAAAGTCCTCCAGTAACCCCTTCCTCAATTTGTCCCCCACCGGACAAAATGTGGAAATGAAAGGTCAGTACAGTAGTAGCAGTAGTAGCAGCAGCAGCAGCGCAGCAGCAGCAACAGCAGTAGTAGTAGTAGTAGTAGTAGTAGTAGTAGAAGTAGTAGTAGTAGTAGTAGTAGTAGTAGTAGTAGTAGTAGTAGTAGTAGTAGTAGTAGTAGAGCAGCAGCAGCAGCAGCAGATAGTAGTAGTAGTAGTAGCAGCAGCAGCAGCAGCAGCAGCAGAAGAAGAAGAAAAAGAAGAAGACGAAGAAGGAGAAGTTAGTAGTAGTAGTAGTAGTAGTAGCAGTATAGTAGTAGTAGTAGTAGTAGTAGTAGTAGTAGTAGTAGCTAGTAGTAGTAGCAGAAGAGAGAAGAGAAGGAGGAGAGCAGCAGTAGTAGAGAGCAGAGAGAGAGTAAGGTAGTAGAGTAGAGTAGAGTAGTAGTAGAGTAGTAGTAGTAGTAGTGTAGTAGTAGTAGTAAGTAGCAGCAGCAGTAGTAGTAGTAGCTACAGCGGCAGTAGCAGTAATTGTGATAGTTGTTGCTGCTGCTAGTGTTGTAGTTGTTTGTTGTTGTTGCCACTGGGGCCACCGTTAGAATCATTTTTGTTGTTATTATTGTTGTTTTTGCTGCTATTGTTGTTGTTATTTTATATAGATGACTATGGTACTTTCGATGAGAACGAGAAGAATGCTGGTTTATGATATAATAACTACGACGGCGATGATGATGATAATGACGACGACTATGACGCCGATGGTGATGATGATGATGATGATGATAATCATCATCATCATCATCATCATCATCATCATGAGACGACGACGACAGTAATGTTGAATCAAAAAATGATGGCACCAGATAATGTAGTAGTAGTAGTAGTAGTAGTAGTAGTAGTAGTAGTAGTAGTAGTAGTAGTAGTAGTAGTAGTAGTAGTAATGATAATGATAATAATGACAGCAACAACTCCATATCAAAGACAACATAACAAATATCACGTTTTTCCATAACTGATAACGCTGACAACAGTGACGACGACGACAACGACAACAACAACAACAACAACAACAACAACAGCAGCAACAACAACGAGGGGGACGGTAACGAGGACTGTGTGGCCGGTGTTTCAGACGTGATGGTGCTGAAGGACATCCTGGACCAGGCCACTGACCATCGGCAGAGCTTCATGAGCATGGTCAGCGAGCCCCAGATGACCACCAAGGACAAGTTTTACAAGTACTGCTGCGTGTGGGACTGCTGGCCCTGGTTCATCAAGCTGCAGGTAGGAAGGGTGGGGCCCTACCTACCCCCCTCCTGCCCTCCATCCCTCCCTCCATCCACCCCCACCCACCCCTCCCGCTTCTTTCTCTCTGTATGATATTAGACATTGGATGGAGGACCGGACCTGAACTAACCGGACTGGATTGGATTGGACTGGACTGGAATGGATGTATTGAGCTGGAATGGGCGGAACTGGACTAGACTGGACTGGACTGGAATGGAATGGAATGGAATGGATTGGACCGAGTTGGACTATACTGGACTAGAGTTGTTGGGCTGGACTGAACTGGTTGGGGGCTCGATTGGTTTGGGCTGGGCTGGCTTGTGCTGGTTCGGGCTGGGTTGGGATGTACTGGTTTGGGTTGGGCTGGTTTGGGTTGGTTTGGGCTGGACTGAGATGGTTTGGGTTGGTTTGAGCTGAGCTGTGCTGGTTTGGGCTGGATTGGGCTGTACTGGTTTGGGTTGGGCTGGTTTGGGTTGGTTTGGGCTGGACTGAGATGGTTTGGGTTGGTTTGAGCTGAGCTGTGCTGGTTTGGGCTGGGTTGGGCTGTACTGGTTTGGGTTGGGCTGGTTTGGGTTGGTTTGGGCTGGACTTGGCTGGTTTGGGATGGGCTGGTTTGGACTGAGCTGGTTTGGACTGGGCTGGTTTGGGTTGCTTTAGGCTGGGTTGGGCTGTACTGTTTGGGCTGGACTGGTTTGGGCTGGGTTGGGCTGTACTGTTTGTGTTGAGCTGGTTTGGGCTGGGCTGGTTTGGGCTGGGTTGTACTGTACTGGTTTGGGTTGGGCTGGTTTGGGTTGGTTTTGGCGGGTTTGGGCTGGACTGGTTTGGGCTGGAGATAAATGAGCGTGGTTGGACTTGAGTTGACATGACTTGACTGTACATGACGTGACATGACCTCCGTTGATTGGACATGAGGTGACCTGGCATGGTTAGTTGAGCTGACATGACTTAACTTGGCACGTTTCACGGGGCATGACTTGAGTTGACATGACTTGAGTCGGCATGATTTGAGTTGGCATGACTCGATTTGACATGACTTCACATGGCATGACTTGAGTTGGCATGACTTGAGCTGTCATGACTTGAGTTGGGATGACTTGGCATGATTTGTAATGGCACGAATTGAGTTGACATGACTTCGTCTGACTATGACCTGAATTAATATGATTTGGCATGAATTTAGTTAAAGTGACTTCACTTGGCAGGCATGACTTGGCTCTCAATATGACTTAACTTGACATGACTTGGTGCCGAAGGACTTGGCATGGTTGGAAACGAAACTTCAGAAAGTCTGTACAATCCTTCTTTCTTTCTCAAGGAAAAAAGCTTACATCGTATATCAACAAGGTTTCTTCCGTGCACAGCACTCGCTTTCCCCCTGCCAAGGTTAAGTAGCATCGAGCATGGTTACCAGGTGGATGGATCATAATTGCGCGCTTTGGCTTCAGTACAATCCCCCAGTTCACCCAGCTGTAAATGGGTACACCTGCCCTCTTTAGGGTCAGGGAAGGTAAAGCAGCGAGGGAGAGAGATGGGCGCCGCCCTCAACGTGCTGACCCTAGAGAAGCTGAGGTCTCTGGAGCCTCACTCCCCAACGAGCACTTAGGTTATGGGGGGGACACCTTTACCTTTTACCCCTCAGTGCTAAACTCTCTCTCTCTCTCTGTTCCTACCTGGAAGGAAGGTGGCAGGATGGTTAAGACGTTTTCCTGCCAACAAGTAAACCGTGAGGTTCTGGGTTCGATTCCCAGCCTCGCCCTTTCTTCCCAGTTTGACAAAAAAATCGAACTGAATGTCAAAGTCCTTCAGATGAGACTTTAAACCGAGGCCCCGTGTGCGAACGCATGCAGAACATCTTGCGCATACGTTAAACCCTGTTCCGCTTTTCGAAAGAGTAGGCCATTGTGTGCCATTGGGAACAGATGACAAAATTTACAAAACCGCATACACACGGGGACTGGATTTAAGCACATGAGTGCTTATTCCATTATCCTCGATATAAAAAAAAAAGTCATCTGAGCGCTTTGATTTGTTGCTTTACAAGAGTCAGCGCTATATAAATTCCATACATTATTATTATTATTATTATTATTATTATTATTATTATTATTATTATTATTATTATTATTACTATTATTATTATTATCATCATTATTATTATTATCATCATCATTATTATTATCATTCTTATTATTATCATTATCATCATTATTATTATGATTCATCAGCTGACTCCTGCCTGGCTGTGGTTTTCAGGGCTACATCCACCTCTTCATCATGGACGCCTTCGTGGACCTGTTCATCACGCTGTCCATCCTGGTCAACACGCTCTTCATGGCTCTGGACCAGCACAACATGGACGAAAAGCTGCAAGAAGTGGCCGGCATCGCCAACTACGTCAGTTTCCTCTTTCAGTTCATTTATTCCACACACTCAAAGCTTTTCACAATGACGACAAAATAATGATGAATGGGTTTTGTTGTGGGTTTTTTTTCGTTCCTACCTCCACCACCATCATCACCACCACCATCACCACCATCATCATTACCACCACCACCACCACCACCATCATCATCACCACCACCACCACCACCATCATCACCACCACCACCACCAACCCCATCATCACATCACCACTATCACCACCATCATCACCACCACCACCATCCTCCTCATTCTCCTCCTTGTCATTTAAACGCTTCAATTTGTTTGCTTTACAAGATTCAGCGCTATGTAAATAAATGCCAGACTCTATCATCATCATCATCATTATTATTGTTGTTATTATCATTATTATTATTATTGTTGTTGTTGCTGTAATCATCATCATTATCATTATTTATTATTGTTATTATTATTATTAATGGGGACGGGATAGCTCAGTAGTCGGAGCACTCGCTTTCCCCCAGCCGAGTTAAGCAGCGTCGAGCGAGGTTACCAGTTGGATGGGTGACCGTTTACGCGCCTTGGCTTCAGTACAGTTCCCCCAGTTCACCCAGCTGTAAATGGGTACCTGCCCTCTTTAGGGTCAGGGAAGGTAAAGCAGCGAGGGAGAGGAGATGGGCGCCGCCCTCAAAATGCTGGCCCCTAGAGAAGTTGAGGTCTCTGACGCCTCGCTCCCCTACGACCCTATAGGCTATGGGACACTTTTTACCTTTTATTACTATTATTATTATTATTATTATTATTATTATTATTATTGTTTTTATTATTATTATTATTATTGTTATTATTATTATTATTTTTGATTATTTATTATTATTATTATTATTATTATTATTGTTTTTGTTATTATTTTGGCCTGTCCCACGCAGGTGTTTACGGGCATCTTCGCGGCGGAAGCCTTCTTCAAGGTGCTGGCCATGTCACCTGCCCGCTACTTCAAGGACGGCTGGAACATCTTCGACTTCGTCATCGTCACTCTCTCCCTGGGCGAACTGGGCGTCAGCGGTCTGCCCGGCTTGTCCGTTTTGAGAGCTTTCCGATTGGTGAGGAAGTGTGTGTGTGTGTGGGGGGGGGGGGGGGGGGGGGTGGTATGTGTGTGGTGTGGGGGGGGGGGTGTGGGGGTGGGGGTGTGGGTGTGGGTGTGGGGGTGGGGGGGGTGTGGGGGTGTGGTGTGGGTGTGGGTGTGTGTGTGTGTGGGTGGGGGGGTGTGGGGGGGGTGTGGGTGTGTGTGTGTGTGTGTGTGTATGTGTGTGTGTGTGTATGTGTGTGTGTGGGGGTGGGGTGTGTGTGTGTGTGTGTGTGTGTGTGTGTGTGTGTGTGTGTGGTGTGTGTGTGTGTGTGTGTTGTGTATGTGTGTGTGTGTGTAGGGGAGGGGGGAAGGGGTGGAGTGATGGAGGGTGGAGGTTGATAAGGAGGGGTGGGTGGGGGAGGGGGGTGTGGGGGGGGGGGGCGGAGAGGAACGAGGGTGGAGGGGCGCGCACATACACACACGCGCGCGCGCGCACGGTGTGCGCACACGTTTAATCCTGTTCCGCTTTTCGTAAGAGTAGGCCATTGTGTGCCGGTGGGAACAGATGACAGAATTTACAAAAACTGCAGACACACAGGGACTGGATGTTAAAAAAGTACATGTGTTTATTCCATTATCCACGAAATAAAAGAATCAAATTTTTAAAATAAACAAATAAAATAAACACACACACACGCGCACGCACGCACGCACACACACACGCACACATATGGCTTGATGGAAAAAAAGCAAATGCATTGCTTATTCAATGTAAGGTAAAGGAAACGGTGTCCCATAACCTATAAGGTCAGGGGAGCGAGGCGTCAGAGACCTCAACTTCTCTAGGAGCCACCATATTGAGGGCGGCGCCCATTTCCTCTCCCTCGCTGCTTTATCTTCCCTGACCCTAAAGAGGGCAGGTACCCATTTACAGCTGGGGAACTGGGGGAACTGTACTGAAGCCAAGGCGCGCAAACGGTCACCCATCCAAGTGGTAACCACGCTCGATGCTGCTTAACTTGGCTGGGGGGAAAGCGAGTGCTCCAACCACCGAGCTATCCCAATGTACCGTCTGGAAATAACAATTTGACTTGACTTGACTTGACTTGTCATGACTTGACTTGTCATGACTTGACTTGACTTGTCATGACTTGACTTGATTGGACTTGACTTGACTTGTCATGACTGGACTTGACTTGACTGGACTGGACTGGACTTGACTTGACTTGACTTGACTTGATTTGACTTGACTTGTCGTGACTTGACTTGACTTGTCATGACTTGGCTGGACTTGACTCCACTTGACATGACTTGACTTGACTTGTCATGACCTGACTTGACTGGACTTGACTTGACTCGGCCGGTCATTTTCAGCTGCGAGTCTTCAAGCTGGCCAAGTCCTGGGCTACCCTCAACATGCTGATCTCCATCGTGGCTCGAACGGTCAGCGCCATCGGCAACCTGGTCATCGTGCTGGGCATCGTGGTCTTCATCTTCGCCGTCATGGGTCAGCAGCTCTTCGGGGAGCAGTACCTCAAGTTCACCAACGAGACCGAGTACCCCGACATGGGCGGCGAGGTCCCCCGCTGGCATTTCAGGTCCGTTGGGGGCTAGTTTTCGGGGGGGGGGGGGGGGGGGGTTTCGGGGGGGGGGGTTTAGGGGGGGGTTAGGGGGGGGGGGGTTGGGGGGGGCTCTCCCCTCTCTCTCTCTCTTTTCTCTCCCCTCACACACAAAGATCCATTCGTTCATTCATTCATTTATTCTCTCTATCCTCTTTCTTGCATTTTTTTTTCTAGTGGATGCAAATGCTATGTGTGTGTTTTGTGGGGGGGGGGGGGCTAGGTGTGGGGGTGGGGGGGGCAGGTTTCGGGGTGGGGGGGTGGGGGACAGGTGTGTGTGTGTGTGTGGGGGGGGGGGGGGTTAGATGTGTGTGGAGGGGGGAAGGGGGTAGTTAGGTGTGGGTGTGGGGGAGGAGGGTGGGTGTGTATAGGTGTGTGTTGGGGTGTGTGTGTAAGTGCGTGTGTGTATGTGTAGATGTGTGTGTAGGTGTGTGTGTGAGGGTGTGTGTGTAGGTGTGTGTGTAGGTGTGTGTGTAGTTGTGTGTGTGTAGTTATGTGTAGGTGTGTGTGTAGGTGTGTGTAGGTGTGTGTAGTTGCATGTAGGTGTGTGTGTAGGTGTGTGTGTGTAGTTGTGTGTAGGTGTGTGTGTGTGTGTGTGTGTAGTTGTGTGTGTAGGAGTGAGTGTAGGTGTGTGGGTGGGTATGTTGGTGGGTGTATGGGTGCGGGTGTGCGTGCGTGCGTGCATGCGTGCGTGCGTGCGTGTGTGTTTGCGTGTGTGTGTGTTTGTGTGTGTGCGTGCGCGCGCGTGCGTGTAGTGTGTGTGTGTGTGTGTGTGTGTGTGTGTGTGTGTATAGGTGTGTGAGGATAACAAGGGCTAGTTAGGGTCACGTGGGTTAGTTGGGTGTTTTTTTATCATTCTGTTATCTCGATGATAATAAATTAAACACTCATGAGCTTTTTTACATCCAGTCCCCGTGTGTAAGCACTTTTGTAAATTTTTGTCACCCTTCCCACTGGCAAACAATGGCCTACTCTTCCGAAAGCGGAACGGATTTTAATGTGTGTGTAAGATGTTCTGCGTGCGTTCGCACACGGGACCTCGGTTTATAGTCTCATCCGAAAGACTCTTTTTTTGAAGGGTGGGTGGGGGGAGAGTGGAGTTGGCACTGATACTAACTCCAGAGAGAAAAAAACTCTTCTTGTACGAGATTCGAACCCGTGTCAGCAGATCACGAGCGCAGTGCGCATCACTCTAACCACCTGGCTATCCCATCCGCGCTAGGCCGGTGATTGCGTTTGTTTCGGTAGGTAGGGTTGGTAGGCTGGCTGGCTGGCTGGCTGGCTGGCTGGCTGGCTGGTTGGTTGGTTGGTTGGTTGGTTGATTAGATGGATGGATGGATGGATGGATCGATGGATGGATGGATCGATGGATGGATGGATGGATGGATGGATGGATTGTCAGTTGGCTCGTTCGTTCGTTGGTTCGTTCGTTCGTTGGGTGGTTGGTTGGCTGGTTGGTTGGCAAGTTGGTCGGCTGGTTGGTTGGTTGGTTGGTTGGTTGGGTGGGTAGATGGGTGCTGGTTGGCTGGTTGGTTGGTTGGTTGGTTCGTTCGTTGGTTCGTTGGTTCGTTGGTTGGTTATTGAATGTGTAGGTGGGAGGAGGGGTGGGGTTGAGTAGGTCACCTGTTGGATGCATGCTTGCTTGGTAGAATTTGTTGGAAAGGGAGTTTTAATGTCGATATTTCTCCTTTATGTCCGATGTATATTTTAGGGACATGTAGATCCTTGTTACAATGGAATGGTTACTTGCAATGTACATATTTCGGGATGGTCACTATTAGTAACTTTTTTTCTTTTTGAAGTCTGGTCACTTTTGATGTTCACCTTATTTTCTTGTGCATGTCTACATATTTTAAGGTGTTTCTTTTTTGTGGTGTTTTTTTCATCGTTCGTCAATGGTGAGATGTTGCGTTTGCCACTGGGGTTTTTTGCCCACCATTAAGGTAGCCACATTCCGACTTCGGAATGATGTCTAAACGTGACACCAGTGTGTATGCAAATCTTTGTTGGTTCAATTTGTCATCTGTTCCTGCCAACACCCAATGGCCTACTCTTCCCACTGGTGGAAGGGGACTTAACGTGTGCGCAAAATGTTCCGTGTGTGTTCGCACATGGTACCTCGATTTAGAGTCTCATCTGAAGGACATTTGAAGGAGTAGATTCATATCAGTAAAAGGTAAAGGGTGTCCCCTAACCTATAAGGTCGACGGGGAGCGAGGCGTCAGAGACCTCACTTCTCTAGGGGCCAGCATATTGATGGCGGCGCCCCTCTCCTATCCCTCGCTCTGACCCTAAAGAGGGCAGGTACCCATTTACAGCTGGGTGAACTGTGGGACTGTACTGAAGCCAGGGCGCGCAAACGGTCACCCATCCAACTGGTAACCACGCTCGACGCTGCTTAACTTGGCTGGGGGAACGTGAGTGCTCCGACCTCTGAGCTATCCCGTCCCCAGTCATGTCAGTACATTGGCAAATTCCCTCTCAGGAGTGCTCAGGTGGCTCGAACCCAGGCCTTCAGATCACGAGCTCAATCACAGGGGCGGGATAGTCTGGTGGTTAGAATGATGTGCACAGCACTGGTGATCTGCTGACACGGGTTCGAATGGCGTTCAAGAGGATTTTTCCTCTGGAGTTTACATCAGTGCCGACTCCACTCCCCCCCCCCCCCCCTCTCACCCCCCACCCCTCCCCAAAAAAAAAAGTCTTTCGGATGAGACTAAAAACCGAGGTCCCGTATGCGAACGCACGCGGAACATCTTGCGCACACGTTAAAACCCGTTCCGCTTTGGGGG
>CM054137.1:9860972-9873472 GCA_028751875.1 Rapana venosa
AATTGACTTAATTTACCTTGCCTTAAATTGACTTGACTAACCTTGCCTTGAATTAGCTTGACTTTCCTTGAATTGACTTGACTTGACTTGACTTACTTGCCTTAAGTAGGCTTGACTAACCTTGTCTTGAACTGACTTGACTAACCTTGCCTTGAATTGACTTACCTTGTCTTGGTATGAATCGATTTGACTTGACTGGACTTACCTTGCCTTGAATTGACTTGACTAACCTTGCCTTGATTTGACTTGACTAACCTTGCCTTGAATTGACTTGACTTGACTTACCATGCCTGGAATTGGCTTAACTTGACGTACCTTGACCCAACTTGACATGACATGACTTTACATTGAAGTCTGTGTGCATCTGCCTTGTTGTCTGTCTGTCTGTCTGTCTGTCTGTCTGTCTGTCACGTTAGTCCTGCCTTCTCTTCCAGGGTTGGAGAAGACGCCAGAGGATGTTCCAGATGGCGCGAAGGTGAGACGGGTGTTTTAAGAAATTCAATTCAGTTCAAACATTTTACAATAGACAGAGAAAATTATACGGGTTACAAGCCAGACATAAAAACAGTAAACATGTAAACATAATATCTCAGGGGGGAAAAAGCAACAACAAAAACCACAACACAGTATAGCATCCGAACATTAGCACGCATCCATGAAAACATAAAACAGTACCCACACATCAGCAATACCTCAGCCAGTCATGAACTCACCCAAGTAAAATCACAAACACTCATGCGCGCAACCAGTAAGCCCAACACATCTACACACACACACACACAGCTCGCTCGCAGCACGCACGCACGCGGGCGCGCGCACGCTCACACACACACACACACACACACACACACACTTTGGAAACATTAACACACATATTTTTGACTTAAACCAAATTGTTATACCATGCAGTATGATAAGACAAAATTATCAATTAAATTTATACTCTGTTCTATCAAGATATTGAACGCAGTCTACAATAATAACACGCGCGCGCATTTTTATGACAATAAAACCAAATTGTAATAAGTTGTATGATAAGATAAATATCAGTGAAACTAATACTCTGTTGTTGTTGTTCTTTTAAATAATAATAATAATATCGAACATGGTTTAAAATAGGAAAAGGTAGCCTATCCTAGGCTTCATAATGTCCCATCCCTTTTCTTCACCCCCCCCCCCCCCCCCCCCTATTTTTATTTTTATTTTTGGTCCTTTTGCTCTGTGTACTTGTCTCTTCTAAGTCTCTGTTCGTTTGGTTGGTTGGTTGGTTGGTTGGTTGGTTGGTTGGCTGGTTGGTTGGTTGACTGGTTGGTTGGTTGGTTGGCTGTTTGTATATGTGTGTCTCTGAGACTGTTTTAACTCTCTCTTTCTCTGTGGGCGTGTCTCGATCTGTTTGTGCGGCTGTTTGTTTTTGAGTCTGTGTGTGTATGTGTGTCTCTGTTTGTGTTTGAATATGTGTGTTTTGTAAAGCTTTGAGTCTGTTTTGGTTGTGTGTGTTGTGTGTTTGTGTATGTGTGTGTTGTGAGTATGTGTGTATGTGGTGTGTGTGTGTGTGTCTGAGTCTGTTTTGTCTATTTGTCTGTCTGTCTGTGTGTCTCTATCAGTTATAGTCACCTCTGTATCTCTGTATATCGCTGTCTCTCTGTCTTTTTCTCTGTCTGACTGTCTCTCTGTGTCTTTGTTTCAGTCTGTCCGTCTGCCTGTCTGCCTGTCTGTCTGTCTGTCTGTCTCTCTCTCTCTCTCTCTCTCTCTCTCTCTCTCTCTCTCTCTCTCTCTCTCTCTCTCTCTCTCTCCACACACACACACACACACACACCACACACACACACACACACACACACACACACACACACACACACACTCATTCACACACACTAATAATTAATCATAATACAATACAAAACAATTTTTGGCTTTGAGATTATACTGAGTATTCGCATTCCTATAACCCAATGCAACACCATTACAACACCATTTTCTTTATACTCTAAAAATTTTCAATGCCAGTCTCCCCCCCCCCTGCCCATCCCCCCCTCCACACACACACACACCCCACCCTTTTACGCTCTGTACTGTGATGTGCTTGTGATCTTCTAATCCGGGTTCGAATCTTATTCAAGGGGATTTTTCCTCTGGAGTTAACATCAGTGCCATTCCACTCCCCCCCCAAAAGTTATTCGGATGAGACTATAAACCGAGGTCCCGTGTGCGAACGTGCGCAGAACATCTTGCGCACACGTCAAAACGTGTTTCATTTTTTTATGGAAGTGTAAGCCATTGTGTGCCGGTGGGAACGGATGATAAAATTGACAAACTGCATACACACGGGGACTGGATTTTAAAAAAGCACGTGAGTGCTTATTCCAGTACCCTCGAAATAAAAGAATAAATAAAATAATAACTAAATAAATAGATTAAAGAAAAGATGTAGAAAGAAAGAAAGAAATGAAAGAATGAAATGAAATGAATAAAGAACGACAAACAGACAGACAGACTGTAAGAAAAAGAAAGAAAGAAAGAAATGAATAAAGAAAGAAAGACAGGCAGACAGGCAGACAGACAGAAAGACAGAAATGAAGAAAGAAAGAAAGAAAGAAAGACAGACAGACAGACAGACAGACAGAAAGACAGAAAGAAAGAAAGAAACAAACAAAGAAACAAACAAAGAAAAAAGGAAAGAAAAGAAAAGAAAGACAAGAAAAGAAAAGAAAAAAAAGAGAAAAGAAATGAATGAATGAATTAGTAAATTCATAAACAAATCAATAGATAAATAAATAAACACAATAAATACTCTACAAGTGTTCATCCGAGGGTCCCCCCTGCTCCCCCCTGCCTCCCTCTCTGCTGTCCAGCTGTCCCTGTCGCGGGCCTCCAGCCTCAGCTCGCAGAAGAAGGCCATCAGGAGTCCCACGGGGTCGGAAATCACCTCCTCCTCCTCTTCCCTGGCCTCCGACCAGGGCATGGGCAAGGTGGAGGGGGAGGGGGAGCCGGAGATCAACGAGGTGGAGGTGGTCTACAAGAAGGAGCCCGACGACTGCCTGTGCAAGGTGACCACTGCAGGGGGGAGGGGGGGGGGGTTGGGATGGGAGGGGGGGGGGGGGGGTTGGTGGGTGGATGGGTGAATGGGAGGTTGGTTGGTTGGTTCCATGGATCGTTTGTTCCTTCGGGATTGTTTTGTGGGGTGGGCTGGGTAGCTGCTTGGTTGGTTGATTGGCTGGGTGGGTGGGTGGGTGTATTGTGGGTGGGTATGTGGGTGAGTGGGTGGATGAGTGGCTGCTTGGTTTGTTGATTGGCTGAGTGGGTGGGTGGGTGTATTGTGGGTGGGTAGATTGTGGGTGAGTAGGTGGATTGTGGGTGGGTAGATTGTGGGTGAGTGGGTGGATGAGTGGCTGCTTGGTTTGTTGATTGGCCGGTTGGGTGGTGGATGAATGGATGGATGGGTCATTGGTTGGTTTTGATGAGAGGGTGGTTATTAAGGGAAAATAGAACTATATCTGTTTGGTTTATGATTTTGTGAGATAGAAAGCCCCTGCCTGCCCCCCCCCCCTCTCTCTCTCTCTCTCTCTCTCTCTCTCTCTCCTGCGTCTCTCTCTCCCTCTCTGTGTCTCTCTCTGTCTGTCTGTAGACTAAGAAAATGATGTTTCTTGCTTGCAATTCCATATGCTTTCCAATGAAACAAAACAATGAATTTCATCATCAACATTACGACCACATAATGGACACGGTAATTGTACGGCTGTCTCAGTCTGGAGCCATCTTTTGTTTGCATTGAAGCCTAACAGAAAGTCAAGATATTGTTTATATTTTGTCGTCTGAAAACGAACGCGTAATTAAATCTGTAGCCAAGTTTATCGCAGAAGCTTGGAATTCAGACAAAGCCATGACAGCACCAGTTGTATCAGTATGTAATGACATATTCCCCTCAAAGAGCTATATATTCTCAAGTAAGCGGCTTTTTAAAAATGTTGTATCTATCATTTGTATTTTGAATGAATGGTCGATTCGAACGTTGTTATTGCATTTCAGTTTGACTTTTGATTTTTGATTTTCTTTGTATGTACTAGGTGACTTGTAACTGTAAAGACGCATATGTTATCATTAGTTTATTATAAGTGGATGGATCCTTTCTTTCATATACTGATCACGTATTTAACTTTTTATTTACTATTACACAAGAGAGATTTGTGTTACATCCCTTGTCAAAAGGCCTTTGTGGGCAATGACAATAAACCGTTTAAGCGTTAGGCATCTCTCTTTCTCTCTCCCTCCCTCCCTCTCTCTCTCTCTCTCTCTCTCTCTCTCTCTCTCTCTCTCTCTCTCTCTCTCTTTCTCTCTATTAAAGTTTCACCCAATTTTCAACAGCCATAAAGCTTTGTCATATTGAACCTTAGAAGAGGACTAGATGACTAAGGCAGTTTGTCGGTTCCAACAACCACAAACACCACAAACACCACACAACACCACAACACCCACAACCAACAACCACCAACACACAAACACAACACCAACCACACACCACACACAACAACACACAACAACACCACCAAAACACAACACCCACCACAACACAACAACAACACACCAACACCAACACACACACCAACCCACAAACCCACACCACCACCCACACACCAACACCACCACACCCACCACCCACCAAACCACACCACCACCAACACCACACACACCCACCCCACCACACCAACACCACCAACACCACCACCAACCACACACACCAACCAACCCACACCACACCACACCCACCACCAACACACCAACCAACACACCACCACAACACCACCCCAACACCCACAACACACCACACCACCAACAACACCACCCAACAACCCACACACCACCAACACCACCACCAACCAACACACACCAACACCAACAACCCACCACACCCCACACCAACCACACACAACCACCACCACACCAACACCCACACCAAACACCCACACAACCACCAACACACCCACCACCAACACACAACACACAAACACACCACCCACCCAACACCCACACCCCACCCCAACCACCACACCACACACCAACACCCCAACACCACCAACACCAAACCCACCACCACCAACACCAACACCACACCAACACCAACAAACCACCCACCACCAACACCAACACCACCAACCAACACCACCACACCACCAACACCAACACACACACCAAACACCAACACCCACACACCAACACCAACACCAACACCACCCACACCACCACCAACACAACAACACCAACCAACACCACCAACCAACACCACACCACCACACACCAACACCACCAACCACCACACACCACCAACACACCACCACACAACCACACCACCAAACCAACACCACCAACACCAACACACCACACCCAAAACACAACACCAACACCACACACCAACACAACACCAACACACCAACACAACACCAACACCACACCACCAACACCACCACACCACCAACACCACAACCCACCCAAACACACCACCAACACCACAACACCACACAAACCAACACACACACACACCAACACAACCCACCACCACACCAACACCACCAACCACCACCACCCACCAACAACCACCACCACCAACACCACAACACCACCAACACCAACACCACCAACACCAACACACAACACCAACAACACCAACACCACCAACACACCACAACACCAACCAACACAAACCAAACCAACCACCACAACACCACACACAACACCCAACACACACAACACCAACACCAACACACCACAACAACACCACAACAACACCAACACCACCAAACACCAACACCACCAACCCACCAACACCACAACACCACAACACCACCAACACACAACACAACACCACAACCCACAAACACCAACACCAACACCACCAACACCAACACCCTCAACACCAACACCAACAACACCAACAACATTCTAACCTACCTTTCCCTTCATGGTCCAGTTCTGCATGATGAGGCCCTTCGTCCAGAACTTCTCCAACTCGGACGTGGGCAAGGCCTGGTGGGCCTTCCGCTGCTTCATGTACCGGGTGACAGAGCACAAGTATTTCGAGACCTTCATCATCATCATGATCCTCATCAGCAGCATGGCCCTGGTGAGTCTCTCTCTGGCCATCACTATCACACCAGGTCCTCCAGTTTCGTCTGGTTCGTTTTAGTTTGAGTTAGAGTTTAGAGGAAAGATGACGATCGTGGTGGTGGTGGTGGTGGTGGTGGTGGTGGTGGTGGTGGTGGTGGTGGTGGTGGTGGTGGTGGTGAGGCGGAGGAGGAGGAGGAGGGGGGGAGGAGGAGGAGGAGGAGGAGAAGGAGGAGGACGAGGATCATTGTTGTCGTTGTCGTCTTCATATGGTTCATGAATATCCACTAATATTTCTTTTCAACAATGATGTGTAGATTAACTGGCTGAATATGATTAACTGGCTGAATGTGTCTGTTTCTCTGTGTCTCTGTCTGTCTGACTGTCTGTCTGTCTGTCTGTGCCCCTCTTCTGTCTGTCTCTCTGTCTCTCTCTCTGTGTTCTGTCGTCTGTCTGTCCTCTCTCTCTCTCTCTTCTCTCTCTCTCTCTCTCTCTCTCTCTCCTCTCTCTCTCTCTCTCTCTCATCAGTGACGGGCCAACTCCACCCCCCCCCCCCCACCCCAAATCCTTCAGATGAGACTATAAACCGAGACGAACGCACGCAGAACATCTTGCGCACACGTTAAAGCCTGTTTTACGGAAGAGTAGGCCATTGTGTGCCGGTAGGAACTGATGATAAAATTTACAAAACTGCATGCGCACGGGGACTATTTGTAAAAAAAAAAAAAGCACATGAGTGCTTATACCATTATCCTCGAAATAACAGGATAAAAGAATAAATAAATAAATAACTAAATACACACACTCTCTATCTATTACCCACACCACACACACACACACACACACATTTCACTCTGGTCCCCCCCCCCCAACCCTCACCAAACCCCCTACAAAAAATCGTCCCTAGATATCCCCCCCCCAAAAAAAAAAACACAAAATTTAACCAGTTTCCAAACATAAAAAGAGAGCCACATTCAATCTTCGTGGCTGGAGCTGGGGGGTGTGGCCCATCCATCCATCAAATGGTTGTGCAGGCCTTCGAGGACGTTCACCTGGATGAGCGGCCCATCATGAGCATGGTCCTGGAGTACATGGACTACTGCTTCACCGCCATCTTCATCATGGAGATGCTGATCAAGTGGCTGGCCTTCGGCTTCAAGACTTACTTCAGTGATGCGTGGTGCTGGCTGGACTTCATGATCGTCTCCGTGAGTGCTGGTGGTGGTTCTGGTGCTGGTGGTGGTTCTGGTGGTGGTGGTGGTTCTGGTGATGGTGGTGGTTCTGGTGCTGGTGGTGCTGGTGTCTTGGGGAGCGGGGGGAGGGGGGGGAATTGGAGGGGGTTGGGGGGTGGAGGTGGTGTGGTGGTGGTGGTGAGGGGGGTGGTGAAGGGGGTGGGGGGGTTGGGGGGTTAGGAAGGGGGACGCAGGGGGCTGGGGGTGGGGTGGGGTGGGGGTGGGTGGGGGAGGTTCGGAGTTGTGGGGGAGAGAGAGAGAGGGGGAAGGGGATGGAGACTGTGTATGTGTGTCTGAGAGAGAGAAAGAGAAAGAAAGAGAAAGAGACAGAGAGAGAGAGATAGAGAAATGAGAGAGAAAGAGAGAGAGAGAGAGAGAGAGAGAGAGAGAGAGAGAGAGAGAGAGAGAGAGAAGAGAGAGAGAGAATGAGAGAATGTATGAATGAATGAATGAATGAATGAATGAATGAATGAATATTTATTTTTCATGGGTTACAGGTAAGCATTCACATACTTTTTTTTTATCCTTCCATTGCCCAGAGAGAGAGAGGGGGGGGGGAGAAGGGGAAGGGGGCTGTCAGTATAAATAGCATCCCCACCTTGTGGAAATTCTGTGCAACAAATTGCTTTTTTTCTATCTCTCTCTTCATTTTTGCCTTGTTTCTTTTCGTCCTGTCACCTCCTTTTTTAGCTATTTTCTGCCTTCTTGGTCCATTCTCCTGCCCTTTTTCGTTTTAACCAGAAAGGCATAAAAAAGATAACAATTCTCTCCCACAGAGAAGTCGGATGCGCTGGGCCTGACTTGTCAGGCGCTTAACGGCAGCGGGACGCAGTTTTGCTCCTAAATGACAGACAGCAGTAATTACTGTCTGAGCGTTCGATGAAGAAGAAGAAGAACAAGAACAAGAAGAACAAGAAGAACAAGAACAAGAACAAGAAGAAGAACAAGAAGAACAAGAAGAAGAAGAATAGATCTACCCCTTCGTTGAATGATCTTGCTCATTGACTTATCAACATGCTGACTGCTCTGTGTGTGTGTGTGTCAAGTCAAAAGGATCTTTATTTAAGTTTACACAACTTTTTTCATCCTGCCCTCACACGAAAAAAATCAATAAAACTGACATATAAAAGCATTCAAAAGAAATAATAATAATATAATTAAATAATAATAATAATAAATTGAATTTATAGAGCGCTATATCTTGCAATTACAAATCAGAGCGCTTCCATTCAATTCAAATAATAATCTATGTTGAAAACAATAAAAAAAATAATAATGAGGATCTTTTTCAATATAAATCCAGACAGGATACGAGATAAACAAAATCCTAGACAGTACAACATAAGCACAGTCATACGGCCAAGTAATTTTTTTTTTAATTTAAAACAAGGGTAAGAATAAACCACCCAGATGTAAGGTAACCTTGAGCATAAAGTGAACTTAGAATTTGTGTTGTTGGTGTTGTTGTTGTTGGTTTTTGTTGCTTCGATTTTACGTCTGTTTACTCAAAGTGATATTAGACGATGGGAAGGGAAGGGGAGGGGAGGGGACATTGATGTTGATGGTTGTGTGCTGTGAAATTGGTATTTGTTGCTAAATATCGTAGGCAGTATACAGGAAAAGGCTAAGCGATGATAACAACAAACAAATACATAAGAAATGCTAATACGACTTATAACTATAACAAATGTCCTATAGGACTGTTCATTAAAGATTTTTTTTTATACGAAACGCCAAATTTTTTTTTTTTTAATATCTTATCCAAGGATTTTTCAGAAAAAGAAGGTAAGAATGGTTTGAGACTCTTACGTTCAAAACTTACATGAATTCAAGTAATTTTCTACCACACAAACATTTTATATTTTTGCTATATTTAGTGATAAAAGCATTCAGGTTTATCCCCCCAAAAATGTAAGCGCAAACCTTTCTGTTTCTGTGTGTGTGTGATTCAGATTCAGATTCAGATTCAGAAAATGTGTTATTGCCATTTAAGTCATGTAGACTTATTTGACGCAACAAAAACATGGATTATGTGTGTGTGTCTGTGCGTGTGTGTGTGCGTCTGTGTGTCTGTGTGTCTGTGTGTGACAGCTGTCCATCTTTCTCCTGGCCATGAAAAGCTTTGACACTGACATGGCGGCCATCAAATCTCTCCGAACTCTCCGTGCCCTTCGACCCCTCAGAGCTGTGTCCCGTTGGGAGGGTATGAGGGTGAGTGTCTGCTTCTCCCTGTCTGTCTGTCTGTCTGTCTGTCTGTCTGTCTGTCTGTCTGTGTGACTGTCTGTCTATATGTGTGTGACTGTGCCAAAGTCAAGGTCAAAGTCAGACTTTTATTTTCAGATGGTACATTGAATAAGCAGTGCATTTGCTTTTTTTTTTTCATCAAGCCATCTATCTTCAAAATTAAAAAAAGACTGTGACTCTTTGTGTGACTGTGTGAGAGTGAGTGAGTGTGTGTGTGACTGTTTGTGTGACTGTGTGGCTGTGTGAGTGTGTTTGGGGGGGGTGGGGGTTGGGGGGATGCCTGGCTGTCTGTTTTGCTGGCTTTCAGGTGTGTGCGTGTGTGTGTGTCTGTCTGTCTGTCTGTCTGTCTGTCTGTCTGTCTCTGTGACTTGTCTTTGTGGATGACTGTGTGTCTGTCTCTGTCTGTCTCTGTGACTGTCTTTCTGGCTGACCGTCTGTTTGCTCATGTGGCTGGCTGTCTGTTTGTCTGGCTGTGTGTGTGTGTGTGTGTGTGTGTGTGGCTGTCTGTATGTGGCTGGCTGGCTATCTATCTGTGTTTTTGTCTATGTCTATCTCTCTATCTGTATCTCTGTGTTTGACTCTGACTCTCTTCTGTTATGCCTGTCTAGGCTATTACTCTGTCTGTCTCTGTCTATCTCTGTCTCTCTCTTTATTTGTCTCTGCTTCTCTATTACTCTGCCTTTCTCATCTCTGTCTCTTTCTATCTCTGTCTCTCTCTCTTATTTGTCTCTGCTTCTCTATTACTCTGCCTTTCTCTGTCTCTGTCTCTTTCTATCTCTGTCTCTCTCTCTCTCTCTATTTCTCTCTCTTCTCTTCTCTTCTCTGCTCTTCTCTGTCTCT
The DNA here is from genome assembly GCA_028751875.1 of Rapana venosa. NCBI lineage: Eukaryota > Metazoa > Mollusca > Gastropoda > Neogastropoda > Muricidae > Rapana > Rapana venosa. Next base: position 9,871,385 of record CM054137.1, read on the forward strand.
GCTCTTGTCTCTCTCCCTGTCTCTGTCTCTGCTCTCTATTCTCCCTTCTTCTTCCTTCTCTCTTTGTCAGTCTGCCTCTATATGTCTCTGCCTCTCTGTATCTTTTCTGTCATCTTGTCTACAACCTAACTTCTCCCAATTCTCTAATATCTGCCTTAAATAATATGATAATGATTATGTATGGTATTTATATAGCGCTGAATCTTGCAAAGCAAACGAATCGAAGCGCTTGCATTCAAATCATCTAAACATATACAACCTTCCACAAAATATTAGAACTAACATATATAAAATTTGTGCTCATACACACGCATGCACATACTCACAAAAACATGCGCGCGCACGCGCGCACACGCACGCGCACACACACACACACACACACCATAATTAGGTAGCGTAGGGTAGATGAAGGTGGCTGTTGAAAGTAGGAAAAGACATGAGGTGAAGACATCAGGTAGGAAATAAGTGCGTTTTGAGGCTGGATTTGAAAGTGTCAAAATGATGTCGGCTTTTGGCGAAGTGAGAGAGGGAGGTCATTCCAGGTGGATGGACCATAAACAGAGAAAGAGCGTCGGCCAACTGTGGTTTGTTTGAATCTGGGTGTTTGGTAGCGCAGAGTGTCAGCGACTGAACGAAGGGAACGAGATGGAGTGTACAGGTGAAGACAGTTACAGAGATAAGAGGGTGCAGATTTGTGGAGACATTTAAAACAGAGGGTATTGGTCTGTACCTCTCACTTTGCGAGACAGACAGCCAGTGAAGAGATCGCAGAAGAGGATGATGTGTTCAGATTTTTTATTAGGAGTAGTCGAGCTGCAGAGATTTGTATGTGTTGAAGAGTGGATGGATGATGCTGGTAGACCAGCAAAAAGAGAATTACAGTAGTCTAAACGTGAAAGAATGAGAGATGTGACAAGCTTGGAAGTTGCATCAGTGGAAAAATATTTGCAAATTGCGCTAATGCGCCGTAATTGATAGTAGCAGGACTGGCAGGTCTGGATGGTGAATTTTTTTCATGGAGAGTGTGTTGTCAAGAACTACACCTAAATACTTCACAGAGGTGGATAGAGGGACTGATGTATTGCCGAATTGTATTGAAGATGTTGTGATGGAGGAAAGTTTATGCTCGGTCCCTATGAGCTAAGCTTCGGTTTTATCGGCATTTAGCTGTAACTTGTTCTGAGTCATCATGTCTTGAAGGCAGTAGTCCACGTTTGTCAGGAGGGAAGTCAGTTTCTCAAGAATGTCACTGCATTGAAGCTGAGTATCATCAGCATAGAAATAATGACCAATATGATGACGGTTTATTATCTGTGAGTGTGGAGCAGTGTAGAGAATAAAGAGAACAGGGCCCAGGATTGATCCCTGCTGGACTCCACATTCCATTTTGACAAGTTTTTATTGAATTTTGCTGACAATAACTTTCTGGAATCGGTTTGTGAGGTATGAAGTAAACCAGGTAAGGGCTGTGCCATTAATACCAAACATATTTTGGAGACTGTTGGTCGTTATTGTGGTGATGTGATGTGGTGTAATGTGATGTGATGTGCACACACACACACATGAAGGTAATTACTGATACCACTACAATACTGTTGGTTGTTATTGTGATGTGGTGTGGTGTAATGTACACAAACAACACAACACTCACACACCACACACACACACACACACACACACACACACACACACACACACACACACACACACAAAAGGTCACTACTACTACTACTTCTACCACCACCACAATACTGTTGGTCGTTATTGTGGTGATGTGGTGTGATGTACAACACAACACACAACACACTCACACACACACCACAGGTCACTACTACTACTACTACTACTACTACTACTACTACTACCACCACCACCACAATACTGTTGGTCGTTATTGTGGTGATGTGGTGTGATGTACAACACAACACACAACACACTCACACACACACACCACAGGTCACTACTACTACTACTACTACTACTACCACCACCACTACAATACTGTTGGTCGCTATTGTGGTGATGCGATGTGATGTGCTGTAATGTGGTGATGTGATGTGGTGATGTGGTGTGGTGACGTGGTGTGGT
>CM054137.1:9885972-9890972 GCA_028751875.1 Rapana venosa
ATTTTTATGTAGGTGCGTCGTGCATATGTGCGTGCCCGATGAAAATGGAACGCTCTTCCATTTGAAAAAACAAAAACAAGTAGCGTATAACCAGGCAAAAAGTTAACTTTCAATTTTAAAATAAAATTCCAGAATTCCGAAACAAAAAGAATGATTTATGTGTGTGGTTTCTTTTTCTTCAAAGGTTTTGTACTTTGTTATATTGTGATATATTTTAAAGGTTTGTTTCCTTTTTGTTGTCCATGTATTTAGTTCATTCTCATGTCATTTGTATCTGTTTACCTCATTTCGTTCATAGGCTTCAAGGTTAGTGTTCATGGGGATTACACCTTCAGTCTATATAAACAAAACCAAAAGGTTTTTGACTCAAACCTAGTTTTAAGCTGAATTAGTCCTCCCTTCCCCCTCCCCCATGTACCATGAGTGTTGGGCAGGGTGCTAGTCTTTCCTGTAAGACGATCAACTGTGGATAGGACGTGCGGTGCACAAAACATCCTACAGCAACAGAATAGCTGCCTGTGCCTAAACTCTGCTTTTTTAAATAACAGACTGTATTTATTTTTTTATTTATTTATTTATACCACTTGAAGTCACGGCAGATTACTCTGCGTGAAATTCGGGCTGCTCTCCCCGAGTAGAGCGCGTCGCCGCAAGAGCAGCGCCACCCCATTATTTTTTTTTTCCTGTCTGCAACTGTATTTGTTTCCCTATCAGAGTGGCTTTTTTTTCTACAGAATTTTGCCAGGGTTTACTCTCTTGTTGCCGCGGGTTCTATTACGTGCGCGAAAATAGCTATGTGTAACACACGGGACCTCGGTTTATCGACTCATCCGAAAGACTAGCACCCAGACCACCACTCATGGTCTATTAGATGGGGGGGGGGGGGATTTTCGGGTCCAAACGGGATTGGAACCCCCGCACACTTCCGACCGACCCGGACTTTTCGCTTTGTAGGCAGGCGCGTGACCTCTAGACCAGTGGTGCACCGATTGTAAGAAACTGCTCCAACGATAAACGAACAGAAGTGCAGGTAGGAAAAGAAGAAGAAGAAGAAGCTGAAACGGGTGGCGCTAGACTTGGCGACAGAGAGGAGGGCAGCCCTGACTGCGCGCAGCCTGCACTGACTAAACATGATGTAAAAGATAGTGCCAGAAACACTTGTCAGGGCTGCAGAGCGCAGTACAATACGACACAATAATTATGATACCACACAATACGATGCAATATGATACAATACAATATGATACAATACAATATGATACAATACAATATGATACAATACAAGACTTTGTGGCGCACTGCAATGCAGTACAATTCCGGACAATACAATACAAGAAAATGCGATACAACACAACACAATTCCATGGAGTATGATACAGTATCATACGATACAACACAGTACAACACAATACAATAAAATACAACACATTAGTTTCCTCAGTCTCCTAAGTTCTCTGGGGGGTTTTCACTGAAGCTTGTCTCGAACTCTGTGCTATAAAAAAACAAATATATTTTATGGTCTTCTCTATCGTTTTATGCAACACAATACAATACAATGCAATTTTATACAATACACTATAGTACAATACAATTGGGGACAGGATAGCTCAGTGGTCGAAGCACTCGCTTTCCCACAGCCAAGGTTAAGCAGCGTCGAGCGTGGTTACCAGTTGGATGAGTGACTGTTTGCGCCCCTTGGCTTCAGTACAGTCCCCCCAGTTCACCCAGCTGTTAACGGGTACCTGCCTCTTAAGAGTCAGAGAAGGTAAAGCAGCGATAGAGGTGAGATGGGCACCGCCCTCATTATGCTGGCCCCTAGAGAAGCTGAGGTCTCTGATGCTTCGCTCCCCTACGACCACATAGGTTATGGGACACATTTACCTTTACTTATCTTTTCCCCAATAGGTTCGCAATGGCTTGTTCTTCTGTGTTAATGATTTTCCTGGGTTTTTTTCTGGTAGTAGTTTCTTATCGTCTTGGGGTTTTTTTATGCAGGAGATTTTGGGTTTTTTAGCTGTTTCTCATTTTCTTCCAGAAAGGTCTGTTGTTAGTGTCGTTTAGAATGAGGCTACCTCGTCTTCAGTCCTTAAGTTTTTGATTCCGTAGTTTCAGAAATAGGATTTTTTAGTATCATTGTCGTTTTTTCTGCAGGATTTTCATATTCCTTGTAAAGTCGTGAACATTTTTTGGGGGGAATGAGCATTTTTTGTTTGTTTGTTTGATGATTCCTAAGTCATTGTTTTTTAGTTGGTTAAGATATTTTTCGTTTAAGTGAATAATCTCGTTAGTGAAGTGGGGTGGATGTTTATTCGTGGTTGTGTCTGTAGCCTTAGAAAATAACCACTTTCAGACTCGTCTGGGTTTTATTTTATCCTTTGGTTAAGAGTGAAAAATTGTCCCAGTTATCAAAATTGTTCTGAGCTTTTAAAAATTTCAATTCTTTCCTTTTTTGCAAGAGAAAAAAAAGAAACTTTTCTTGTTCCTTTTTGTCTCAGTTTAACATCTCTTTCAGCTGTATGTCAAATTGCTGTAAAAAAAAAATACTACAAAAAAGGATATAACTCTTAAGATAGATGGTCTTTTGTATGTTTATTATGTCGTTTTCTAATTTTCTTTTCCAGATTCTCTCTCTCTCTCTCGCTCTTGCTCTCACTCTCTCTCTCTCTCTCTCTCTCTCTCTCTCTCTCTCTCTCTCTCTCTCTCTCTCTCTCTCTCTCTCTCTCTCTCTCTCTCTGTGTTTTCCTATCTCTGACGGAGGTTGTTTGGGTCAGTTTCAGACAGATCAGAATGTCATAGAGTCCTGATGATGGAACCTCTCCTAGAACTGCCAGTGTATGTGCTGTGAGAGAGAAACAGAGGCCTAGAACCAACACACCCTTGTGGCATCTCTCACTTTTCTTTTTCTGGGAAAAAAATGAAACCATAGATGGCCAGACGGCTTGAAAAAAGAACGAATGCATGCAATGGATACCGTTTCACTTTGGCATGAGTTTCTTTCTATTTGGATATAATTATTATACCAGATCCCGAATAATCACTTAACAGTTCTACTACCCTGTATATTATCTACATTATGGATTTTTTTCTTACAGCACTGTTAATCCGGTTTTTTATATGGATGTATGGGTTTTTTGGTACTGATGCAGCAAATAATGTAGCCCTATATATGTTTGGGTGGGGGTTAGGGTAGTGGAAGTCCGTTACTTATTGTTGAGTGTTTTTGTTATCAAGATATTTTTTTACAAGTTCAACGTGGAAATTAGAAAACAGTATGTCCCCCAAGTTTGAAAATGCAGCTGCCTGCAAGGTGGGTTAAAAAAAAAAAAGGTTGCATACGCAAAATCTCACCGTTGGTAAATTTCGGATCTCTAGTCAAGGAACGTATAAAAAAGACAGAAGGAAAACAGTGTGGTGGGAACGAAACATGGCAGCAAAAAAGGGAGGCTACTCAAACGTTGTGAAACTGACTGCGGTTATATGAACGTTCCAGCGGAGATGTTCGATGTAAGGACTGCAGCAACCCATTGAGCAACAAGATCACTTCAATTTCCTCACTCGGGCGGGCTGCAGGCTCCATAAGAAAGCGGCTTTTGGAGTTTTGCTGTGTCCCTGAAGTCGCAGTGTGGTTACTTGAACAGTCAGTCGCCAACGCGAAATCTTACCGTTCATTTTATTTACATAGTCATTTATTCTTTTATTTCGAGGATAATGGAATAGACACATCAGAGCTCTAGCTGAGGAGTGAAATAAAAAGATGATGTTTTGAGACTGTTGATGAACAGACAGCTTTACCGTCAATGCCTCACATCAAATCACCGACACTTGTTTGCATGGGTCCAAAATGTAAGGAGTTCAGAAACCGAGAGTTTGCCCTTGTTTCTTGTCGCAAAGTGTGGAGTACTTCACATTGCACAGGAAAGGGCGTTTTTTGACCATCACATGTTGCGCCAATTTTTTTCCAAAAAGAAAAGCGACTCAATCATTAGAGCATGCTAAGGGTCTTCTAGCATTGAGCACATGGTTTTTACTTGTTTTTACTTGTTCGGTATAGAATGAAAGGATGCGGAGGGAAGATAGTTTTAAGATTTCTCAGCATTTGCTCTAAACTTACGTTTTACCGTCATCCAGTTTTAACTCAGATTTGACCCCCACATGAAACACCATTGGGGACGGGATAGCTCAGTGGTCACAGCACTCGCTTTCCCCAAGCCAATATTAAGCAGCATTGAGTGTGGTTACCAAGTGGATGAGCGACGGTTTTGCACGCCTTGGCCTCAGTACAGTCCCCCAGTTCACCCAGCTGTAAATGGGTACCTGCCCTCTTTAGGGTCAGGGAAGTTAAAGCAGCGAGGGAGAGGAGATGGTCGTCGCCCTCAGAGAAGCTGGTCCTTAGAGAAGCTGAGGTCTCTGATAACTTGCCCCCCTACGACCGCATAGGTTATGGGACACCTTTACCGTTGCCTTTAAACCCCACACAGCACATTTGCTGTATGATCCTCCGAAATGTGTCGCATGTCTGCAAGTGATGACGCTTGCGGCAAGCAGTACGTGCTTCTTGCAGCGTATTGTACTAAGAAACAGCTGGTCCGTCAGGTTGCTGCAGTGGTTGCTGATGTCCAGTCGGCCTTTTTAAAAAAAATGTTGAAAAGATAACGCTGAAAAAGTGTGTGTAAGTGTGTGTGTGTGTGTGTGTGTGTTGTGTGTGTGTGTGTGTGTGTGTGTGTGTGTGTGTGTGTGTGTGTGTGTGTGTGTGTGTGTGTTTGCACATGAGCACTGGAGAGTATCCATGTATAAACAGATTTACCGTACATTGTTTGTATCAACGCTCAGCGCTATATGCACTCAAGTGATAATGTTACTTCTATCGTTACTGGGGTATTGACATTGTTGTTGTTAACGTTGTTGTTGTTGTTATTTTTATTGGTATTAGGCTGATCTTCCTCTTGAACTTTGTTCATGTGTAGAACTGTATTGCGTATAGCAGTTTTGATCATATGATT